>OX401411.1:13017707-13565207 GCA_947846245.1 Cerastoderma edule | reverse complement strand
AATTACTCTGTATATTCATGTGGGAAAGCCGCCAGTGGCATTGAGAAAATACTGTGAAGTACTACTGGGGAAATCAGAAGCATGAATATGTGCACTGACCGCAGTGATATGACTGAACTACAGTTGAAAACGTCACTAAACCCAAATTCATCCGACGTAACTACCTTCACCATTCTATTTTAGGGGGCCTTTCCATTACAGAAATGACTTGAACTATATTCGAAGCATAGGACATTTAGGTAAAATCATCTTTGCCATAGGGAGGTTCGACATAAAAGGTATACGGAGATCCTTTGAAAGGGGGGGGGGGGGTTCCAAAATTATCGAAGTTTTGAGTTCCGTGAGAATCACATAGTTAATTATCATTATTATTACTATTTGAATAGATGGTACATACCCTTATGAATTTAAATATTTTAACGGGGGAATACAAAGCTCATTTGGGGCATTATCAAAAGGACAGATTGACTTTGTTTTCAGGGATTCGTTTTAGATACCGCTACGAAACGGTTAGTCTCAAACTCTACGAAGTATTGCAATGATTCGATGTTTATGAATTGACCAGTTTGCCGAAACTAGTTCGTACGCCTCCTTTTGTTAACTGGTTAGAATCATTTCAACTTCGAATTGGTCAGAGAAAGAACGAATGAACGGAGACCAAATGAAGTATGAATGACACCACAACAAATGAAAGTCAAATGACATAAACCAATAAACGTATGTGTTTTTGAAGATATCATAATTTTTATTGAACCATGACATATCTACATGCATTAAAACCGATCTAAAGCTACCGTATGAAGCTATTAAAGATATTAATTTAAAAATATAAAGATAAATAGTGTTATTATATGGCGATAATTGACTTCTGCATTTAATGTCGTTCAGCACAACCATCGACTCGAAAAACACCAGTGATACGATGTATAAAACCGTATTTCAAGAACCGACCCTGTTATTATGGCATATTTTATCTGGGTCTCTTATGGTGTACAATTTATTTGTTTGCTCGCATATCATTTCGTCATAGTCATGAAGCAAGCCTTTGTCGAAAGCACGAAACGAAAACAACAAAGGCTCGCTAATTGGCGAATACCTAACTATGAATACAACTTACATTTTGCTTTAAGTTGTACAGTTCTTTTGTTGATTTTGTGCCGGGCAATAGTTTTTCGTTTTCATATAATTTGACAATATTGCAATGAAAATTGAAATTCTAAGACACCGGAAAATTCTTTCATTTCTTTTCTCATAAATTCAGTGGCTTTGTTATTATATGGCGATGTCAACTAGACGTTTCCTAACCATATGTTGTATTGCAATTCCAATCAACAATGCACCGTATATGCAAAGAAAGCACATTTTTACCAATAAATGAAAAGTAATATGGCGGCGATGGTGGACCCATGCATTGCACACTCGGGTTGTAGTGAGGCGGGATACCAACGGTTTACCAACGGCTTGCCTGGGAGCCTAGCCCGTGCGCGTACCCCTAGTGGGGGTATACGCAGGGGCCAGGACCCCATGCTTAGCAACGGCGTCTAATAAACTAGGATATACATGCCGTTCCTGAACTGAAAAATGTAGGTAAGGCCCTGACGAAGAGGACCAATATGGGAACTGTGTCAGGTAATGACTCTAATCTCTAATCTAATCTAATTACCAGGTCCAGAGCCGAAACCAATACAATATTTGCTTATTAGGTGATAATTTACACCAGTTAACACCGAAATAGACACAATAATTACCGTTCATCATACATACACTAAATCATACATGAAATGTATTTCAAATTTGTTCTAAAAGAAAGAATAAGAAATGCATATACGCTCGACAAAGTGATCTCATGAGTGTACGATGAAAACCATAAACCCATTGCACATGGACTATATATAGCGCCTTAATGAACCTACGAACATACGAGAAATACTTAACATGTGAGAATTACCAAAACAAGATGGGTTTGCGTTTCTCGTAACGTACAGTTTGGTCTCCAAGCTTAAAAGCATGATGAAAAAAGAGAATGTGGTCTATATATCACAAGATATATCACATTAAAACAACCATGGTCGGTGAAGTAAGGCGTGTATTACACAAAAGCTGCTATAAATGTATCTTGCCTTTGCAAATCTTCTGCTCTTAAAACCATAAATAAAACAGAACTAAGGATTGAGTAAGCACTATTTTCCATGAACCATCAATGTTAATCATGCTGCGTATACATATATGTCGTTTTAGTTTAAATCAAACTAAACCGAAATGATACAATGCCCGATGGGTTTAACTGTTATGCGTTCCATGAAAACCTTCGTTCCAAAGCAAATGTAACAAATGTACTCTGATAGTGACGTTTACATTCTGTATAATCGATATTTTCAACCATCACAAAAATTGAAAGTAAGCTATTCTCAAGATTTCTCGCTCGAAAAATAATTACCACAGGTGTTCACCAAGCATCTTCAATCTGAATTGCTTGAATCCGTAAAGGTGTAGATCGCTTATTTCAAAATACGCTTAATCGTAAATAATGCTCACGCATTCTTTTCTTTTCATTTCTCCTTTCAATAAGTCCCTTTCAGGAAAACGTAATTATTGTCTCAACCAATCAGTATTTTGCTATTCATCTCCGACACCCTAAGAAGTGAGTGCAAAAATAAAAATCAGAAACTGCTTCTGACTAACAATCTACTAGTATCGTCCATTGTCTTCTAAAAGTGCTTTCAGTCATAGACTGACAGACACCGACCTTTGCTAAGGTATTAATTGGTTGACCCTGCCTAAGCTCATTTAAAACCAAATTGAATGTTCAATGATAGATCATATGCCGTCGCTAACGGCGCACATGATGTGTATCCTTTCTTCATTGGAGTTCATGGCATCTGACCGTATTATCTCAAACATCGTCTCCGCAACCATCTTTCTGACATACTCAGCAGTGAGGACACCCTTTTTACCAGTGCTTTCCATTGGTGTAACGCCGCTTGTGCTGTCTGATGTTTCGTCTACGCGTGCTTCACTTGTAGCGTTGTCATTTCTGAAATCGTCATCTTTCATGGACGATATCCCTGGTTTAAAGGTCAAGCTTAAAACGCCAGACGATTTTAATACGCGCCGCACATTCTGTAGGCTAGCCCTCACATCTGGCACATCGTGGATGACGTCATAAAGTATCGCCCAATCGAAACATTGAACCCATGAATTCGGAAGCAAGTCTGCTTCCCCTTCTTGAAAGTTGACATTATAGACTTTCGCTTGAATGCAGGTCTCCATCATGTTAACCAGGATTTTCCCGTTACTGTGTAGGGCAATAAAGCTCGTATGTGGAAATTTCTTTGCAAGTCCTGCGATGAATTCTCCCGAGTCACAACCATTTATTAGCACCCAGCAACCTTCCTCTGTGAAAAAAAACCCCATTCAGATAGTAAAGAAATGAGTTGAACAAAACAAACTTTCGAGAAAAACTGCATTTTTTTTAATTATGTAACACAGTTTCTCATTGAGACATCAAAACGAAATGACTTTGAACGACTCAATATTTCTTTCGAAAGTGGTTTAGGTATATATTTCTCTTCATGTCGCGATCACTTTGATTTATAAAGGAATCATTCCGGCAAAGGAAACTCGTTCGCAATTAAAGCTGTTTGGAACAAAGTCCACTTGATGCAAAAGATGCTTAACAAGTACACCCCTAAATAAGATATATGTATGTGTGCGATCATTTACGAGTCCGTATCTCTCTTCTAACACTTTAATATGTCTGATCGCGTTACAACTCATTAGAGCAACACGAGTGGAATGTTGGTAATTTATCGAAATGATCTGGTTCATTTACTCAATACATATTTCATATGCACATACTTTTGCTTATGTGTAACTTAATATTCAAACTAAAATCTATGTTACCTAAATGTTGTTCAAGTTCTTCCGCACTTGCGTTCGAATCTTCAACGTATGTTTCATCAATGTCTTCTGGCTTTTCATTCCCATTTAAATCATTGGTCTTAGATTCTGCAGCTTTAGAAAAAAAAATAAAAGGAAGATGATAATCAGATATTCACATACATCAAGGTAAACTTCTATCCGAAGACGACTAAGTGCAGACAATAAGGTAAAAGGTAGTGCATATACACTTTATTGTATTGTTGTTAATACCAATTTCTTTAACTGTTGCTCAGCCACAGAATTATACTGTACCCACAGCACGATGCAAACAAATTCCTCGAATCTTCACGGTATTTGATAAAAACGATTCAAAAGCATGACATGATACTTAAGGTTGATTTACGAATTATACCACAAATATTTGCCGTTTCTGTTTGAAAATGAAAAGGCTTTCAACTCGAACTTGAAACCCAAATTCTTATTCGATAGTTCTCAACGAAGCGGCGAACAACAATATGCCACTTTGAAAACCAGTTTAAAACGGAGTGTATTCAAATTGCAAAGATGTGATGTGATATTTAAGTTATGAATCGTCGAACATTTACCTGATTGGTCCTTGTATCTAGAAACGACACTGTTACCCGGCTTCCAGTCTGCGGTCCTGGCTGTGTCTGTAAGCGCATATCTCGATACACCGCTGGTTACCTGCCGCTCTACCACATTCTCGGACACCATCAGCTCCAACCACCATATCACGTATCTATAACGAGAGTTGGATAATGAGAGAAATGTATTTAGTATGAGATGTGCTAAAACATTGTAAGAATGGTATTATGATTGTAAGAAAAATCTTTGATGCAGTGTTTAATTTTTTGACTTTTGTAGAATGTTTATTCATATAGAGACAGTCGTCGCATCGTTGCAGAGGACACGCGTGGAAGGTCTTGTGACTATCACAGGACAATATAATATTTCCCGATTCTGTTGTTTTGTGAGAAAGCTCTTAAAAATATCTCAAACGATTAATGAGATTAAGAAAAGAGAATTTCAGATTATTGCAAAGGTAGGACAGTGAGCAATCTTAATACAATTGTTCGAAATTAAGCTCTTAAACTCTCTTCCCACCGAAATATACTCATTGCCCCAATAGCTTTACTTGCTACTAGTACTGTTGTCATTCCATCTAAAGTGGTATTTTATTAAACAATAGTTCTGTACGATGACAGTCATCCTGATTAGATTTTGAGATGTCATCGTCCACAGCAAATACGATTTAATACGGACAAAGTAAGCGATTCAAATAAAGAGCCTGCGATTTTGTGACTGATTGGACTTGAAAACAACAAAAATTAAAATATATAGAGTATTGAGGCTTAATGTTCCAGTGGTTTGTTTAAGACTATGGTGTTAGTGAGTTAAAACGTGTACATGTATCTAATATGGGAAGTCATAAACGCGTTATATCTTTTAACCCATGAAATGCTGGTTTATTTTCTAGAATTAGATGTTTGTGTTGACTGCTTTCCAAAACCTTAAATATCTGCTGAATTTTGTTGAAGAAAGATGCTCAGAGTAGCAAAAAGGTTGGATCACAGGCCAGTCGCCAGCCTACTTGGCGGCTGGCCTGTGATCTAACCTGTTTGCATTTGCATGAAGTCGGTTCCAGCGCTACAAGGGTTAAAACCAGACTCACTCCATTTCCACATGGGCCTGTCTACATATCTCGTCAAGAGTTTCTGGGCTTCCTTGTTTGTTTCGCATATAGTCAAGGATTAAGATCTCGTCTTTTCCGGACAGCGTCATCTCGTCTAAACTCTCCACGATCTGTTTGTGGAATTTGTCTCGTTTGACGCGAGACTTGGTCACGTGATCGTCACCGATCAATTTGTTCCCTTCATTGTCTACCTGAAGATCGGAGGAACTCATGTTGAATCTGAAATTATATAGCGAATTTCTGGAGTTTTAATTCAAGATACATATAGGGTAAAAACCATAATATGCAACAAAAAAGCTATTCCTAGCATACAATTTAAACATAATCAAGTTGTATCTCGAAAATACAGTTTCAAGCGCGTTAGGACTGTTATGAAACTCTAGATCGACAGTTCATAGGAAACAAAGAATAGAAATGCTTATAATAATAACAAGTTTGTTTTAATTAATAAAAGAAGCACGAAAGTAAACAAAATTGATAACTATTAGTTTATGTTCGCGTAACACTGTATGCCCCTGATCGAAAATATTATTTTAAAAAGCAAAACCTGCACAACAAATATTGACAAAGTTTCTTTTTCATTCAATTCTGATAGTTTTATTAACATCTGCTTTTTCACGAATGAAATATTTTATTTCTTACCAAACTGCTAATAATGGATTTGATCAATTTTGCAGATACGTGAAAACAATATTGAACAGATGAATGCTACTTTTTATCGTTTATCGCAGATCGAATTCAGATTGGCGACAAAGAGCAAATTGGATTTGAAACTTTATCTAATAAACAGTTTTGCCATGCTTAGTTGTAGTTTCATATAATTGTTCTTTCCCATTTTAATCATCGTCTCGGACATATGAATTATCTATTTCTTTTGTTTTGTCTTATACTCATCATCTTATTTTCTTTTCTCTTGATTTCAATATCACGTGTTTTCCTTTTCAAAATGTATTGTAGTTATTGTGATGTCATGAGTAAGCCAACATATTTCTAGGTGCTATTAAACGTATTTATATGGATGTCGTTGTATGTCTGTCTTCGGCGGGAGATATTGATGAAACAAAACCGTGCCTTAAATTCAAGATACTTTCAAAACATGATACATATAATCACAAAGAAAGAATTATAACGCAATATGGGCTTCCTGTCAAACCCCTGTCTGCTGGCAAAGATTTCTAATAGGCCACAAAAAGCTATCAAAACAGTGAAACAAGACACCATTACGAAAACTTACCTCAGTGTCTTTATTCTACCAATAATGATTAATTAATACTTTATCCTCTCTTGTAAGGTTGCTTTTATCTCAGCTAATAGCGGTATGATGGATAAACAAATCAATGAAAGTAACAGAAAGGAACTCGTTACCGTATATATTCTAAAATCCACACCACATGTTACATGCTATGATATGCCATCTGATACAAAATGGCGGGTCCCGGTAACATATCATGTTACTGGGATCTGCCGTTTTGCATCACTTGTCATTCCCTGACATTTTTTTGTTATTCGCCATTCCGTGTTATTCGTCCTTCTGCAATGGTGGGGAGTTCGGCGTATATTGCTTAGCAAACCTGGAAATAAGTTTACTATCACATTATCACATTTTTACGTTTGTTATATTAAAAACGACATATGGTTTATTGGTAAATAGATCTTATTGAAAAATTCGGATTATTCTCTCTAGAAAAACCAAATATGGTATAATATGACGCTTTAAATCACTATACTAACTTTAACGATAAGAAGCTTTATTTGGGCCTGCTGGACACTTCAGTAAATATGATCTGTATTTATCATGGTATCGTTGGGCATTGCAACAAAAATAAATTTTTGGGGGAAAAGAAAAAAGAAAGAAACGAGAAAGCCTACAAAAATACATTAATGATTATTCAAGTTGTCGCATCGAAAATTAGACAGAAGAAATACTATTGAGATTTTTTTCTCAAATGCTTTATTGAATATCGGTCAACATGAACCTGTATGAACTTTACAGCCCTTATTACAGATCATACGGTACAAGCGAAATACTCGTTCAGTCACACTATATACAGTCATGTCACATCGATCGGGTGACACATATATAAGGCCGGCTGTTACACTGGCGCTATGATACAGTGCAAAAAAAGTGTCACGTATGTCACACATGCACTCACATCGTGCTGATATATCACCTCATACAGGAATATGTCTCATATGAACCGGAGGCAGTCTCCAGACCAATCGTAACTGTTCGAGCGTTTCCGTAACCCAAGAAATGTATGTTTCCATTGGGTAAAAGCCGATGAGTTTATGTTGTCTCCAGACTTACAAACGTCACATGAGGGAACAGGCTATGATAAGGCCTGATAAGGACCGTCAGTGGAATGGACACTCGACTTGATGACTCTTTATCGATGTTTTATGATTCTGCCTTTAAAGGTGCTTGTTCGCAGAAGAGAAAATTTGAAAGCAAAAATCAAATACCGTTGAAACAATACAGCTTTTGTATTGTTGTTCGGTATACAATTAGAAGTACCTATTAAAAGCATAATTAATTCAGGACGCGCCAATTTATCTAAATTTGTACAGATAATAAGCGGTATAGATCAAAAGCGATGTCACGCTTTTGAATAAAAATACTTGTTAATTAACTGTAAGCACAGTTTTAAGAATGAAACACGATATAACCTGCAGTGAGTATCATTCTGCAGTACAGCTGTTTTGCAGTTTCAAAAAAGAATAAGTCTTTAATTTCTCAATTTCGTAACATCTGTTAACGCGCATCCTTAACATTCCCCATGAGGCTTTTAGACTCACCCAAATGTCTTTTACGACAATGAATGGAAACCACCATGACAAAATGATAGATTACACACTAAGGGCAACTCATCTTTAGCCAGATTATTTTTCCTAAGTATTTTTTAACAAATACACTGATTAGTAAACTGACGTCTTAATTCATCAAGCGGTTAAGATTCACAAAAGTAGCCAAGGTTCTATTCTTTTTTAGTCTTTTTTAGATGTGATGAAATGTCGTATGGGGAACTTCTTTCTTTTAACGCACATGTAGCAGACGACTCAATGAACAATTGTGACAAAATATTCAGTTACTATTAATTAACTAATGCTATCAGCTCGAAGGCATTTTGTCTCACAATCGGAACTACTCGGGTATTTCCGTGAGCTGTGAAATACACCTCGGATATAAGTGTAGGGTTACAATTTTTCGGGTAAATCGGCATCCGCCAATTAACACATTTTCTAAGCGTGCACGTTAAGTAGTTCAATGTGTATGGAAGTGTTGGACAACCTTTTTAATCACTTTTGATCAGTAACTCATACCAAATGACGAACTTGTTGTTGTGACATGTAAAGTTGTTTCCTCAATCAAATTTAACGACTTTTTTGATTTTACATTCAAGATCTATTTTTAGAAACAAAAGAAAGTGACGTCATTCTCGCGGGAAACAATATGGCGTCATCCCTATTATTTCAGAGGTGTTTTCTATCGGATAAACCCGATGTGTTCAGATTATTTGTCTCATTCACCTCTTGTCACCACAGTGGTATATGTCATAATACCTGTAATAACACTATATATACAGATAAAACGAAAATATCTATAACTCGATATGTTACAAAATCGGTTTGTTATGTACATACAACAAGAGAGGTTTGATTTCAATGTGGACCTTAAGTACGCATTGGTCTAGGAAGACAAAACTTGTCCTTAACCACCATTCAATCAATACCATATTACTTTGGCGATGCTTTTGATTTAGGGACGAGTTTCTCGACATTCAAGACATAGCGTTGTGATACTTCATTTCAAACGTCAGTAATTCGATTTTCCAAACGACAAAGTGTAATTAAGAACTACTAATTGGCAAATAAACACTGAACACTTGTTTTGCAATTTAGCTTCTTACCGTCTGCTGCAAAGCGTTTCAGTGCATGATATAACAGGTTTCACCCATTACTCCATATTAGCCTCAAGTATGCTACATCTAAAAGCCGTAGGGCGAAATGAAACTTTTGTCACATATGGTTCTACTCCGTATCACAAAGAAAAGGAGATTTCTTATTTTCTGCTGTTTCTTTCAATTCAGACCAGTTGTAAATTTGCTGAAATAGATGTAACCCTTTACCAAACGCCAAATTTTCGACTGTCCAAATTTGAAAGAGTTTACAGACGACAATTCAAAATGTGATGAAATTGGAAAATAATCTTCAGATATGGTAGAAAACACTGTGGGAAAAGGAGAAATTGCTTGTTATGAGTAATTTCTACTTATCTCACCATGTTTTCCAAAGCCGTCTGCAACAAATTGGTCAAATATCGTTATTGTTTGGTAATGGATAAGGGTTTGGGAGGTGTGTCACGATTTTGTCTCATATATCAACCACCAAACGTTTAACCTATTAGCAAACAATAACGACATTTAACCACTTTGTTGCAGACGGCTCACGAAAACATTGTGGGAAAAGGAGAAATTACTCGTAATGAGCAATTTTTCCTTGTCCCACAATGTTTTCTGCCATAGAAGATTATTTTCCAATTTCATCAGATTTTGAAATGTCGTCTGCAAACTCTTACAATTTGGTACAGTCTAAAATTTGGCGTTTGGTAAAGGGTCAAAGTTAGGGAAAGGCAATAATAAGAATCAGCGTAAGATTATTATAATGTTGGAACAATTGTGCAGAGTACACAGACCGACCGTTCGTTACCAATCTTTGGTTGCCTGAGAATTATTTTGTCCTGTGAAGGAACCCATCGTCCATTCTTACTCACACAAGGATACACTACTAGTAATTGAAATATTTCTCTCTGACTTCTCATTTACAACGTATGGGACACGTTGCATGAATCCCCGTTCGCACATATACATTGTTTGTTTATGTTGTTGTTCTTTGTCTTTTTCAAGATGAAACATATTGTGAATCTGCATTTACAAACGCATCACATATACTGTCATATTGTTTCGGTGCTAGTTTCCTATATACGCATCCAATCGTAACTACTCGGATATTTCCGTGACGTGAGAAATACAATGTTTTCATCGGATAAACACGATGCGTTTGAATTCAGATTGATACCCATAAACACAAACGACACTTCTGTTTTAAGCAACTAGCGATTTTATCCGACGAAATAAATAGCAAACAATACAACACCACATTTGGCGCTCAAACGACCAATCTAGAAGACACGGACCCAATCTTGACCCTTTACCCTGTCATATTTCATTGGAATTTTGTACTTTGTGCCACTCTGTATAATGGGCCGGGGGCCTAGGTAATTGAAATAAAAAGTCTTTGTCTACTATGTGACTTAGTGATGCATAACTTATAAGGAGCAATTGCTTCTTTTTCACAATGGTTTCTTCCGAATACCATTTAGAAGACGTTTCTTATCTTCCATGTTATCATTCAATGCTTTCAATGTAAAGAGTCACCAAATACAGTATCAAGAAATAAGTTTATATCAATGTTAACGTTTCATACGTCTTTAACTGCTGAATAATTCGGTACAGTCGACAATTTGACAATCAAATACCGAAAGTTGTCATTTTCTTTTTTTTATCCTACAACATATCGTTCTTTTGTCGCAAAATCGTCTTGATTCGCCAGCCAATGGTGTTAAAGCTTTCTTTGTAAAGAAAAGGCTAAGATCGCTTATCATCAGTTAAATTCGAAGATAACCTGATAGCTTGAAGGTCCGTAAGGCTCAACTGACACGTCTTTTAAGCCGGTTCTTTAGACCAGATACATATAAAAATAGATTATATTTATAAATATCGAAACTGTACTAAGTCTTCATAATATTTCTTTGAACAAAATGGATGTTGCCTTCGTTTTATTTGGATTAATTGCAGCTGTTGGTAATGAACAAATTTCATATTAACAGACAGACAGACAGACAGACAGACAGACAGACAGACAGACAGACAGACAGACAGACAGACAGACAGACAGACAGACAGACAGGCAGACAGGCAGGCAGGCAGACAGACAGACAGACAGACAGACAGACAGACAGACAGACAGACAGACAGACAGACAGACAGACAGACAGACAGACAGACAGACAGACAGACAGACAGACAGACAGACAGACAGACAGACAGACAGACAGACAGACAGACAGACAGACAGACAGACAGACAGACAGACAGACAGACAGACAGACAGACAGACAGACAGACAGACAGACAGACAGACAGACAGACAGACAGACAGACAGACAGACAGACAGACAGACAGACAGACAGACAGACAGACAGACAGACAGACAGACAGACAGACAGACAGACAGACAGACAGACAGACAGACAGACAGACAGACAGACAGACAGACAGACAGACAGACAGACAGACAGACAGTTTATTTCGGTATTGACTTGTATCCCAACAGTCTAAAATTTTAGGAGAGTTGGTCCTTTCTTATCCAACAACGGAGACTGCCCTGAAAGTCGAAATGGAGAAATTTAGGAGTTGTGGTAATGAACAAGAAGCAGTAGACATTGCGTACAAAGTGCTTTTGTTTCTTTATATTAAAAATATACTTGACAAACGATTTGCCCAATGATAGCTCTCTTTGCCAAACCTGAACAAGGAATAAAGAAAACCATTATGAATACGAAGAAATTGCAGATAAAGTGTAATTTCCTTTTCCCGCCTTAAAATTGTCATTGCTCATGGATCATAAATGTCGTTTTGCAATAACTTTTAATTTGGGCCGCTTACAAAATCGAATATGAAGTACAAAACGTAGCAATACACTTTATTCTGCCTAACTTCCAGCCGGCTCGTGTCCAAATGGTTGGGTACAGCATGACAGTTCGTGTTATCACTTCAGTCACGATAAAGAGAGCTGGGTCAGTGCACTCGTAAGTAAAGTCGAACCAGTTCGTATCTTCATATACACAAATTGTTAAATGTTTGTTTGGGGTTCTTAATTAGTTTAAAACGATCAATAGGAATAATCATATGACAATGTTTTGTAAATGATATGAATATACCAAAATGCAGGTTCATAAATGTATTATATTGTTATAGCGACTAAACGCGTTATGCTATATACACTACTTGCTTGTCTAAAACACCAACATGTATTGTATTTTCAAATCGCGTAAGATATAATCACTACGTTTGCAAGGCATGGCTCATAAGCGAATTAAGTGCAATGGTTTCAAAAGTGAGTCGTCATAAGGGCCAAAATTACTTAATTTTCCTTAGTCTTTTAGTTTTCTTGTACACTTTTTTCACTGTTGACGATCTTATGGAAGATTGTCAGTTTAAATTGTCTAATAGGTTTCCTCGTTAAATAAAGTCTTAATATGTCTTTACCTTGATTGCTTTCTATACAAGGGAATGTGTAAGCTGATCGGTGGTGAGCTGGTAGAAATAAACGACGCCGAAGAAAGTATCTTTGTTACTGGCCAGATTGCAAACCGAAAAGATTGTGAGTAGATAAATACAACATATTTCTTCTGGTGGCGGCATTTAAGCTACTAAGTAGTGTTGGCTTCTCTCATAATTGGTAATAGGATATCATTATGAACGACAATCCGTGTCGGAAAGAAAATGGGCAGTTCTGAAAACGAGTAAGAAACGAGTCCTTGAAGCCAAGGTAAGAGAAACGTAGTACTGGAGATCTATGTAGTAAAGGTGGCAACTTATGTCAGAAAGGTTAAATATTCGAAACCTAGGTAAGAAAGATCAGAAAGGGGGTAGTACTGGAAACTCAAGTAAGTAAGGGGTTAGTACTGGAAACCTAAGTTAGAAAGGAGAAATACTGGAAACTGGAAAAGAGAGAACTGAAAACCCCAGGTCAGAGAGGAAATACCAGAAGCCTAGGTCAGAAAGGGGGTATCACCTGAAACCGAGATAAGAAAGGATAAGTACTGGGAACCAAAGTCAGAAAGGAGAGTATTAAAGACCCAAGGAGAAAATGGGTAGTACCGGAAAATTAGGTAAGAAAGGTTAAACTGGGAAAGAAGTTTAAACCAGATCACTGGGAACCTAGGTAAGGGAATGGTAGTACTGGAAATCCGGGTCATAAAGGGTCAAAAAGGAGATTACTATCACTGGAAAACTAGGTCTGAAACGGGGTAGTAATTAAAGCTCAAGTAAGAAAGGTGGAACTGGAAATCCAGATCCAAAAGGGGATAGTACTTGAAACCGAGGTCAGAAAGGGGACGTACAATAAAACCCAGGAAACAAAGAAGGAAAGAATGACAACCTAGGTAACAAAGTGGGTAGTACTAAATCTGAACTAGGGATCACCATTATACAAAAGGGAAAGGCATCGGCAGTAAAGTGCATGCTTATTTTCCGGTTTCTAAGATGTTTTCGTCCTGGAATGTGTTCTCGAAAGTTGCGTCATTTCTTTCCAAGACTACTTTGTAAGACGATTACACATCCTCGCTGCCAGACGAAATGGTGGTACCTCCTCCATCAAGATGAACGAGAAAGTTTTTGAGATCTTTCTTCAGCAACAGTACGTTCACCTACAAATACAAATACATCGCTTTAAGACCAGATAATTGCGAAGCCAGAAGGTTCTATGTTCTTTCGAAATCGTCATATCATTAGATAGAACTTCTGTGACATTATGTGACAATTTCGATATGATTCTTTGCGACGATCTCCTCATTCACTGTTGACGACGCACTCAGTACAGAATTTCATTTAGTGTGCATTCGTTGCTTTCCCCCCTTTCTAAGAGATCGAAAGGTTATACAATACTCAAATTGATATCATGGCCCTGAAAAGACATTTCTGGACATTTCAGTCTGTTAAGACAGCTTTATAACCAATAATTAACCCATTACTAAACAATAACGACATTTGAGCGCTTTGTTGAAGACGACCATTGAAAACATTGTGGGAAAAGGAGAATTTTTTCCTTTTCCTACAATGTTTTCCCCACTATCAAGATATCATTTTCAAATTTCATCACATTTTGAAATGTCGTCTGCAAACCCTTTCAATTTGGGACAGTCAAAAATTAAGCGTTTGGAAAAGGGATAAAGAATATTTGTTAGTGAAATAAACAATAACAATATGTACACGTTTTTCTAAGACAAGCCATTCATCGCCCTATCCGACGTGGCGGAAGAGAATGTGTGGGTTTGGATGGTCAGCAACAGCCATCTGACCGGTACGAGCTACACAAACTGGGCCGACGGAGAGCCGAATAACCGCGATGGACAGCAGAACTGCGTAGTGGTCAATACGAGCGGGACATGGAATGATGTCCTATGCTCGCAGGTACACTATTACGTGTGCGAGCAGACGGACTCCGGGTGAGTTGTTTGACCTGTGTTAACACATTACCAAACAATAACGATATTTAACCACTTTGTTGCAGACGACTCTAGAAAACATTATGGGAAAAGGAGAAATTGCTCGTAACGAGCAATTTCTCCTTTTCCCACAATGTTTTCTGCCCTATCAAAAGATTATTGTTCAATCGTCGTATTTTGAAATGTCGTCTGTAAACTCTTTCAATTTGGGACAGTTGAAAATGTGTCGTTTGGTAATGGGTTAACCGTTACTCCACAATAACCAACTTAAACGCATCTTCTCTGATTCTCTAAATAAGACATTAGAAGCCACTGTGAATAATGATGTTATATCGAGTAATCTATTCATTTATCGCAATGATTTATATTCAATACTGTTAAGGAAGTGTTCTTGTTTTATTTCTTGTCGTCTGTAGCTGTGTTCAATTTAAGGTACTCAAATTGTTCACAGATGTGAGAAAATTTGGAAGTTTAAAATCAATTCGTTCGAAACTGTACAACAGCTGTACTGTTATAAGGTACGCACTGAAACGTAGTCATTCGAAACAAAATTAGATCGTTTTTAATCCTTAAAACTGTGTATACAGTGAATTAACATGAATTTTAATCCAAAGGGCGAACGTCGCTTTTGTGATCTACTGGATATAAACTGTAGATACTTAGATGAATTAACCGTTCTTGAATAGAATATGCTTTCAAAAGCTGCTTAAAATTGTGTATAAAAGCTGTATTGCTTCGACGATATTTTAATTTGACTTTCATATTTTCTCTTCTGTGAACAAATCACCTTTACAACAGGATCCAACAAGGGGGCAAACTCGTTAAATATATTGAATTAATGGATGAACGTTTGTTATGCGTTTAAGTCACATTAGTTCAACCAGTAACGCCCCATGTGTGGCAGCCACGAGTTCAAACCAAGGTTGGCCTGTGTGTTCGACTTTTTGGCGCAAAATATACCAATTTTGACATCTATAATGGAAAGTGTCTCTCCTATGTTGCAGTTGTTTCGTTAATCTCTTGCTACCTGCAGATTGCATGTATTACCGTGCATGTGTTTCGGCTAGTTGTTGAAAACTGCTTGTTACCACACGCTTATTTCTCAACATTGTACTGTTTAATGATGTTTGTTTAACAAATAGTAGTTATTCAGTAATTGTTTATACCAATACCCAGATCTCTTTCAAAGGTGCAAAAGAAGATAGAACATTTAACAAAACCGTGCAAACGGGTTTTTGTCAAGCAATGGAAAACCCTTGAAAAAAGCTTTTCGTTTGGGCAGCTAATGTTGTTATCCAATTCATCATGATTAAAGTCCAGAAAGTTTAAACATACCCAGCATAATTGTCAATACTGAAACAATTAATTGACACCTCATAACGGTGATCTTTTTTAATATCAAACAAGGCGGAAGATCCAAAGAAATTAATGAAGTATTATCCTTCTACATTGCATCAAGGACACTACCCAGAAAGGGATAGAGACCGATGTTAGTTTATCAAATATGGTTCCTATTTATGAAATAATAGCCCCCTTTTCTTTATTCGTATGCAGTGTCTACTTTTTGTTTCATTACCATTATTAACTCCTTTGTTCTCCGATTGTATTTTCAGGACAGTCTCTGTTGTCGGTTAAGAAAGGACCAAGTCTCCTAATCCCCTGGAATATTGAGATACAATTCTGTAAAGGTTCTTATTCAAAGAGAAGAAAGTTGAAAGCCAAAATAAAATGTTGTTAAAAAAAATATACCATTTTTGTACTGTCGTTTGATATACAATTAAAAGTAGGAACTGAAAGCATGTTTAATTCAGAAGCGTCAATTTATCTTAGTATGTGCAGTAAAATTTATATACATATTAATTGATTCGTTACATAAGTTCATAAAAACACGAACTCATTTTGCTTTAAAGAACACGTGACGACTTCTGACAGTACCAATGCGATAAACACCAAGGTTATGGACATCGCATGAACATTAGTTTAGAGTTTCTTTTTTTTTTCCTTTTTCTTTTTCAATTCCATGCATGTCGCATTTTACAAAATAAATTCACATTCACTATGCAACTCAGGACTTGATATAAACTGGCTATAACAATGTTACCTTTAAGTTAGTAATGAGAAGTAGTCTCCCGGCTGAAGGACAGAAGGTTGATAGTTCTAGCCGTTTTAATATGTTCTTGTAAATAATTCCGCCATTCATAACTAACCAGGCATCGGAATATACATTAAAAAGTGACGCCAATCAAAAACCCAAACAAACAAAACAAATCGTGTATATGAAAAGACTTCCTTCCGTCCGTCTTACCGTCCCGCCCTGTCCGCTTATCTCCCTTTTTGTGAAATACATCGATCTGAGGACAAAGGGTTTTATTGTTGAGTAAACGATAAATGGAATTTTAAAATGCTGATTTCTTCACACAATAACCACGATAACAATTTAATTATACAGAGACAAAATGAGAATTAAATTTGGGTAGTATATCTGTGAAAAAGTGGCGGATCTCTTCTTGAATATCGAGTTCAAATTGATATAAATAACATAAATCACTAAATAGTCCTTTTCAATTTTCTTCACTCGCTTTGCAAGATCTACACATTTCTCTTGTTCTTTTGTGGTTATCTTCGGTGTCTTAAATTACTTATCACAGCCAAAATGTCCACATATAGGTATAAATGCCTAATTTGTTTTAAACTCGTGCCTTGATCGACTGTTTATTGTGCTAATTAGGCTTTTAATGTGGGTTTTAAGATGGCCGCCATGTAGACGCGCACGGATGTTACGTCATATAAAAATAACGGATATGCCGACTTGATACAGATCAGATTTATCAACTTAGAAGAGCCCTTTTGAGAACTTTATTAATATGGTCTCGCGAGTCTGCGCTTGTTTCTTGAATTCTTGCTGACAATTATTGGATCGTTAACTGACTGTCAAAGACATTATAAAGTATTTGCCGATTGTCAAACGAGCGTGGGACAAAAATAAAATATAAATTGAAGCCATTTTCCCTCTACCAATAATGACATATTACTTACGACTACACGATGTAAACAGAGACCGAATGATATTGTAATCAATAGTAGCACAGTGGTAAGCGTTGTCAACTTGAGACTGGATGGACGACCCTTGTGGGAGCGATCCCCGTTGTTTCTTTCTTCTTCCTGATACTGAGCTGGGTTCTCATAAGAATGTAATTAGCTCAAAGAATGATACACTTTTTCATTATACCCTTCGCCATTATTGAATTCGTACCTTGTTTGGTAAAAATACATAATACACGTTTATCAGGTCGTTTATCACTAGACTAGTATCATGGGAAAAACTGGGTATGAATTTTCACCGTCTTAAATGCAGTGTTATACGGGTATTTTAGTCAGGGTATCCACTTAAAATTCTTGCTGATTACATCCTCAAAAGTGTTCAGTTGATTACTAAGAAGGCCAAAAAGTACTTTTGTGTAAACACACAATCTGATCTAGGCTAGGTGTCCCATATCAGCAGGGTCACTAAGGATTTAAGGCAAATAGAATGTTTGGCTCCCTTGGGCGTAACCTGTGTGATGCCATGGCAGCCAGAAGACAAAGACAATATCGTTCAACGCACTGGAGCGCTCATACCTGGAGTACTGCTGCACTGTGTGGAATGCCCATCACAAGTCACTCATTAACAATTTGACCATTTAAGCTGGAGATAGTCGAGTGGAGAGCAGCACGCTTTGTCACATACATGTACCACAATACCAGCAGCGTGACTGACATTTATTTACTGCGACTTCACTTCAATGGAACACCTTGGAGCAACGCCGACAAAAACAAGACCCACACTTTTCGATGTTTTTCAAAATAGTAAATCATGGACCGTTCCGCGAATTTTTAAATACTCGACGGCGCCTAGTTACTGTTGCTATGCTTCACAAGCTACTTCCAATATGGCGGCGTCAGTCTACGCTATGGATATCGAATCACTTGAATTATTTCTCTCGACATCCTTGTTTGATATTTATATGTCATGTTAACATTGCTGATCACATCCTTAAAGGCACATACAAGGATATAAATGCTATATTAAACTATATTATTTGGTAAACTTTTGGATAGATTCAAATAGTTATTACCAGAAAACACCATTAGCACAACTTGAATGTGAAAGTTAACTAGAAATAACCCAGATTAGCAAGTTTTATAATTCAGATTTCCTGATTGTTCACCTCTGACCTTGACAGTTAATACACACATTTTTGAACCGACCAATGGGAATTCGTTATTTTGAATATGTAAACAAACATGTTGTTGATAAACATGATTGAATTGGAGACAACTATATTTCAAGCACAAAATAACTTATTTTAAATGAGTTTATTCAATAGGGTTTCAATGCATTCCTAGACTAATTTTCATGACTCTTATGAACATAATAAAAGAACTCCATATATTTTTTCAGTAATTTATTTGTAATCCTCTCCTTTGATGTGCCTTTAAGTCAGAATGATAAAATCAAAGATTAAACGTATCAAATGCCATTTTGAAATCAAGTTTTTAATTATGAGAATTTTTCCTGGATTGGAATTTTTATTTGCCAACATCATTTGTGTTATCTTAATGACCACGTGAAAATTAAAATGGGGGGTATTAATAGGAAATAAATAATACGACGATAGGGGTGGAAAAACTTTACATCCATTGTAGAAAGTGAGAGAATTTTTCATCGAATCCTTATTAAATTGATCAAGATTCAATATATTACTGTTTTTGCTGTTTGTTTTCCTCTTTGTTTGACTCAATTTCGCTTGACAGCAATGGTGCGTCCATGGGAATGCACGGTAAACGTTTCCGAAGACCCACGTGACAATATATGTCGTCTAAAATACCACCTCTTACTCTAAATTTAGATCGTTGTTTACAAAATAAAGCCGTTAACGATTTAAACGGTCTGCAATACCGCCGATTTTATTGTTCTTTGCCTTTTCTGTTAAGTTATGAGGAAGGTTGGGAAGCTGTCAATTATCTAGTTCTATGTAACTTTAGTAGGCCTATGTTGTTATTTTTACGGTTGAAGACAATTTATTTTAAGAAGTTAAAATCTCACATCAAATCTCTTAGAGAGACTTTTTAGATTTCTTTCTTAAACGCACCGTTGTGTAATTGTCAAATATGATGGAACAACAGAAGTCGAATTTGTAATATTCAATTACCAAACAATAACGTCATTATACAACTGTGTTGCAGACGACTCTGGAAAACCTTGTGGGAAAAGGAGAAATTGCCCGTAATGAGCAATTTACCTTTTGCCACAGTGTTTTATTTCCTATCAGAAGATTTTTTGCCAACATCATCACATTTTTAATTGTTATCTGCAAACTCTTTCAATTTGGGACAGTAAAACATTTGGCGTTTGGTAAAGGGTTAACCACCAATCTCTACCAGAGTAAATTGGTTCCCGCTACGCTCCCACATTTGGGAGATTGGGTTAAAGGCCTAGTCTTTGGAATGTCTGGTATCTTATCTCCCACTGGGCACCCTACAGGGCAACAATACAGTTCCACAGCATGGAGCAAATTTCCTGTATATTACTTGATAAGGAATGGGTGGTCAGATTATGCAATACCCCAACCCTTCGGTTTCTCATGATGCAGAATATTGATAAGAAATACGTGTTTGGTTATAGCTTTCTTTATCTAAAACAAGGATTTGATAAAAAGATTTTTCTTAATAAACTGACAAGAAATATAAAAAAAAAATGAGTTAGTTGTTCAATGAACTAGCACTTGTCAAAGTTATAAAATGGATGATGATGATGTTATACTATGGTGATGATGATGATATACCTCAGAGGAATTATAACATTCCCTGCTGCAAGTCATTCTTACATAAATTAATCTTTATTCAAGGTACAAATTAAAAAAACAGTCCCCTATTAAAAACCCATCCAAAATTCCAAAAATATATTTCAAGTCTTACATAGAAAAAAATGTCATTCTGCTTCGATTTTCATAATGTGGAATATCAATAAGAAATAAATGTTGAATTCTTGATTTCTTTATCTAAAACAATGATGTACAAGATACGTGGATTTTTCTTAATAAACTGTTAAGAAATGAGAAGAAAATGATAAGTAAGTTATTCCATAAATTTTCGCTCGTTATACTTATAACATTGATGATGATGATGATGCTTTTGATGATAATGTTGATGATGATGATGGTGATTTTGATGATAATGATGATGATGATTTTGATGATAATGTTGATGATGATGATGATACAACAGAGGAACTATAACTATGGTGCAAGTCATAATTACGTAAAATGATCTTTATATAAGGCACAAATTGAAAAAAAAAAGAAAAACCTACTAAAATACCTTTCAAACTTCCAAAAAAAAAATTTGAAGCCTAATTGAAAAAAAAAAATCTATTCTGCTGCTTTAATGTCCTCTTTAAAAAAATTGTCAAAAGAAACCCATCAGTTTGACACAGTGCTATACATGGTATTACGTAATCCCAATTAATTATCACAGCTGGTCATCACACCGGGTGGGCATCTGGTTATTGGTTTTGGGGGGGGTCAATTAAAGAAGGACTAAACTAGGCCTTTAACCACCACTTTGTTCATTTCTTTGAGACCACCCCTTAAAATCTAGTTAGTTTTGAACTGCCCCCTTTCAGACAAACGCTTTCAAGCTTTAAAATAAAGCGTCTGTCAAGCCCATGAGGTATTTAATTTTGCTAAAAATAATGCAAGTTATTCTAAAGTAGGAAACTTCTTTAAATGACAATTATACGACAAAATCGTAGTGCAAAGTCTAGATGTATTATCGAAGGTATTTAATATCACCCTTTATTTCTTTTTCATCGTTTTTATCTCGTCAGCATCTCTTTCCCATCGTCTGTCGAAGACTCATTTTTCACGAAAATGAACCATATTTTGTGTCGTGTGATTTTTTATTGTTTTGCAGGAAAACACAGTTGGTACGACTGTTCTAATTTGTTTAGTTGTTATTTCAGATTTGTGTAAAAAGCACTTACTCGGCATGCGATTACTCTTAACTCATCAGAAAAGCACAAGTATCCATAACTTGGATGATCCAAAGTGTTACTCAACTTACTGGTGTGTTGAATGAAATATCTACGTCTGGATCATTCGGACTAAAAATATTTAGGGTTTTTGAACAATAGTTATTGTCGACTTGTTTCCAAATGTGCTACATAATGATTCAAAATATGTACTGTACTCTTCAAAATTCAGGCATTAGTTTATACATTGAGTAACTGTTTGATGCACTGCTCAGTTTGGACACATTTTTGGGTATCCATTGCATGCATTGGTTTCGAAATTTTTTTTAGGTACAAATGTGCATCCTTATTGTGTTATTGTTTTATTAAACTTTAGAATCTTAGTTTTTATTTACATGTTGAAATTCTAGACTCAAATTTGTTTTAAAAAGTAGATGTTCACAGAAATGTGAGGTAGTTAACTCAAGCTAATTTGACTTGATCAAGGGATATTGAGAAATGTTTGTATCAGCCAATATTTTCCCTCACTTCAAACTTTCGAAAGACTCATAACGAGATTTTCGTGATACAAATTTCCTATTTTGTTACAATGCTTCAAAATACTATTTAGATACATTTATCTTAGAATTTATCTTTTAATGGAAGACTATTGAAAGTCCTTTACTTTTGTGATTTACTAACAATGTTCTTGCACTGATCACATGTTTTAGTTCTGCTTATGAGCTTCAGCATTATTTTGATTTAGTGTTAAGGAAAGTAATAAAGAAATAAGTTTAACAAGGAAATGCATCTCAAACTTGGTATTTGCTTCATGATCTTGAAAGTAACATAAACTGGGTATACCAAATACCGTTGACCTAAGAAGCAAGTCTCGAGTATATTTGTTCCAACCCTATATATTTAAATATTTTAAGGTTAATATGAATATTCATTCATATTTTTGTTAATCACTACCATAAATAAGTAAAATAAACTGGATGTTACCGTACAAATTGTATTTTAAGTTTGCAATATTGAGGCTATAAAAAGGCACAGGAACTCCCAATTACTGATGATTGTATAAATTCATTTTGTTAATCCGCCTGGAAAAATGGTCAGATGTCAAATTGTTAACAAGAGCTGTCCGTCCGCGATTTCATTTGGAACTTTTTTTGTAAATTTGTTTATTGAAATTCTACACATGAATCAAAATTATCATCAGATAAAGAAATCTATCTTGAATATTAACATTTCCCTGCCTTTATCATAAGTATTCATAGGCGTAGGAGCGTTCTCAACATTGGGGGGGCCAACTTCAGATGAGGACCGGTCTAAGAATAAATGTTCCTAAACTTTTTCCTGACTATTCATGCATGTACAAATTCAATAACATTATAAGAATTAAAAGAAAGCGTATGAAAACATGTATCTTTAATATAAAAAAAAAAGGATATGCCAGGTCTCGATCTCACGCGGAAATCAATTGTATTGAACTAAACAAAAGTGGCAGCGACCAGACTGTCACAGCCACGGATACCACTATTTCATGAAGTTAAACAATTATATTATTCTTTAAGCTTTAGCTAACAATTGAAGACAATATAGAGTCTGACACCTTTTAAAGAACATGTTTTACACCACTGTTTTAGTCGATCAAAACTTCCGGGGTATTTTAGTGAGCTGAGTTTTCATTGGATAAACCCGATGTGTTCAGATTGCCATTTGCGATGATGACGTCAAAAAGATTTTGGTTATTGTTCGTAACAAAAGGCGAATTGGTATTACATAGAGCACAAAAATACACATTTATTTTTATTCTGCTGTTAAATTTCATTTCTTTCAATTTTCTATATAAATATCTTCATTTGCCACTGTGAATATTGGGGGGGCCAAAGTATACTCTGGCCCCCCCAGTCTGTATATTGGGGGGGCCGGGCCCCCCCTGGCCCCCCCTGCTCCTACGCCTATGGTATTTTGTAATACTGTTATTTATCCGTTAAAAAGACATTGTGCAATGGTCTGTGAAAACATCAAACTAAATACATCGGAAGTTATCCGATCAGTGGGTGCATGCGCCAGAAATCTGGAAATTTCTGGAATCGTCGGTAATACATATACAACGGTAATAGATATATGCACCAGTGATTTTTTTCTATATTAAATCAATGGGCTTTTTTTACCAAAACTTAAAAGTCAATGGGGTTTTCTATAGAAAAATGATTAAAATGAATGAAAGTAATGAGTTTTGGAGAAATTCTATGAGACTTTTGGGCCAAAAATTATCACTGATGCACTATACTCTTTAGGACAAGAACAATAAAACGAATGGACTGTGATGAACCAAGAAATTTTAAAAAGATCATAAAACTCAATAATTATTAAGCTTTATTAATCAATTGTAGGTAGTTCAAGCTGAAAAACATGTCCACACCACAAGTCTTGCCACATGAAAGGGGACATCCCTCGAAGCTGTCACAGGGAGCATCACAAGGAAGCGTGGGTGTGAGCCCTAGAAGTAGTGGGCAGGGAAGGGTGAAAGGCAGTGGTCAAGACCATTCTCCAATTAGCCAACCAATTACTATTGATGACGACAACGATCTGCCCATAGATTCAGGAGCTCTGGCTTCAAGATGGAATGAGTTAAAGATGACACAAGGCTTTGCCAGTAATGAAGAGACCGCCAGATTCCTAATGAATAGTTGGTAGGTTTGAATTGTGAGTTGATTAAGTAGGTTTTCCGTCATTGGAGTTTAACCTCATATTTCCAATCGCCTCACCTTGACCATTGTGCTGCAGATGAATCTTAAAAAAGCATCATGACAACAGAAAAGATTGCCTGTCTGCCGTGATGAGCAATTTGTCTTTTTGTCTCATCAACATTTGCCCCAAAACACACAAAAAATACTTTCATTGTGCTATTTTTGTTGTGAGGTCTGCGGTTGCTTTCAGCAGTTATAGATTATAAAATGTGCTTGTTAAAATGAGTATTCATAAAGTAATCACAGGGGCCTATAGTTATGCTTTGGTCAATAATATTTTTTTGTATGAAAAAATTCAACAGCAACACGTTTTTTGTCAAATTATTATAGTATATGATTTATTTATATTACAGACTGTAGTACATATATTATGTACATAGTACTGACCCCTGTGGAAGTAATGGGGAGGTTGAACAAGGAATGTTTTATTGCTTACAATGTTACTATCCTGTTTATGCCTTCTTTAACAAATGGTTAAAGTTAAAATATTTTTGTTTCCGTATAAATCTCTGATGGGAATATATTGCTGAAAAAAGCAATTACAACATTTTTGCATACACTGATTATAAAAAGCAATGAGCTCCATTTGAAATAGAGTTGAAGTTTCAGAATTCAATTAATTATCTAGTACATGGCTCAAATTTGGTTAACTTTTGCTGAAAATCCTAGTGGGATGTTATCTATAAAACTGTTATTATTAAACGGGATGTTTGCAATAACTGAGCATTGATTAATTTATCCCTGAGAATTCTTTATTTTTGGAACAAGATTGAAGAAGTTATCTTCATAATACTAGTTGGTAGTGATAAAACTGGGCCACTAAGTCCATAGAGAAATTTGTATATATGATCATTTTCTTTACCAAACATAATTATTTCCTTTCCCATTTATATATTATGACCAGAACTTCTTGGTCACAATACTTTCATAATTATGTTGTCTACTGTATGGAATTTATATCAAAGTTATTTGCAATGGGGGAGAAGGGATACTACTGGTAGTGATATGTTTTGTTAGCTTGATTTTTTAAAAAGAAAGATACTGATAGTAAATTCTTTTTGTTTTTCATCTCTGTTACCGGTATTAAAACAAAGTAATTGTGACAAACCAAAATTGGCTATAAATTGTTGATTTGTCCTGCATTTATTTATTCAATTTGTTTTATTTACAGGGATGAAATGAATATGCAAAAGCCATACTGTATAAAACTAGAGAAAACAACTGTGAGAGACTTTGAGGTGTTTCAGAAGCAAATTCAGAGGTCTTCTGATGAAATTATACGATTTTATATGGCACTTGGGGTTGAACCAGGGTACAGTGCAATTCCAGTTACAGAAGATGTGATGAACATGTTTATAATGCTGAAGAGTAGCCTTAAACTGTCTTCCACCGATTTGATGAAACATTTGTTTGAGGTCTATGAAAGGTAAGCAATATATTTTTCTATTACATCTTTAACTTATAGTACAATTTGCGGGGGCCTCCAAGGTCTTGTGGTTAGAGTTCAGGGGCCCGTTTTACTAAACAACTTACGGAAAATGTTTGCGTAAGTCAAAACTAATAAACATGGATAGTATCTTTAATGAAAGTGCAATGTGGCACTTCATTGGAAGCGTCTCAGAGAGACGATTCCAATGATGTGTCACTTTGCAATATTGCTTCGTCCAATATTGAAATAAGAGGAATTGTTGTTTTAGACTTGCGCAAATCTTAAGCGTAAACTGTTTAGTTAAACGGTACCCAGAACTTAAAATCACATGGCCTCTCTGACCGTTGTTTTTCCATCATTATGTGTCAGGAATTGCAACATAACTGAAATAATGTTGAAGCAAAGTTAAAACCTTATCACATGAAATAAGGTAATACATTTGACATTGTTAGTCTTACTCACATCTTGCCTAGAGATACGTTTCACTAGGAATTCGTAGCCTTTGGTGTGTTACTGGCCTTATCTCTTTCTCTATACTATACAATGAAGGTTCAAATTGGTTTTGTGGAGTTCATTCAAATGAGAATTAAGAAGACTTATTACTGCATAATAGTTTAAAAAACAACATATAATAGTCTTATTTCAAATTTTGCTGCCTTTCTACACTCTGATCATATTGGTCTATAAGCTTGTTTCTTACATGTCTGTGGAATATAAAGTGAAAATTCATATGCTTGCATAAGATTATTTCTTAAAGCATGTTATATAGTTACGTACAATAACAATGTAATCATTCACCAACAGCAAAAAACAAAGGTGAACCAAGGTTATAAGAAAACCATTACAGCAATAGTTTCTACTAAAAAGCATTTTTTCTGCATATGTTATTGTTAGATAGAATACCCTTAATCTGCCATTTTGAAAATCTTTCTTTAGTTGGAATTCTTATGTCATTCTCAGTATACATTGGTCAGGGCAGGAACTATTCACTTTTCACTGAATAGTTCCGAGAATGACAGATGTATGGATGAACGACCTAAGTAATCTGACGAAAGAATGAGTTTGAAAATAGGGGATCATGGGTATTCTACCTTAATGATTGGTGTCTGATTTTGCTTTCTATTTGAACCAGTTTTATAATCCCATTCCCATATAAGTAATGGTAAAAGTTTGGATACCTGCAAACTTCATGAGGAAAAGTATGTCTGAAATACACCTGAATCATATGGGTAGTGCCTGCACCTCTGTTTGGGTTCAAATCCCTGTGAGGGCATTAGAAATTTTATGATGAGAGGTGGTCTCCGGGTTGACTTATGGGTTGCCAATGGTTCTACTTGTCTTGATCAGACTTTATAGTCTAGTCTGTTAACGCAACATTTTACCGAGATGTTTTTCTTCCGGACTAAAGCAACAAATTTTGCACACAGTAACTTGACAACATCCTCATCAATTTGCACCAACTGTGCCCGACTTCAGTGACCTATTTCGGTTTTTAACGCATTATCAAAATTCGGATAGATGTACTGTCCGAATACCTTTCCTTTGATACTTAAGGTTTTATGACGTGTGCTAAAATTACATGACGTAATAAGTTTTCAGTGCAATTTACGCTACCATTTCGTACGAGGGCCGTTTAATAAGTTCTTTGACCAAGATATATTCATATTTCCGATTCAAACGAGGTTTCTAAAGTATTTAAAGGCATATTCTTCAAGGCGCCGTCGACTTTAGCAATAGCAGTTTAAAAGATCCTTTTTAATTGTCTCTTTTTTTTCTTTTAATGTCTAATTGATACCCATCGAAATTTTTAGACACCCCTCACTGTTTTATTAGTGAGCGTTTTTGTGTAGGTCACTTCAGTTCTATTTCCGCAGCTGAAAGGTTAACATGGATTGGAACAACTGCATTGTTTGTGGCAAGTCTGATGGCATTTTGATATGTCCCGCCGATAGCCAATCGAACAATCGCAATCCTGAGAAATCTTATGGTGATTTTTTGCAAAACGTCCAAGGTTTTTCAAAACTTGACAAATTACCAACAACTTTGGTTATACATGGTAACGAAAGTGTCCATGATCTGATATATAATTCGGCAAAGTGGCATAAATCATGTCATCTTAAATTTACCAGTTCTAAGCTCGCACGCACAAGGGAGCGAAATGAACGAGCAGCAGCGGAAGATGCCGACTCTTCAGTTCGCAAATCTCGCCGCCGGCAAAGCGGAGCTTCATCATCTATGTTGCATCACTGCATATTCTGTGAAGAGTCTGGGGGGCCCCTTCATAACTGTTCGACATTTAATTTCGAAGTAACACTTAGAGATATGGCCACTAAAATGGGCGATACATCACTTTTATCTCGCATCACGGGGGTGATCTTGTAGCATTAGAAGCTAAATATCACAACAACTGTATTTTGCAGTACAAAAATCGTTTTAGAGCATTTGAACGTAAAAGTGAAACAATTTTATCTTCTGCATGTAGCGAACCAATAGAAGCAAGGGTATTTGCAGAACTTGTACATTATATCGAATGCAGTGTAGAGCAGGGTGTATTTATATACAAGCTTTCAGAGTTGCATTCATTATTTGAGGATAGACTTAAAATTTTTGACACTACAAAATCGGTCAACAGGTATAGATTAAAAACTAAAATCATATCCCAATTTCCTGAATGCCAAGAGCAGACTGACGGCAAACACATTATTTTAGTATTTAATGAAGGTATGCAACGCCTTTTAAAAGAAGCTGTCGAACAGAGGGACCTTGATCAAGAAGCCATTTCCCTATCTCGTGTTTGCAACGCCATCAGAAAGGAAATTTTTTCAGAGGAATACTTTCAGTTTACTGGCAGTTTCCCAGAAGGATGTGAGAAAACGTCAATACCCACAAGTCTTAAAACACTAGTAGCGTTACTTTTGTATGGTCCAAATATTAAAGATCAGAACATGAGGAATTCACGGGCCTGTTTAAGCATTAGTCAATTGATTTTCTTTAACACTAAAGAAAGACTTTCTACCAGTAGCGCCCGAAGACATTTGAAAGCTCGTGAGCCACCCCTTCCTTTGTACATTGGCCTTAATGTCCATACACTTACACGTAGCAAAAAGCTGATTACACAGTTCAGTGAAATGGGTCTAAGTGTTAGTTATAACCGTTTGCTAGAAGTGCAAGAAGGTATAACATCAGCACTGTGTCATAGATTTCAGGCTGAGAACGTAGTATGCCCAACACAACTAAAAACAGGTATTTTCAGTGTTGGAGCGCTCGACAATATCGATCACAATCCAACTGCTACTACTGCACAAGGATCATTTCATGGCACAAGTATTAGTATCTTTCAATTCCAAACTGAAAATAACCCTGGTGATTCTCGCGAACCACTGATGCTTTTAAAAGAGTCAAATACTATAAGCCCATCTTTACCAGACAGCTATAAAATAGTCCCGGCTGTAAACTGCAACCTAGAAGGTGTCACTGTACCAAAGGCAACATTTACGGATGCCAGTGCCAGACTTGAATTAGGAAAACAGAAAGAAGCCGACTGGCTGGAACATTCAGTGTCCCTTCTTGATAAAGATCCTTTAGAGAAAGGTGATGCTATTGCATGGGGTGCTTACCATGCATCAATTCAACCTGAGGAGTGTATAATGCCTGGAATATCATCATTATTGCCCCTTTTCCATGAGAAAGCCGCAACTGTTGCCATGATGAGACACGGTATGACTATTATTCGGGAGACTATTTCTGTATGCAATCCTGGACAGATACCTGTAATGGTTGTTGATCAGCCACTGTTTGCCTTAGCAAAGCAAATCCAATGGCGCTGGCCAAACTTGTTTGGAGAATCCTCATATGTTGTCATGTTAGGTGGCTTGCATATTGAGATAGCTTGTTGGCGAATGGTGGGAGATCTACTTGAAGATTCGGGGTGGACAGGTATTTTAACCGAGGCCGATATAGCTTCCTCGGGAACAGCTGACTCTTTCATTCACGCCTCGCATGTAACAAAAACAAGACACGCTCATCAAGTAACGGCTTTGTCACTTTCTAAGTTACAAAAAGAGGCATTTGAAACACATCAAGGAGTTTTTGATGAAGATGCATTTTCCTCCTGGAAATCTGATATGGCCAGAAAGGTGCCCATGTTCAAGTTTTGGAATCTCATTTTGGATTTGGAACTTTTGGTATTGACTTTTGTGAGGTCGCACCGTGAAAGAAACTTCAATTTGTATATCGAAACTATGGAAAAGTTAGCCCCAATGTTCTTCGCACTAGACCATACAAATTACGCCCGTTGGTTGCCTGTACACATTAGGGATATGAAAGCTTTACCTAATGAAATTGTAGACATCTTTCAATCATGTTGGGTCTTCCAAAAGACCAACAAAAGATTCTCTTCTATTCCCCTAGATCAAGCACAAGAACAAAATAATAAAATCATTAAAGATGTTGGTGGTGCAATTGGTCTTACTGAAAAACCAAGTGCATTGAAGAAGTGGATGGTGTCGGGTCCCGAACAAGCTAGACTTTTAAATGAGTTTGAGAGCACTTTTATAAACAAGAACCATTCTGTTAATGACACCAGTAGTCACGAGGAAGGTTTGTCAACACAGAAAACCTTCCAAAGACAGGTGAAAAAACTGTGTGCAACCATCAATGCTTTTGGAAACCCGTTTATGGAAGGCTCTGAAGAGCTTATGACAATTGACAGCCATGACTGTGCAGATGACCCTGTAAATCTTACTATCAATACAATTGAGACGACAGGTAAAGCACAGTATGATAAATATGTTCGGCATGTTCTTGTAGATAGAACTCAGTCTGTACGTGCTACAATTACAAAGAATAAACTCCCCCTTTTTAGAACACCACCACTCAAGGTAAATTCTAGGTTAAAAGAGCAAACGATTGAGCTGAAAAGCGATTTCTCCCTTTTCAGTAGACTTTTTATCTCCTGTCAAGTTCGAGAAGGAAATCTGGAAGAGTTCTTTTCGCATGAGAATCATCCATGGCCACCATCACTATCTCAACATGGGAAGCTTCTTCTTCCAAGCAATAAATCCGAGTTGCTCGATTGTCTAGCTCCTTCTAGTAGCGCCGATCCACCTCAATGTGATGCAAAGGTATTTGATGGTGCTGCAGTGATACACTCGCTACCAAAAGGTGATGCACATACATTCGGAGAGTACGCAAATAATGTGTTTATTCCTTGGACGCTCCGACAACTTCAGGATCAAAATAGGATAGATATTGTCTGGGATTCATACTTGACTGATAGCCTTAAAAACACTACAAGACAGAAACGTGGTAGTGGTTCGAGAAGAAAAGTATCAACTCAAACAAAGTTACCTGCAAACTTTCAATCTTTCTTGCGTGATTCAAAAACAAAGAGGAATTGTTCGCTCTCTTAAGTGATACTGTATCATCATTCAGTTATCAACCGGACAAACAAGTTTATATAACTTCTGGAAAGTCTGTTATTGCTAGGGGGTGCGCTGAACCCATGATAGAGTCGGACCATGAAGAGGCAGACACACGAATGTGTTTGCATGTCCTTGATGCTCTTAAAAAGGGTGCTTCGAAGATAATGATAAGTACAGTCGACACAGATGTTGTCATAATTCTTGTTGGAATATTTTCCTATCTTGAAAGCCTACATGCGGGTCTTGACATATGGATTGAATTCGGTAAAGGAAAACATTTGAGATATTATCAAGTAAATTCAATCTTTAATGCTCTAGGAAGTGACCTTTCAAGAGCTCTTCCATTTTTTCATGCATTGACGGGTTGTGATACAACATCTCATTTTGCAGGCAAAGGCAAAAGATCTTCTTGGAAGTCATTGAAAGCATACCCAGCAGTGATCGGTGCACTGAAACTCGAAAATCTATTTCTTCCTTTAGAAGTTGGGTCACATTCATTCCATTTGTTGGAGAGATACGTGTGTGTTCTGTATGACCACACAACAGAGCACACACTTGTAAACGATCTTCGACAAGATTTATTTGCACAAGGAAAGAACGTCAAGATGATGCAAAGTTTGCCACCGACACAGGATGCCCTCTGTTTACACGTGAATAGGAGTTTGTACCAGGCCAGTATCTGGTTAAGCTGTTTAGAGTCGAGGCAAAACGTCCCTTCCCCAGAAGCATTTGGATGGTTAAAGGCTGGCGATAATTGGAAGCCGGTTTGGACAACATTACCAGAAGCAGCAAAGAGTTGTAGAGAGTTGATAAGATGCGGCTGCAAAGCACTTCCAATTTGCATGAAAAATTGCGTTTGTAAAAACCACCGACTTCCATGTACATCACTTTGCAAATGCAGTGGAAATTGTAGGCAATCAGTGTAAAAAAGAAAGCAAATCTTAACACCGATCTAATCATTAGATGAAAGACCCATCAATAATTTGGTGTGTACCGCTTTTTAACATATATGGTCATTTCACGGCGATCAGCGCACCTACTATGCTTTCCTGACTTTCTCACACCAGTACTCAAACTACATCTTTCCATGTCGCTGACTACATACTCACATGGCCAAAGAATCTTGGATGAGTGGCGAATTCTATTGTCGGAAAGATTTGTTTGTTTGTATATGGTTTCACATCGTGTCAACAGCATGTCATATTGCGATGCCCGGCTCAAAGTTGTGGAGGAATTAAGACCCCATTTGCTGAACTGCCAACAAGGGCTCGATCAAGCATTTTGGTAGAACCACCGACCTTCCGGTTGGTAGCCGGGAGCTAACCCCCCATAAACGAATTGACAGCGCCCTGATTTGAACCACCAGAGAGGGTCTGTGTGATCACAAGTTCTGTACTCTAACCACTAGGCCACGGATGACCCTTGTCGGAAAGTAGTTTCCTTGACCGAGTATCGAACCCAAGACCTCCACTGTTTCGTAATTCACAACGCATCAGGAATTTTCAGTTATATTACTATGTCCAGTTCATTATTGATCGGGGTATCTATTAGAGAACTAACGACCTTCCGCAAATTTATCAGTGAACTTCCCCTTATATATGACCAGGTCAAGATTCAAACCCAACGGTTGAGTTAACTATCGAATTTAAGCCATTCTATCAACGCGGCCATGTGGCAATGGATGCATACGAATTTATCATTTCAGGTCTTTAATTTTTTGAAAATTGGATGAAATGCACACACAAACAAGATAAGCTAATACACGAGCAAATAGGTTTCATTATCAAGAATCCCATATTGACCGGCTCAAATATGGCGAGGAAATGTCTTCCAGGGGCCCTAAATGATATATAGTTGTCCATTCATATAGAAAACGCCAAATTCCGTATGTTTCCACGTCTTAGTTTAGCCGTACAGTTGTTAAATCCGAAAAAATCATATAGAAAGGAAGAGTAGTCGGATGGTACATCTATCCGAATATTCATACATGTATAAAAAATGATATAGGACCTGAAAATCGGGCACAGTTGGTTTTTCTGATTCAGATCATCGATATAAACATATTTACAAAGTTTCACACTTTAGTCCGGATGAAAAACATTAAACCCCTAACAGACTAGACTATTATGGGTAATCAAGATTGGAATCTTCCTCTGTCATTATGAGTGGGGCATCGGAACATAACTGAAATATTGTTGATGTAATGTTAAAATCATTATAAAAATTTATTTAGCACCTTCATCAAGTCTCGGCTCAACTTAAAAGAATTGAATGATTTAGTCATTCTTTCTTTTTTAATTGAAGATACATAAAAAATGGTGACCAGCCATCGAGTATTGCCCTAGAGTACAGTATGCGGAAGGCTGTAAGGGAAGAAATGTTACGCCTGGTGCATGAGGGTGTTGTCCCTATTATGAACAACAAACAGCACGTTCATGGCCCAGATATTCAAGCGGAATCAGCTGCGAGAAATGGAAGTAAGTCAAGCTGCACTTCAACATTGATTAGTAGAAAAGAAGCTCATCTATTACTTCCTGCTGCAATAGACTTATTAACTGGTTTCGCAATTTTTTTCCAGTTTTTCTGAATATTTTCTTTCTCACTGTTAAAAAGGACTTTATTATACTCGGTATTTCGTAAAGGTTTTGATGAGGCAGAAAGTTCCCTTTTCTTTTTATTTAAAATGTGATTTTTAGAAAGCATGATAGTAAGTGTTAAGTTTTATCACCATAGAGAAATCAAAGAAGATGTGAGGACAATCCATTCATTTTATTTGACAAAATATGTATTTGTTAATCCTCCTTGCATGCCTGTTTCGTCTAAGTAGGGTTCTACATTTAAGTTTGATTAAACATACATGTAGCTTTAGGACACATTATTGATATGAGTAAATTAAGGAAATATTTTGCATTAAACCAATGTCATCTACTGAGTGCATTCAATTCTTTTCTTTGTCAAAATTCTGCTATCATTGGCATGCTGCATGTTTGTTTGGTCTTTATTTAGAAATGGGTCAATCACTTTTGTAGCTCCAAGTGTACATAGCAACATGTCCCCAGAGAAAACAAAATCACACCCACGTCATGTTCAAGTGCAAGATAATAACCAGCCAGACCCATATTATGATCTAATGGGAAATAACACCCAGTCAGAGCCCAAGCCTGTCCAAGATCAAGATGGAAACCAGCCATATACACAGCTTACAGGGGACTTGTCGGTGGCTGTGTCATCTCCAGAAAATATTGGTTTGTATCTATTGTCACACAATCCCTTATAGAACACTCTTCCAGCATTGACCTCTTGATAACAATGGAATGTGTGCCAGGCACCACAGTCTTTTATTTCTTGAATTTGCAAAAGGCCTAGGCCTGTAAATGTTGGGAAGATTTATCCTTCAAATTGTTGAAATGGGAAACCAAAAAGCTGGTGTGATTTAGAATTTTTGGGGAAAATGCATTATATCAGATAAATTTCCTTTCTGTAAGATGCCTTTTTTAGGCCCCTGTTAAATAACACAAAAAGCTCTGAGCCACTAGCTTAATTCTTTGAGACCTTGTTTATCTTGTAATTATACTTTTTGATTCACAATCACCAGGCCTCTCTATATGATTTCAATTAAATCATGGACAATAAGGTTAAGATTTTTCTATGTTGAAAGTCACCTTGCTTATTTTATGCTTGTTGTATATGGATGCAGGATATCCCTTGATAATTGAGTTTTCAAGGTTCCCTTCTATCTATGATAACAACAGTGACATTAAATTATTGCCATTATCAGTAAGTGGTTTATCAAGTTCAAACATTTTATTAGCATATCATTTACATGTCGTTGCTACATACATACATACATACATACATACATAAATACATACATACATTTACATAAACATACACATACAATCTATAATTATTATTATTATTATCATTTTTATTATTATTATTATTATCATGATTATAATTAAGTAAGTTAATTTTATCAATAATCATACAATTGTGGAGGCTTTTGGTTTATCAATTACTGTAATATTGGGAAATAATGAAGGTAAATAGAGATTGTTAGTTTGACCTACAGGCAACATGTGTATGGCTTTTTACAAACAGATGTTTGTACACACATTAAATTGAGAGCATTGTAGAATATAGCTTAAAACTGGTATTCAACATTTTTTCCCATTCTTATTTCTTTGTAGGGAGAGGGGAGTTTTATGTCTAACATTGCATCAACAATATTTTTATCTTTATTTTGCAATGCCAGGCTTGTTATGCACAAAAATATTACCAAGGTTTACGGTCCATAATAATGTGTGAAAATGGATAGAACCATCAACATTCCATTGGGCGGTGGAGTGAATGAAAACCAAATTAAATCAGTGATGAGTTTATGGAACCACACAGAAAGGTTCTTGTGATTTCTAATTCAATAAATTAACCATAGGAGCATGAAGGTCCCTACATTTTTTTGCAAATCAAAAAAAGAACCTGACAATAAAGCAAACATGGTTAGCTTTTGAGTTTAAGAATTTGTTTAATAAATTATTTCTTGAACATTATTACAAAAAGATGAATTGTAGGTCATTCCTTCTACAAAAGTGATAGCTACATGCATTTAGAAGAAATAATCAATCTTTATTCTGGTTGACCCTTACACAATATTTATATTTTCAATTTCAACACATCTTCAAATCGCTAAATATATTTTGATTTAATAGTGGTATTCGATGACAAGTAATCATTTGACATTCCTTTTACAGTTTTGTCAGACAAAGATATAATGCAGTACAATTATGTCATTCAATCTTCAACTACGGAGCCAACATTTAGTGTTGAAAGTCCTGCATTAAATGGAATTCCGGGAACCAGCCATGATACACATAATTCTGCCTTACATACACAACAGGGAACCATTACAGGCAAAGAAAATTCGACAAAACTTCCAGAAGTGGGTACCAAAGTAGACAAAGATTGTTCTAGAAAAAAACCAGAGCAGCAAACTAGTCAAAATCTTCCCAGCAGCTCTACATATGAAGAGGAAACTCAAACACAAATAAAAACAAAGAAAGTGTCTGAGGGTCAAAGAAGTGGAAAAGTTGTTAAAGGAACTATGCTTTTTTGTCCACATTGTGACTATAAGTGCGTTACTCCTTCAACGATGAAGAATCATATAAAATTACACACGGGTATATCCTTCCCATGCCCATTGTGTCCATTGCTTTATGCAGAAGAAAACAAGTTGAAAAAACATATTCAATTTAAGCATGATAAGAGTATACGTTTTAAATGCAAAGTTTGTGCAGATGGTCGTCAATTTGCATCAACAGAAGGACTTGAGTACCACTTTAAGCATACACATCAAAATGATTTCCTATACTGGTGCGACCAATGTTGTAAGGGATTTCAGCAGGAGGTATTCTATCTGTCACACTTGAAAAAGCATGTAGATGTTGAAATGCCATCTGTCCATGTTGAGAATGTGGAGGACTGTCCAAAGCGTCCAGATGATACTATTAACACAGAGGGCAGATCTAGGGAATTGGATACAAGTGAGAATCTCTTTGAGTTAATTCAGATTACAAATATAGAGTCAGGAGAACAGTTTGTGTGTGACTTGACACAGGAAGATGATTCCCAGGAATTACAACACTCGAACCAATGCAGTTATGAAAGCAGTAAACCCTCTCTCTTAAAGCCTCATACACTTACACAGGAGAATAAATTGTACAATTGTCGCTATTGTCAAGAATCATTCACCACCGAAAGCAAATTAATGCTACATCGCAGCTTAAAGCACAACAATAAACCTCCATTTAAATGTAACATGTGCTCTCGAACATTTTTGTCGAAAGCTGGGTGGTCCTATCACCAAGAAGCAGCACATTGTAAAATATACAAATTCAATTGTGACAAATGTAACATGGGATTTAACAAGGTAAAAAAGTTCAGAGCTCATAAGAAAACACATGTTGTGACTCGTCGGCTTGTCTGTGAAAAATGTAATTTAAGCTTTGCCTATGCGTCCCTTTTAATGTCGCACAAGCGCGTGTGTAGTGGTAAAATCCCTGAGAAGAACAGAAATGGCCTACAGTTGGACCTTTTCCCATGCAAAGAGTGTCCAGAGAAATATGCCACGTTACAAGGGCTGAAGGATCACTGTTTGGATGTGCACAGAACAGTGATAAAGGAGGGAGGTAACCAGACCAAATACCTTTGTGAGTGTGGGATGGAGTTTAATCTGCAGACTTTGTATGACTTTCACAAGAGAACCTGCAGAATGCAAAATAGAGACATTAGAAATATTTCACTGCCAGTTTATCCATCTTAGCCCCTTACTCCATTACTTTGCTTATTTGCTCCAGAAGACTTTAGAAATGATTGTGTCAAAGAATTACTCTTAAAGGTGAGTCAGTCAGAATATTTACAATGGTTCTGCCATAATTATATCATTACGGAAATATATTTTTCTACTGATTGTTTTTGTCTTTTGCTATCTCGATTTGGACTTGTTGCAAATACCAATATTAGGAAATTGGTTAGCTATCAACCAAAAACCTGTTATTGTCTCATTTTTCAGACCTCCCAAAACCCTGAAATTGGTTTGTAAAGGGTCATTTAAAACTCCTCTTTCTGAATATTTTAACGGTTCAAAAAAAAATGAAAGTGAATGAATTTGATTGTCGTTGGTTAAGAGGAATATAAGTATTTAGATGACGAAAGCATCAAAAGTTGCATGTAATTTTTGTTTATTCTATTAGGATTAGTAGGGTTGGCATGAAGTAAGGGCACCTCAATTTTCTTTTGAGTATTCACACATCTGTTCAGAATGCTTTACTTTTTACTGTTGATTAGTTACTATTGATAATTTTTTGCCTTGTTTTGCCATGTTTTCTGGTCACTGGATTACTGTACCTTGTTCCAATTTGCAGATGTTTGACTTCTTTTGTCCCTTACAATCTTCGAGAGGGGTTTTAACACACCCTCTTGTATGTATAAGTTTAAAGAAACAGCAGACATGCCCACATGTCCAAAACATGGCCACTGTGCCCACATGTCCAAAACATGGCCACTGTGCCCACATGTCCAAAACATGGCCACTGTGACCACATGTCCAAAACATGGCCACTGTGCCCACATGTCCAAAACATGGCCACTGTGCCCACATGTCCAAAACATGGCCACTGTGCCTACATGTCCAAAACATGGCCACTGTGCCCACATGTCCAAAACATGGCCACTGTGCCCACATGTCCAAAACATGGCCACTGTGCCCACATGTCCAAAACATGGCCACTGTGCCCACATGTCCAAAACATGGCCACTGTGCCTACATGTCCAAAACATGGCCACTGTGCCCACATGTCCAAAACATGGCCACTGTGCCCACATGTCCAAAACATGGCCACTGTGCCCACATGTCCAAAACATGGCCACTGCCAATGTACATGTATCCCAATCACAACAAAGGCAATCCAAGGAAAGTGAGAGTTTCAAAATGGTGGATGATGTGTGGAGTATGTGTATTTTACCTATAGCCTAGTCACAAGTAGCAGACACCTACAGATCCAATATAAAATATTACAAAAGAGGAAATTGCTTAAACAGGTTTTTTTTTGTCCCAATGGTTTCTTCCTAATTTTATATAGAGGTAGAAAATTGTATTATTCATATTTGAAGAAGTATTCTTCTGTTGCTTTTTATTTTTGAAAGTTTCTAAATCCACAACAGGGATAAGTTTTAAAGATATTCATTATTTTGTATTTTTTGTTAAGTCAAGTATTGAACCTGTTCTTGGTATGTTAATGTGCATAAGGAATAAATCAACTATCAATACATCATCTCAAGTTTATGATACAGTGTATATCATTTTCCTAATACAAACGACTGCAACTTTGAATGTTGGTGGACCATTTATGCAAATGAGACATTTGTTGTTGAAGAAAATAGAAAAACCTGGCATAGAAACATATTAAGAGCCGTGCCACTGTAGACAATCTCAGTTCATTACAAATGGTTGCATTCAGTGTTAAATGACTTCTTTGCAAGAGGGCATCTTGAGAAGTATCAATCCAGAACAGAGAAAGTACAATGATGATCTTATCTATATTCTAGCTTATGTGGTCTACATGGACCTCTTGCAGGCAGCTTTTAACTGAGACACATCCTATTGTGTGGGTATTTATTAGAATTGTCTTGTTGAGATGATTTTAGTGAGTGCACATTCATTGGGGTTTAGCAAAGAAATGAAGAAGTAAGCAATGGGAAAAAAGATAAATTTTGATCTGTTACTTGGCTTTAAAGCTCTGAAAATGAAAAATTAGAACAGTACAAGATGCATGTACAACTATATTAAAAAATACCGACAGTAAATGATAAAAAAAAAAGAATTTTGAGTTCGCTCTTATTCTGTCTCTTCCACCCCCGCCCCCCTCCGGAAAAAAGCAGAAGTATTTAGATACCATTGTGACAAAGGACTATGCACCTGGTGTATTGCCAGCTCATAATCAAGGTACTAAAATCCAAAGGTCAGCTGCCCCAAATGTCATTTAGGTCAAGCTGGCACAAATTGTGAAATCAAAATAGAACTGTACCAAGATTTAAACCCATGGGTTCAGTACTATAACTATAAAAGCGCCAAACTGGATAAAAGAATACAGGGAGATCATATAGATTTTGCATGGTTCAATGGAAAAGAATGAAGCTTTTAATTAATCTTTAAATTAAGTTCACAGTTATTTGCTTATTTGAACCAACATGAAACGAAGAACTTAAACCACCATGAGAAAAACAAATAGAAAATGAGCAGTCTGTGAAAAACTTAGAAATTATGACATGACGTAACTCACAATAGGGTTTAGGACAATTCCCCCATCGGACAATTGCTTCTCCTCCTTTGGTTTATATCCCCTTCGGACAATTCTCCCTTTTGGACAAACCCCTCTGGACAATTCCCCCTCCAGATAATACACCCTTCAGATAATACCCCCTTCGGATTATTCCCCCTCTGGGCAATACCCCCTTCGGACTATTCCCCCTCAAGACAATACCCCCTCTGGGCAATACCACCTTCGGACAATTCCCCCTCTGGGCAATACCCCCTTCGGACTATACCCCTCTGGGCAATACCCCTTCGGACTATTCAACCTCCAGACAACTCCCCCTGTCGACAATTCCCACTCTGGACTAATTCCCCTCTGGACAATTCCCTCTCCGGACACCCTCTGGTTTTGACCTAGGACAGAAAGGTAAAGTACTGGTTCAAACCTATGACATGTAGGTAAAGTACTGGTTAGGACCAAGGACAGAAATGTAAAGTACCGTTTGCCATGTTTTAAACTTAAACAGAAATGTAAAGTACTGGTTTGAACCTATGACAGAAAGGTAAAATACTGGTTTGGACCTAGGGCAGAAAGGAAAAGTACCGGCTTCGACCTTGGACAAAAAGGTAAAGTCCTGGTTCGAACCTAGAACAGAAAGGAAAAGAAAGAAAGTAAGTCTTTTATTTTTTGAAAATAATATTTAATAAACGAACATCGGTCTTCTAACCCTTTCTTGGTAGCGTACTTGCTTCCTTGAATAATGCAATGTAGAAGGATAATACTTCATTAATTTCTATGGATCTTCTGCCTTGTTTGATACGGACCGTTTTGAATTGTCAACTAATTGATTAAGTATTGGCAATTAAGTTTTAACTACATATATTTTTCAGGACTTCGATCATTATTCATTTGGGTTTCCCCTCTAACTGTCTGTCTCCCCTGTCCTGTCCCGTGAGTTGTTGAGTTACCGATTTCTGCACTCTATTCCAATTATGCTGGTTTCTTCTCAAAATAAACAACAGGCGCGTAGTTACCTGTACGAAAAAAAAACGCGATTGCGTACACAAATTGTCCAGGAAAATTAAAAAAATAAAAAGTCATTTATGGAAGTGCGAATATTATGATCATCAATCGCCAGTCAAAGTAAAATGTGTGAAGTTAAACATTTTTTTTTCAAACCACAAATCCGGTCAAACCCCCTTCCCACGACACGATTTGGCCTCTGAATTTCCACATTACCCCGGACCCCCCTTGGAAACTCGTGCCTTCGGCGCTCGTTGAGTCCATGACCGAAAGAAATGCGTACATCTATTGAATGGTCTAGCTACGCCCCTGAACACGAGAACACACTTATACCGAGACATAAGGAGAAATCATTTTATGAAAATTATTTTTGTGAAAAATCGACCGATCTTTTTTTTAATTTCTTAAAGAGTTTAAATTGGTATAAATAGATCTAGTATGAACTTGACTTTATTTATAAACCTCTTCATCCACTTTCCAAGGTATACGTACCTCTCTCGTTCTTTTGTGGTTATCTTCGGTATCGTAAATTACTTATCACAGCCAATATGTCCACAGATTAGGTAGTTTACTTAATTTATTTAGCCTCGCGTCTTCATCGAGCCTAGTCCAGATAACTGGTCTCGAAGGCTATTGCTGTTTTGACTGACGCCTTCGAAGCGAAGCACGATGAATGTCCAAATGATGAAAAAAGCTTGGTTCACGGATCATTATTGAGACTACATCGAGCCCTGCCAGTTGTAAGTTTCATGCTTAAATACGGATTATATCTTGTAACTAAAGCCTATGCACGTGGATGTGACGTCATGATCATACATATGCATGAAAATAACGGACATGTATTTATGCCGACTTGTTACAGATCGGTTTTATCATCTGAGAAGAGCGTTTTGGAGAACTTTCTTAGTATGGTCTGGCAAGTCTGTGCTTGTAATGTTTATTGGACTCTTGCAGACTTAAATTAGGCTATACCTGCCTGTCAATTCTAAAGACCATATTTGATTAGGTCTTTACCGACTGTCGAACTAGTGTGGGACAAAAATAAAATATAAATTCGAAGCCCTTATTTTGTACGCTATTTCGAATTAAAATAGTATTATTATTAGTCAATCAGCTGGACAAAAAGAGCTGCCTACTCTATTTGTTATATTTGATAGAATCTTTTCTCCTTTTTTCAAAATCATTTATAAAGTCACCCCCTTATGTATAATATATCATCAACATTCACAGAACTTTCTTTTAAAAAATCTATTATTGAAACTGTTGTTTTTTCCCCCTTCAATTATGTACTAATTTCATATTAAAAATGATACTATTATCTTTGATTTTACCCATTTCCCCATATGGGGATTTGTTACTTATTTAACTTTCAATGCAAACGCAATTAATATCTAAGAAACAATCTTTTTGCCCTCTGATATAAGTTATAAACAATTGTAATAAATGGAGTTATTTCGCCGCATTTGGTTTTAGTAGTCATTTGTGAGAGGTGCGGTAACGTGTGGTACAATGGGGGTAATGGGTTATTATTCTCTTTGATTAATATTTCCGCACAGATATAACGTATGTAAAGGGCTGCCAATGCTTTAACTTGAAACCCTCTAGAGACAGAACATCAAAATTCATCGAAATCTCGGCACCAAAAGGTATCCGAACGCCGGATGTTTGAGAGACAAATCATTTTGGTACTGTATAGTACTCTGAATCGGTTTGTTAACTGGAAAACCTCGTTTCAAAATGAATTAATCTTAAAATGTTACCATTTTTGGCAAAGCATGTTTTTGTGTATTAAAATATTTACCACATGGCAGTGGAATCTGTTTGCTTCTTTTCTTTAGTGGAGAAAAAACATCTCCATTCTCTCTGGTTGCGTTTTATCCTCTTCCATTTTGAGGGACCGGACATTTTGACTTTTTACGGTAAGGTGACTGAAACTGTGCTTTTCTTATGATAATATATGATATTTGATCAGATTGGCTGACTATATACTCATAGGTGAGCTTGTGAAAAAAAAATTACTTGGTCAATTTTAGGGGGGCGTACGCCGTCTCCGCCCCCGCCTAAATCCGCCCTTACATTGTACCCTTCGTCATTTGTGCATACTTTTAAAAATTATATCTTGTTATTGCATTAATTAAACCAACTAATGTGACAGGTGTTTTGAACCAGAGACCTTAAAGACATGTACATTTTACTTATCAGGACATTCACATATATAGGTTTTCTTCTTTTGTTTGAGACTACCCCTTGGAATCTAGGGAAGGAATTAACTGCCCCCTTCTGACTGACGCTTTTTAAGCTGAAATAAAGCGTCTGTCAAGCCGATGAGGATTTTTTTTGTTATCTAAAATAATGTAAATTATTCTGAAGTAGAAATCAGGAAAATTATTTATGACAGCGATAGGACAAAAGCCGTGGTGCGAATCATCTTTTATTTTCTGCTTCATAGTTTTTAATCACGTCATCATCCCTTTTCCATCGTCTGCCGAAGCCTAAATTTTCCCGAAAATAAACCAATAATTTTTCATAACATTTACATGTAACATTTTCGTTTTATAGCGTCAAATATTATGTGTAGTTTTGTGTAGTTTTGTGCGTTTGATTATTTCGAGGGGATATCTAGTCTAGTTGGCAAGTCTTTTGCCATTTGTTGTTTCAGTGTCACTTTCGTAGTTTGTATTGAAAGCAGATTTTAATTCGGAAAGTGACTGCGCTAAACTCATCTGAAAATAAAAAAATCCAGGGTTTGTGAATATTATCGATTTTTGTTCCAGTGCCCTACATCATTGTTCAAAATGGCGGATTTAAAATCAATCAGGCAGGCATTTGCAAGTAATGTGAAATATGACTGAGTTTATTGCAAAGCTTTGTGCAAAAAGGGGGACATCATATCATGAGTTAAGAAAAAAGGTTTCATATGATGTGACCACCCAAATTTTTAAGATAAAAAAATGAATTGAGAAAAATGCCATGTGATAATGTGTTTCATCAGAATCTTATTAGATCTATCTTGAGTCCACTTCTATTGGTAACACTGGCAATGCATATCTTAGGCCTAAAAAATGATAACATTTATTTTCATTTTATAATATTTATAATATTAAATAGCACTATGTGTTTTTGTCCATATTTTATCATCTAACTTGGGATTAAAAACACATGTAGATCTACACAGTAATTAGGAAACACACAAAAGAAGGTGTATTATTTTGTGTAAATGATGAGATCTGGAACTTGAAGTCTTTATTAATTTTTGCATATTACAAATGAAATAAGAAAAAGAAACTTTACCCATAACACTGTCACTCCATGAACAATATTCAAACTCGTTGAAGTGTTGTTGTCTGGTTGAACCAGACATTGATGATCAACCCATTTACAAACAATAACGACATTTCACCAGTTTGTTGCAGACAGCTTCAGAAATCATTGTGGGAAAAGGAGAAAGTGCTCTTAACAACAATGTCTCCTATTCTCACAATGTTTTCTGCCCTATCTGAAGATTATTTTTCAATTTCATCACATTTTGAAATGTCATCTGCAAACTCTTTCAAATTGGGACAGTTGAAAATTTGGTGTTTGCTAAAGGGTAAAGATATTTTCTTGAAAGCTTTCAAGCAAAGATTACTGGACCCGAGACAACAAGGCTTGATGAATAATGTAATTGGGTCATCCTTGAATTAATTTTTCAAACCTTTTTGTGAATTAAAAAAAAAACATTCAAAAAGAAGTATGCCACAGATTGCAATTTAATCTTTTTGAAATTAAACGTCTGTAATGCACAAAATGACAACACAGATTTATCAAATTTAATAAAACTGGTTTAATGATTGGCCTAGAGTATAGTCAGACACAGAACATTAAAGGGACTATACCATAGTTTGAGTTTTTAATATAGAAACAAGATGTCTTTAACACATGAAATCACATAAACATATTCATAAATAAAGTTAGATGAATAGGCAACTATTGTTTGAGTAGAATGAAAGTGAAGACGAAAAGTCATTCACATCTATAGATATCTCCTTCCTTTCTGTCAAATTTGTACTAAAAGATAAATAAATATAGTAAAGAGTTGGACAAGCAGGGATTTCAGTTTATGAGTTTAGATGAGTGTTGTTTTATTAGTGACGGTTTAACATATCCACGGTAATTCAAAGAAGATGAAAGTAAAAGGGATTATTTTAATAAGCAAAAAACATCGAAGTACAAGCAATGAAATCATTGTGACAAAAGGAAAATTTGTTTGCGCTACAGATTTCCTATTTTGTTATAATGCTTTAAAATACTATTTAAAGATTAGATATTTATATTACATAAAGGATGAACAGAAATATTCAGTTAAGTACTGATTCCTGGCTGATTTGGTCAGATATAAGGAGTTGCTCACCCTCTTGTGAGGTCACAATAAGGGGTTTTAACTGATTCTATCTGAACCAGTTTTATGCAAAGAGAAATTGCAAATCATATCTTTGCTTTGTCAGTGGAAGATTATTGAAAGTCCTTTACTTTTGTGATTCACTAACAATATTCTTGCACTGATCACATGTTTTTATTCTGCTCATGAACTTCAGTATTATTTTAATATAGTGTTAAGGAAAGTAATACAGAAATAAGTTTTACAAGGAAAATGCATCTCAAACTTGGTCTTTGCTTTGTGGTCATGAAAGTAACATTCTCTTTAGGACAAGAACAAAAAATGAATGAACTGTGATGAAATTAGAATTCTTTAATAAGATCATAAAACACAGTTAAGCTTTATTTACCATTTGTAGGTAGTTCAAGCTGAGAAGCATGTCCACCCAACTGGTCTTGCCCCGTAAAAGGGGGCGTCCCTCTAAGCTGTCACTGATGTCACGAGGAGCATCACAGGGGTATCTTGTCCGTGCCAGAGGTCAAGGTCGCCCAAGAGGTCGTGGGCGGGGAAGGGGGAGAGGCAGTGGGCGAGGCCTTTCTTCAATTACCCAACCAATTGCTGTTGATGACAATCATGATCTGCCTCTCAATTTAGGAGCTCAGGCTTCAAGATGGAATGATTTTAAGATGACAAAAGGCTTTGCCAATAATGAAGAGACAGCCAGATTCCTAATGAATAGTTGGTAGGTTTGAATTCGTGAAGTGATTTTTTGGGTTCTTTTCCATTGATGTTTAACCCTATTCTTTAAATCCTTTTACCTTAAACCATTTTACTGCAGAAGAAATTTTATAAAACCATCGTGACAAAACCATTAATTCCTCGTAATGAGTAATTCACCTTTTTTCACAATGATATTTACCCAAAAGCACACAGAAAATACATTCATTATGCTACTTTTGTTTTTTGGTCTGCTGTTGCTTTCAGTTGAAAGCAGTAATACATTCTAAAATGTGCTTGTTAAATTGGATATATTCATGATGTAATGGGAAATTGAACAAAGAATGTTAACACTTTGACTAACAATATATCCTGTTTCTGTCTTCTTTCCCAAACAACAAAGTTTTGACTATCCCAAATTGAAAGAATTTGCAGACAACATTTAATAATGCGATGAAATTGGAAAATAATATTCTGATAGGGCAGAAAACATTGTGGGAAAAGGTAAACTTGCTCATTACATGCAATTTCTTCTTTTTCCCACAATTTTTTCTAAAGTTGTCTGCAACAAAGTGGTCAAACGTCGTTATTGTTTGGGAAAGGGTTTACAAATAATTAAGTTTAAGATGCTTTTGTGTTTGTGTAAAATCTCTGATGGGAATATACTACTTAAAAAAACATATTGCAGTATTTCTGCCTACACAGATTATAAAAGTAATGAGCTCTACAGAAATTAAATTGAATTTTCAGAATTTAATTAATTTTCTAGTTCATGGCTCAATTTTGATTAAAACTTTTGCTTAAAATCCTAATGAGATGTTATCTATGTAATTGTTATTGTAAGTGTCGGATGCTCTTAATAACTTGGCTTTGTCTTATTTATCCCCTGTTTTTGTTTTGTTTTTTTGGAACAATATTTTCAAAAGTTGTCTGCAACAAACTGGTCAACTTATTCCTTTTCCTTACCATTTCGTTCGGATTGCGAGACATCCGGATAATCGGGGTCCGGATAAACGAGGCTTCACTGTATTATCATTTCCTTGATCATGTGTAACTATTTTCTTTCCCATGTTTAGAAGAATAATTGCTATAATTTAAGTAAAAAAAGAAAGATGCAATTGATTGATAACCATTGATATCAATGCAATAAAAGAAATATTTATATGTTATGACCAGAACTTCTTGGTCACAATGTTTCCAAATGTTGTCTACTGTATAGACTTCCAAAGGCATTTGCAATGGAAACAATGGATTCTACTGGTATGTCTTATTAACTTAATGATTAAAAACGAAAGATGGTGATAGTTAATCCTTATTTTTTTTTGTTTTTTTATCTCTGTTATTGTGATAAAAGAAAATTGGCTATTATTATTATATGTTGATTTTTCTCGCAAAATTTTAATTCAATTTCTTTTATTTACAGGGATGCAATGAATATGCAAAAAACTTATTGTATAAAACTAGGGAAAACAACTGTGAGAGATTTTGAGATGTTTCAGAAGAGAGTTCAGAGGTCTGCTGATGAAATCATACGATTTTATTTGGCACTTGGGGTTGAACCAGGGCACAGTGCAATTCCAGTTACAGAAGATGTGATGAAAGTGTTTATAATGCTGAAGAATAACCTTAAACTGTCTTCCACCGATTTGATGAAACAATTGTTTGAGGTCTATGAAAGGTAAACATTTCTCTTATAATTACATCTTTAACTTATAGTACAATTTGCGGGGGCCTCAGAGGTCTATAGGTTAGAGTTCAAAACTTAAAATCACATGGCCTCTATGCGCATTGGTTCATATTGCGGTCATGGCATTTGGGTTTCACAAGAGGCTGTCTCCTGACTGGCTTACACAATGTCGATAGTTTTTCTGGCTTCATAATGCCTGATGGGCAGTTGGGTTTGGGGTGTTTCTCCATTATTATGAGTAGGGAATTTCAACACAACTGAAGTCATGTAAATTATGTTTATTTGATGTTAAATCCATATAAAATGAAATAAGGTTTAATAATTATCTATGTCGGCCCTACTCTCATTTCTCTCCAGAATACATTCATTTCTGTTTGATGAGGAATTTGTAGTTGTTGATATTTTACCTGATCTCTCAAACTCTCCTGATAAGAAGGGTTTTTCCCTAACTCTTTCTCTATACCCTATAACCTAGGTTCAAATTTGTCTTGTTGAGTTCATTCTAATGAGTATTAATAAGATGGATTCACAACATAGTTTTAAAAGACAGCATACAGTTATTATAGTCTTATTTTAAATGTTGCTGCCTCTCTATATCATCCATTATCTTTGTCTATAAGCTTGTTTCTTACATGGCTGTGGAAAGGGTTAAAAATTCAAGCACTTGCATTGATATTGTTATTTCTTAAAGCTTATTATAGGGTTTTGTACATCATTATACACATACAGAAAAAATACTTAAAGAAAACAAATATAATAAAGACAGCATAACAGAAATGGTTTCAACAAAACCCCCCAACTTTTTCATGCTAAATGATTGATGTCTGATTTTGCTTTCTATTTGATCCAGTCTTACAAATCCTGTATGAAAGAGTTGGTGAATATTTCCCTTTACAGTGGTTAAAAGTTATGGACATATGATTACACATTTGGATACCTGCAAACTGCATAGAGAATAGTATGTCTTGAATACAGTTTACACTTGAAGCATCATAAAAGTAGTGCCTGCACATAACTATTTGTGTTCAAATCCCGGAGATCGCATAGGGACTTTCATGAGAGGCGGTCTCCCGGTTGACTTATGGATTGCCAATGGTTCTACCCATCTTGACTCATCCTTTATGAATAATGAAGTTTGGGGTCTTTCTCCATCATTATAAGTCAGGTATTGCTGAAATACTTTTGATGTGATGTTAAATCCATAAGCAAAAAAGAAAATGGGTTGCACCTTAATCAAGTGTTGGCTCAACTTAAAACCAATGAATGATTAAGCCATTCTTTTGTAAATTGTAGATACATCAAAAAAAGTGACCAGCCATCGAGTATTGCCCTAGAGTACAGTATGCGGAAGGCTGTAAGGGAAGAAATGTTACGCCTGGTACATGAGGGTGTTGTCCCTATTATGAACAACCAACAGCATGTTCATGGCCCAGATGTACAAGGAGAATCGGCTGCGAGAATGGAAAGTAAGTCAAGCTGCACTTCAATATTTATTAGTAGTAAAGAGGCTTTTTTATAACCACTTGCTGCAGAAGCTTTAGTTAATGTTTCTGCTTTTTTTCCAGTTTGTCTCAATGTTTTCTTTCTCACTATTGAAGAATACTTCTTTACACATAGGTGTTTGTTATGGTTTTGATACGACGGGCAGATAACTCTCTTTTCTTTTTTTTTAAATGTGATATCTAGAAAGAATGAGAATAACTGTTTACTTGTAACTTATCAACACAGAGAAATCAAAGACAATTGAAGGACAATTCATAATTAGGAATTGGTTGTACCGGTAATATGTGGAAAAAGAAAGAAGTTGTCTTTGCTCCATGGTTGCCCGTTTCATTTATCAGGGTTATACATACAAGTTTGATTCAATAAAAATTTAGCCTATAGATGCATTGTTTAAATAAGGAATTATTAGAAATATTTTTCATTATGGCAAAAGCCATCTACTGAGTGCAATTATTTTTTTCCTTTGCCAAAATTCTCCTATCATTGGCATGCTGCATGTTACTTTGGTCTTTATCAAGAAATGGGCGACAGTGGTGCAGAGGTAGAACCTTTGCCTCTTGTGCCAATTGTCCCAGGTTTCGATCCCTGTTAGGCAACATGAAAATTGCTGGGACTAGCCCTCAAGTCGATGCGAGTACTGATTTAGTATCCAGGAAGCAGTCATCGAGAGTGAATCTAAAACTGTTGAAGCGTATGTCACAATTAATGTAAAATAAACAAGTTTAACTTAATAAGAAATGGACCTATCACTATTGTAGATCCAAGTATAGATGGCAACATATCCCCAGAGACTTCAAGGAAAAGGTCAAGGAAATCTCACCCACATCGTGTTCTAGTGCAAGATAATAACCAGCCAGACCCATATTATGATCTAATGGGAAATAACATCCAGTCAGAGCCCAAGCCTGTCCAAGATCAAGATGGAAACCAGCCATATACACAGCTTACAGGGGACTTTTCGGTGGCTGTGTCATCTCCAGAAAATATTGGTGTGTATCTATTGTCACATAATCCCTTATAGAACACTCTTCCAGCATTGACCTCTTGATAATAATGGAAAATTTCATTTCTTGAAATGGGAAGGGGCCTAGGCCTGTGAATGTTGGGAAGTTTTATTGCTGAAATTGTTGAAATGGGAAACCAAATAACTGGTGTGACTTCAAAGAAACTTGCTTTTGAGAAGATGCCTTTGATAGATCCCTCTCATATATTACAAAAAGGCATTTACTTAATCCTTTGAGGCCATGCTGTTTTATGATTATACTTTTCACAGCTACAAGGCCTCTATACAAATTCAATTACAATTCTGGACTGTCAAATAAAACAAAAGTCAAATTCAGATTTTTCTATATAAAATATTGCTGGCTTACTCGGTATTAGTTCTACCTGGATATGTGGTTTACCTCTCAATAGATGAGGTTTTTTTAAGGTTTCCCTCTATCTCTGATAAAAACAATGACAGATATGAATTGACATTATCAGCAGGAAATCAATTAAAGTTCCTGAACGTCATACAACTATAGAAATATTTTTGTAAAATGTGGATTTGGCGTATGGTATTCAGCTATGCTCCAAACAAAAACATTGTATTCATAAAAATAAAGTAACTGCTATCACTCTATAAATGTACATTATGACGGAAAACCCCCACGGTTTCCCCAACTGGATGTTTGCTTTCAAAGTGTATTCTGAGTATCACAGGCCAGGTGTTTATAGCTTGACATTTATGCAAGCTTTATCTAGGTCATGTAGCCTTGTCACCGGATTTGTATTAAATAGAAAATGCGCCCAAAGTTCGCTAGTATTCATTTGTTTTCTCTGCTGAAATATTAAATAAATGTGTATTGAACATTATGGCAAAAGGATGTATTGTTTGTAATTTTCCTTCTACAATAGTGACAGTCACATTCATTTAGAAGGAAAAAAGTCCTTATTCTGGTTCACCCTTACACAATGCTTGTGTTTTCTATTTCAACCTATCTTCAAATTGCTAAATATTTTAATGAGAAGTGGTAGCATATTACAAAATAATTTTTTGAATTTTTTTTTACAGTTTTGTCAGACAAAGATATAATGCAGTACAATTATGTCATTCAATCTTCAACTACGGAGCAAACATTTAGTGTTGAAAATCCTGCATTAAATGGAATTCCGGGAACCAGCCATGATACACATCATTCAGCTTTACATACACAACAGGGAACCATTACTGACAGAGAGAATTTGACAAAAGTTTCAAAACTGGGTACCAGAGAAGACACAGACTGTCCTAAATTAATACCAGAACAGCAAACTAGTCAAAATCTCCCCAGCATGTCTACGTATGAAGAGGAAACTCCAACACAAATAAGCCCAAAGAAACTGCCCAAAGGTCGGAGAGGTAGAAAAGTTGTTAAAGGAACTATGCATTTTTGTCAATATTGTGACTATAAGTGTGTTAATGGTACACGGATGAAGCAGCATATAAATTTACACACCAGTAAGTCCTACCCATGTCCTAAGTGTCAAAGATGCTTTGCAGAAGAAAACAAGTTGAAGAGACATATTCAAGTAAAGCATGAAAGAAATTTACGTTTCAAATGTGAAGTTTGTGTTGATCGTCAATTTACATCAAAAGTAGGTCTGAAGTACCACTTTAAGCATACACATCAAAATGATTTCCCATACTGGTGCGACAAATGTTGTAAGGGATTTCAGCAGGAGATATTCTATCTGTCACATATGAAAAAGCACACAGATGGCTTACCAAATCAATATGAATGTAGTTTCTGTTCTAAACAGTTCTCATTTGTCCGTGCTTTAACAATGCACAGAGAAACATGTCAGAAGACTGTGCGGGGTAAGAAAACAGACAGCCTATTATGTGACTTGTGCTGTGGTGCTTTCAACTCAATAAAAGATTTAGAGGAGCATGTTGTCACAGAGCACTGCGATGAGACAAGACTTCTTTGTGAATGTGGGATGGAATTTCGTTTGAAATCTGCATTCAAAGATCATAAAGCTACCTGTAAAAATGTTAGTAAGGATTTTGAAGATGTTGAAATGCCATCTGTCCATGTTGAGAATGTGGAGGACTCTGTTCCTTATACAAAGCGTCCAGATGATACCATTACCACAGAGGACAGATCTAGGGAATTGGATACAAGTGAGAATCCCTTTGAATCAATTCAGATTACAAATATAGAGTCAGGAGAACAGTTTGTGTGTGACTTGACACAAGAAGATGATTCACAGGAGGAGGGGGATTTACAAAACTTTAACCAATGTAGCTATGAAGACTCTTACTTAAAGCCTGAATTACTTACACACAAGAATAAATCATACTATTGTCACTATTGTCAAGAAACATTCAGTGAGGAAAGCAAATTAATGCTACATCGCAGCTTAAAGCACAAGAACAAACCTCCATTCAAATGTGACATGTGCTCTCGAACATTTTTGTCGAAAGGTGGGAGGTCGTATCATCAATTAGCAGCACATAGTAGTGTGTATAAATTCAATTGTGAAAGATGTAATGTAGGATTTAACAAAATAAAAAAGTTCATAGCTCACAAGAAAACACATGTTGTGACTCGTCAGCTTGTCTGTGAAAAATGTAATTTAAGCTTTGCCTACGCGTCCCTTTTAGTGTCACACAAGCGTGTGTGTAGGGGTAAAATCCCTGAGAGGAGCAGAAATGGCCTACAGTTGGACCTTTTCCCATGCAAAGAGTGTCCAGAGAAATATGCCACGTTACAAGGGCTGAAGGATCACTGTTTAGATGTGCACAGAACAGTGATAAAGGAGGGAGGTAACCAGGCCAAATACCTTTGTGTGTGTGGGATGGAGTTTTATCTGCAGGCTTTGCATGACTTTCACAAAAGAACATGTAGCATGCAAAATAGAGACAATAGAAATCTTTCACAATCCACACATGAATTGAACAAAATGTCATTTGAAAAGTTGAATGAAGTTCAGGATGGATTTCTGGGAGCTGAGGCAGAAAGAAGGAATTCTCTGATGAATAATCAGCCTGTTTTTCCATCTTAACCCCTGACTTGATAAAACATCACTTTACCATACTTGCTTCAGAAGACCTTTGAAAATAATTGCAAATCAAAAAATAAAATGCTTTAGAAACTCGTGTCAAAAGGCTTAATTGCTCCTAGCAAACAATTTATCCTTTTTTTCCTCAATGGTTTCTACCAAATATAATAAATGGAATTAAAGGGGAACATGAAATTGTTTTTAAAAATTTCAATGGAGAAGTAGAAATTGCAAAAATCGGAGCTTTCTGATGATGACAATTACAAGATGATTTCAAAAGTTGCAGACCTCCAAAAATCCTGAAATTGGTAAGGGAAGGGTTTGTTAAAAAACCCTTATTTGAATTTTGTAAATGGTTCAAATTAAGAAAATGATTGAATGTTAATGTTATTGATTAAGAGCGCTCTAAATGACCTTAGCTGTCGATGCGCCTCAAAACAACATTCATTCATTGATTAAGAAGAAAATAAGTATAAAGATGATGAAAGCATCTAAAGTTATTTGGAATTTTTGTTTATTTTCATATTTATGTTTATTTGATTAAAGGTGGAATCATGAAGTTTTGTGCACCTGAATTCGTTGTTCATATATATATATATATAACAGTTGCCTTTTGCTTTTTATTTGTATTCTCACATCTGGTCAGAATGTTTACTTTTTACTGTTGTTTAATTTTTGTTGATTATTACTTGCCTTATTTTGCCATGTTTTTTATATTTTCTGGTCACTGGATTGTTGTTCCTTGATCCGGTTGGAAGATGTGGTGATTGACTACTTTTATGTCTTCTACAGTGTTCAAGATGATTTTACGCATTCCCTCATATGGGAATATGAGTCTGCTCCAAATTGAAAGCAACAGCAGACGAAAAAAAATGTATGAAAGAAAAATTGTTTTATGTGGTAAAAACAATTATGACAAAATGATAAATTGCTCATAGTGAGCAATTTATCATTTTGTCACAAGTTTTAACCACATAAAGCAATTATTTTCCCCATACTTCTTTTGTCGTCTGCTGTTGCTTTCAATGAGCAATTTATCCTTTGTTAGCACTGGTTACTCGAGAGTGCTGCAGCAAAATGGTCAGAGTCAAATGTTGTGAACCCTTTACTATAGATGAATTTATCTCTGCAGTTTCAACTTGGATAACAATGGTTTCTATGCAATAAAATATACCACAAGAAAAAAGCATTTTTACAAATTTTCTGATTATCAATTTTGAATTGTTAGGACCAAATTTCCTTTTTTCACATGGTTCCACAACATTTTTGTAGTAATTGAGGCATTATTGCGAGTGGACGAAAACAAAAAGACTTACACTTTGTAATGATATTTGTTACTTAATTGAGTGTCAAAGCCATCTGGTTTTGAGTCGGTCTAATGTTGTAATTACTAGTCCTTATTTCTAGTCATAGATAAGACAATTCTTTTAGATTTATGTTAAAATTCTCTGAATTCCTTACCTCTCAAGATAAAAGTCGTTGTTTGGAACAGAGAAGTTGTTCATATGGGCATTTTTGAAGTCTTATTCCTTATATCTTTCTATACCATGTTATATCTATTTGATATGTCAGAATTAAATCATTATGTGATGTAAAGTTAAACATCTCCTTTTAGAAAAAAAAAGAAAGAAATGTAACTGGAGCAGACGTTGCTTCTTATGAGAATTGGGCTAAGCAATATTGCAAAGTAACACATTATTGGAATCGTCTCTCCAATACACTTCCAATATCGTGTAACATCGCGATATTGTACTTTTATTTAAGATATCATCCATTTTTATCAGTTTTGACTAACATAAATATTTTCCTCAAGTTGTTTAGTAAAACAATACCCAGTTGTCAGTTAGCTGCAAGATGTACCATATGGTGTAATGGTTTTTCGGTGAACCCTTTTCTTTAACCCATTACCAAACAATAAAGACATTTGACCAGTTTGTGGCAGATGACTCTGGAAAACATTGTGGGAAAAGGAGAAATTGCTTATGACGAGCAATTTTTCCTTTTTCCACAATATTTTCTCTTCCATCAGAAGATCATTTTCCAATTTCATCACATTTTGTAATATCGCCTGCAAACTCTTGCGATTTGGGACAGTCAAAACTTGGCGCTTGGTAAAGGGTCAAGGCAAATGTAGCAGACATCTCCAAATCCTAGAAAATATGATACAAAAGAAGAAATTGCTGAAACTGTCAATTTCTATTTTGTCACAATGGTTTCGGCCTAATTTTATAGAGAGAGGGAGAGAAAATGCTTTCATTCATCCTTTAAACCATTAATAACCAAACAATAACGACATTTGGAAAACATTGTGAAAAAAGGAGAAATTGCTTGTAATGAGCAATCCCTTCCCTCGATGTTTTCTGTCCTATCAAAAGATTATTTTTCAATTTCATCACATTTTGAAATGTTGTCTGCAAACTCTTTCAATTTGATACAGTGGAAAATTTGGTGTTTGGTAAAGAGTTAAGATAGTCTTCAGCTGTTGCTTTTAGTTTTGTAAAGTTACTAAAGATCCATTAGCGGGGTGATTTTTTATTATTTTGTTTTTCAAATGTGACCTGTTAGTCAAGTATTGAACCTGTTCTTTATATGTTTATGTTCATAAGGAATAAATCAATTAACAATACATCATCTCCAGCTTTTGATATATCATTCATACCATTTTCCTGATACAAAGGATATCTGGACTGCAATATTTTAGAACTCTGGCCAGTTATAGTATCAATTGCTACATTGGAGACATATCGTTGGTGCTATTTGCTTGCCTTTGTTATCAGAAACTTACCTTGCCCAAATATTTCCTGTCTGACCTAGACATCTAAATGTACAGTGTGCTGAAAGTTAATAGCTTTTTTTACACCTTCAACAATGTTACAATTATGATATGCAGTGGCAGAACTAAGCCATTTGGTAAGTGTATGCACGGCTTGGGGTCCGGCATGCTCCCCCAGGAAAACTTTTTTCTTGTGGTCCATCTGGTTTACATCAAATGTATTTTCAACAAGGATATATACTTAAAACTTTTGATAAAAGATCATGAAATTTATACAACACGCTTGATGCAGACCCTAGATTTTTGTTTTCTAGGGACAATATGTACGCAGGTGCGTACCCTAGCTGCTTAAAAGTAGCTACAGGCCTGACGTGATTGCCATCTCATAATCAAGGGATGGAAATCAAAAGCTGAAATGCCAACAAGGCACAAAATGGCTGCATTGATTTATTCATCTGGTAGACTTCCCTAAATAAGTCCAAATATGATTCTACCCAGATTTAAACACACAGGTTCAGTACTAAACCCATTACCAATCAATAACGACGTTTGACCAGTTAGTTGCGGACGACTCTGGCTCTTGATGAGCAATTTCTCCTTTTCCCACAATGTCTTCTGCCCTACCAGAGGATTATTTTTCATCACATTTTGAAATGTAGTCTGCAAATTCTTTGAATTTGGGACATACGAAAACTTGGCGTTTGGTAAAGGGTTAAACCATATGGTAACAGCACTGAACTGGATAACAGAATATTGGGTTAGCATTGATGGTTCAATGGAATGAAACTAGCTTTTAATTTACATATTAGTTTCACAATTATATGCTTAATTGAACCAACCTTAAGCATTGAACTTACCTTAAACCACCCCTGAAACAACCAGGGCGACAGTGGTACAGTGGTAGAGCATCGGACTACTGTACCGAGGGTCCCGGGTTCGAATCCCCGTTAGGCGAGGTGAGAATTGCCGGGACTAGCCCTCAAACCGGCGCGATTACTGGTGTATTCCCCAGGAAGCAATCATCGAGAGTGACTCGATGGGCTATTAAGCCTCCTTCACAATCGATGTAAAACAAATTGGAAAGCAAACAAACAAAACAAACAAACCACGCCTAGAATGATCTTGTAGGATAAAAAGAAAAGCTCATCTTAGAAAGATACCCACAATGACAGTTGGTCCAAATCAAGGCACAACTTCTTGAATATATTTTTGAAAATAGATTTAACATTATTGATCATAATGCGAGGTTAGTCCTCTAATATATTTAGAACAACATTTTCATCCTTTGATGTGACTATTACTCTTTGTCTCCTGCTCTTTTTCAACTTATTACAAAATAGCTATTGTTCTGTGCAGAGCAGAATCGTCAAAGTATCAAGTTATAACCATTTCGAACTGCCGAAATAAATGATAAATTTTACCTTCTAATCCTTCTTGAATCGTGTTGATTTTTGTAATTTTTCATTCCGTTACTGTCCGATTCGGTCTAATTCTGGTCAGTCCGGTTTTTCGTTGCATCGCCAAGAAGAGACAACAACAACAACAAATCAAGGATGGCGAACTTTTCAAGTTCTTCACCCGCTAGTCTTGGCAACTCTAGCTTAATGGTGAGATGTATATTATAACTATTTATAGCATCATTTGTTTTTACTATTTACATTATATTTTCCGTTTTTTTAATAGGGAAGGTTTTCTTAAAGTCAAATGATATAATTTGTTATAAAAATTGAACTATATTCGGACAACCTACAATTCCGGATGATTTACTTGCGTTATTACATTATGAAAGTGATCTCGTTAGATTGCCACATCAGAAAATAAAAAGCTATCCTCACGTCCAATTATTATGACTAGATAGTGATCAAACCTTTACCAAAATTTTTTTAATGTCATTATCGATTATGCTAGATGATAAAAACGATGTAAAGTCATAAATAATTAAAGACTAAATCACTGGTTGAATGTACCCATAGGGGTATAGATCATAATACCTGTATTATGACACTATATATACACAAGGGAAACAACTTCAAAGAGAAACCAGTTCTGACGTTCCGCGCTTATCAGTCCGTAATTTTTTATACGATCGCTAGTCTGTCAATTCTTTATATGTTCCGCATAGCCAAGTGATTTCTGCGTCCAACAATACCTCTCTCAACAATATCGGTCCAGTCAACCCGGAGAAATCTGCGACGACACGCGATATTTTTTTCGAATTTGGGTCATTGGGAATAGATCGTTGAGAACAGAACCAGCCGACATTTCGGCACTAAATCACCTCAATGAACATTATTTCAGCAATGCCACTTTACCGGCACTTAAAAAACAACTATTGGTAAGGATCCAAACTAAAAATTCTAACTTTTATTTTACTTGTTATTTATTGCAGGGTAGACTTCAGAGTATACTTCGCAAGCCATTGCCATATCGATGTAAGGATATTGAAGACCTGATAAACACAAACAGCATAAAGGTATGGCTAAAGCTGGTCTGAATGCAGTTCTCCAGTGCTACAAACCTGGGAAGTAAGACAGGCAATATCTTAGGTCATGTCAAACTTTCGAACCATTCATTTAATTGTGGACATTGCGACGAAGTTTTTGTCACAACATTTAAACACTCATATTTCCATTATCACAGGAATTTATCATATGATAATTTATCACAGTTGTAAATTAATTGTTTTTAGCTCACCTGAGCACGAAGTGCTCAAGGTGAGCTTTTGTGATCACCAAATGTCTGTCGTGCGCCATCAACAATTTCTTTAACATCTTCTCCTCCTAAACCATTAGGCCAATCTTAACCAAACTTCACAGGAATGTCCGTTGGGTGATGATCTTCCAAAGTTGTTTGAATAAATTGATTCCATGCAGAACTTTGGTTACTGTGGCATGAAAAAAGGGGAATTTCTGCAATTTTTAAAGAACCTCTTGTCTGAAACCACTCATCAGAATTTAGAATTATTTCACAGAAATGTTCTTTAGGGGGCTCTTTTCATACGTTGTTCAAAGAATTTTGATATCTCGAAAAACATGGCCACCAGGCTGTGTTGAACTGGGAACGCGTATTTGTTTTCACTATATACATGACTGCTAAAATTTAAAACTTTACAAAGATCTTTTTTCCAAACTCTGGGCCACTTCCAATGAGATAAGCATCCCTAGTTGGAGGGAAGAAAGATTTGTAAAAAAAAAACAATCATGACCAAAATGGCTGCAATGCCCATATTTGGTAAAAACCATGAAAAAATCTTCTTGTCAAAAACCACTGGTCAGATTTCAAAATATTTCACAGGAATATTATTTGGGGCCCCTTTTATAAGGTTGTTAAAAAAATATAGATATCTTGAAAAACATGGCTGCCAGGGTGTGTTGAACTTTGAACACGTTTTTGTTTTCACTATATACATGTATGCTAAAATCTATAACTTTACAAACATCTTTTTTTTTCCAAACCTTTGGGCCAATTTCAATGAGATATCATATGAAGCATCCCTAGTTAGAGGGAATAAAGATTTGTCAAAAAAAAAATCAGTCATCTGACCATAATGGTTGCCATGCCCATATTTGGTAAAAACCATGAAACAATTTTCTAGTCAAAAACCACTGGTCAGATTTCAAAATAATTTCACAGGAATATTATTTGGGGCCCCTTCTATAAAGATTGTTAAAAGAATATAGATATCTCGAAAAACATGGCCGCCAGAATGTGTTGAACTTTGAACGTGTTTTTGTTTTCACTATATATACATGTATACATGTATGCTAAAATCTATAACTTTACAAACATCTTTTTTTTCCAAACCTTTGGGCCAATTTCAATGAGATATCATATGAAGCATCCCTAGTTAGAGGGAATAAAGATTTGTCAAAAAAAATCAGTCATATGACCATAATGGTTGCCATGCCCATATTTGGTAAAAGCCATGAAACAATCTTCTTGTCAAAAACCACTGGTCAGATTTCAAAATAATTTCACAGGGATATTATTTGGGGCCCCTTCTAAAGATTGTTAAAAAAAATTAGATATCTCGAAAAACATGGCCGCCAGGGTGCGTTGAACTTTGAATGTGTTTTTGTTTTCACTATATACATGTATGGTAAAATTTATAACTTAATAAACATATTTTTAAAAACATTGCCACCAGGGTGAGTTGAAATTTGAACCTGTTTGCATTTCCACTATAAACTTGTATTATTGAATTTTTAACAAAATACATCAATATCAATTTGGATGTCCAAATATGCCAAAATGATAACAACAAAATGGCAACAATAGATCATACTGGACAAAAGTACTGGCTGATCTTTGAACTTACACAATCTGTAAAAGTAAAATATTCAGTTTCCACATTGTACGCTTTATGTACCATTTTGATATCCCACATCAAGCATATTACAGTGTCAAAATTGGAATGAAAAATAGGTCAAAGCATAGAGGCACAAGAAACTCTGTGTAAAAGTTAAAAGCCATGTTTCTAACTATTCTTCAAATAGGTGGTAATCTCATGTGAGCAGTTCTAGGGCCATTATGGCCCTCTTGTTTAATCGAACAATTAACATTTCACATATTTACTTTGTAAGAACTGTTTGATTAACACTAGGTGACGATTTACTGCTCCCAATAAACTTCCTTGGCACATGCACAATGGAATGTGAAAAAACGTTTTTTTTAATTGTCTAACAGCAATTGATGCCATTATTTGGTGGTTTGTAAGTTTATTTACATATCTTGTCTTATCAATTGACTTTGAATGGCCATTTGGTGCTTTAAATTCGAAAATCAGAACTTGGTAAAATTTGATCCCTCAAAATTTCGACGTTAAGATTGCCCCATCAGAATATAAAAGGCAATCTTCAACATCAAATTTTTTTGATGTCAAAAGTGAGAAGCTCTGTTAGTAATATAGCCCACATGGAAAACAGGTTTCTTGATTTAAGTTGTTGCAACCTGCTTTATTTGTCTTAACGCTGATTAATAATGTTCAGTTAGGAAAGCATTCATTGACTTGCAAAGAAAAAATAGCTTTAGCAGTACTGGTGAGGAAATGATAGGATCATGAATAGAGAATGGACATATTTTAATTAAAGTAAGACTATTTTTCTCATGCTGTATTCAGTGATCTGCTAGTGTAACACTACATAACAATTTTACAAAGGAAGGATTGTAATAGACACTGCAAGACTTTTTCACATTATCTAGCAAGGGTCGATCAAAGGCACTTTCAGGTGCAGTTTTACCAAAAATACAAAGGCACATCTCCTTTTTTGTTTCCCCACAATAACAATCCTAGGCCTCTTCCAAATTCAAGAAGTAGAGAGAGACCCTACTTTGTGATACCTTCCTTTTTGGGAATGGTTGTGTTGAAATGAAAATTTCCATGTTGACGCTTTTTAACTAATGTACATGTATGTTATATGGGTTTTATATGTTCCCCTTCTATATAAAGGTGGTACTTGGGATATGTATTAGTTTAAATCTTATTGTTTTCTTTTTTCAAGTGTTAGGATTTTCTATATACATGTACCAGTGTTGTGTGATTATGAAGTAAAGGCTATTTCATAATCATATGTATTTTCCCCCTCTAAGGCTAGGCTTTTTTTTCCTGAATATAACCCTGCATCATTTTTTTTACAGGATGTGGGACAAGTGCTTCAAGTTCTTGTTGAGAATATCTTTGGGTTTGGAGCCGAGTCAGAATGGGCTCTGGATTGCATTAGCAGACTCCAGAATCCAAGCGAGTTTGATGCTATTATTCACCTTCTTGGGCCAGAAGGACCATTGATGCAGCTGGTATACAACCTACAGACAGACCCTTATGTCACATTTGAATTCCCATTTAGCTGTCTACCGGTACTGATTTTGTTTTTTACTCTCTACTCTTTGCCTCTTTGCTTCAATCTGATACTTAATCTGCTACAAAGCTGGTATTATTTGATATCTAGGATCAGACTTGTCTAGGATACTAATTAAGTTGGTAATATTTAATATCTAGGCAACTGCCAAACAAGTATTATTTAAAATTAAGGCTTCTTAAAAGCAGGTATGATCAGATTTCAAGGCTTCTACAAGGTGTTATTCTCATTTCTAACAACTTCTTTCTTATTACTTGCAGCCAATGTTTTTTGTTGAATATTGGCAAATTATCATTGTAGCTGACATTTTTATTGCATTATTTTTATATTGAGTCACAGAACATGTGACATGTCTCATTGAGCTATAAAGGTACCAAGATTTGAAACAAAATGGAGAAGGCCAAGTGATTTCAAGCTAATTTCTTGTACTACTTTGACTCGAATGTTCCTGACAATTGATATAGAACCAATCACCAAAAATTGAACTTAATTTTTTTTCATAGTTTTTAAAAAATACTGCTTGCATGATGCCTTGTGTATGTAAGTTGATAAAAGACTCATTAATATTTTCTGATTTATACAGGGCCCAACAAGACACACTATTGAAGAAGGAAGCCTGCCTCTATTTTATGTGAACAAGATACAATTTCAGAGTTACTCAAAGCCAACTGTCATTCTGAGTATCCTTTTTGGACCATGTTCATGGACCTTGCATATTATCAAGATCCTCTTCTCAATTTTTAACACTGGTCCTCCAAACTCTTTTTTAGTGCCAGCTCGATTTACACTTCAACAGTAATGGAATCAACACAAAAGTTTTGAACTGATCTCATCAAGGTGATTTAAATGAGTGCTGATTATATTTTAATGAATACCTACAACATAGTATTTCACCCAATAAGTTTTGATTATCTTGCTTTTAGATATCTGTCAATGCGCCTTAAAACCCCATTCATCCATTTTTTCTGAAGGACTCTGATATGCTCAGATACTTAGTTCTCTGTTTATACATGGTAATACTTATCAACATATTTTTGTTTGATTAGATTGTTGAACATTTTTACCTAATTTGTTATCCTTAACCCCAACTCAGATGCCTTTGAAATGTACATGTTTTACTTCTGCAATGCTCTTGTAAGCTCAAAATGGCAGAGTAAGGCCAGCAACTGGAATAATCTGACAGATATTGTATATCCACGCCTACTTGATGATTATATGGGGTTTTTCTTACCTCTCAACAAGAAGAGTTTACCCAAGTTCCCACAGTCCCAGTCTGCAGGAGTGAGGACACCACTTATGCAGCACACACCACAAATGTAAATATGGAAGTTTGTTTTCTTCACTAAAAACAACTATTGACATGACTGCTGCCACAAACATATTTATGGAAGTTTGTTTTCTTCACTACAGACAACTATTGACATGACTGCTGCCACAAACGTATTTATGGAAGTTTGTTTTCTGCACTGCAGACAACTATTGACATGACTGCTGCCACAAACGTATTTATGGAAGTTTGTTTTCTTCACTGCAGACAACCATATACATGACTGCTGCCACAAACGTATTTATGGAAGTTTGTTTTCTTCACTACAGACAACTATTGACATGACTGCTGCCACAAACGTATTTATGGAAGTTTGTTTTTTTCACTGCAGACAACCAATTTATATGTCTGCTGCCACAAACGTAATTGTTGAAATTTGTTTTTCATTACGACAGGCAATATTTTACCTGTCTGCTGCCACAGACGTAATTATTGCAATTTGTTTTTCATTATGACAGACAATATTTTACATATCTGCTGCCACAAACATAGATATAAGGGGTTGACACTAACTTCTATACCAAGGTGGTCTACAGGATCAGTAACTTGTACAATCTATGGGTCCTACACAACTTCAACTGGACCTTAAGATGTCATGTTGTCAATTCTTTAATATTATAAGCTTAGGATTATGAATTTCCTCAAGGGAGATAAAGCAAATAAGTAACAATATCCTTCCTTCTGAACTATGTTGAGAAATTTCTGTGGAAAGGTTAGATTTCATAATTGTGAACTTTCCTCAATTTCTCGTGGTCACAAGGACCACCAAGGCTATGAAGTTACCGGCCAAACAGGCAAAGCAGGTGGTCAATATTCTAAGGACTTGAATGAATATCTAAGATGAATATGAAAGTTTGTTTTCTTCAATGCAGACAACTATTTACATGTCTGCTGCAAATTATTCTTATAACCTGTAGGAACAGAAAATTTGACACAGGCAGTAATAATTTTATTTTTTAGATACTTACTCCACAGTACCTCACTTTTATGCATCTGATGTAAATGTATTAAGAAAGCATTGTGGCATAAGGATTGATTGTTTATAATGAGAAATATATCTTTTTGTCATAACGGTTTTGATGAAATAGTACATTGTATAAAGAATTTCTTTTTTAATGCTTTATTTTGACATATAGGGGGAATTTGATAATATATTTTCGAAATGAAATTTGTTCTTGTTAACAGAGACTGTTCGAAATTTTATGATTTGAAAATTTGGTAGCCGATAGCAAAAAGGCTTGAAAAAATGTGGCAAGAGAAGAGTTTGCTGTCTCCTTAAAGTAGCATAAAAAAGGGAAAAGTGCAGGTTTTTCATTGGTATCATTGATATTGATTGTATTGCAAGAACATTGTTATCTATATAAATTTTAGTGGAAGTCAATCTCCAAGTAGTGGTTCACAATTACGATCTAGATCGCGGCTGGGTTTATTAAAAGCAAATCTGCTCTCGCCCCAAAAGCAACACAGTCAGAGCTCTTCAGGAACTGAAAAGATGGAGGGAGATCTCTGGTGGTCAGAGACTTTTGTACAGGTAGGTTGGCTTATCCCTTTATAGGAATTTGATGTGATTTTGCAGTTTTTTTTTCAAGTTTTTTGGGGAAGGGGGTAGGGTCCTATGAACGGGAAAACATTTGCACGTAAATGGAGAAAAAGGGAAAAAAAATTATGCTTAGCAAGTAACTACAAAATCAAGTTATAACACCATAATTCACCATATATAGAGAGAAAAACATTGTTCCAACTCTTTCTTCATCAACATGTTATGTTCATGTTCAAAGTTCAATATTTCCTGATTAAAATTAAACAACACTTCCAAGGGGGGAATTTTTCAAATATTCTGGGGAAAACATATACCCGGTACTGATTCGGGAAAACACCGAATATTTCATAAAAAGAAAACAGTGTTGCATCATACAATCAATCCCCTGTCCTTGTTGAGAGCCTTGTTTTTGCATAAAGTGGGCATATTATAGACAGATGAAGGGAATGAACTGAAGCTAGATAGACTTTCCCAAATGTGATTATCTAATAAGAATGGTCAAGAAATGTCGATAGTAGTGTTGTTGGGAATGTATTTGATTACTTGTATTTACTTGAGAAATCTGTTTTAAATTGTTACTCCCTGTTTGGATCAAATTTGTTACCGTATATACTCGACTATAAGTCACATTTTTTTACATAAGCAAAGTCAATCAACATCACATAATTATTCAGCGTCATTTTTGTTTATTTCGCCTTTCCCTAGAGAGATTTACAGGTTTGTTTACTTTTGTCCAACATGTTGCAAATGGCGGGTCGCAAATGGTGGCCTTGTAAGTAAGGGAAGTAAAAGAAAATTTGTTGAAAGCATTTTTTTTTTTTACATCTTTAGTCTATCGCAGTTGAGGTAAAGGGTTCTCAGTTGATGACAAGGATTTTTTTCTCGGCTGGCTTGGGTACAGGCTTATAGCTATGATGTAATATCTTCAACTATGGTCACAGTTGTGTAATGAGAACAAAGGAATTTCAATCTGGTTGAAACTGACATATTATGTAACAAAATGCCGCGAAAGAGAGCAGGGGCTTTTTCTACCCTTATTGATTTCAACACCCTTAAGACAGCTTTACTGAACATCAAAAAGTAGATGCGACTTAGAGTCGAGTCAACACTGAATTCCCCTAGTCTTAGATCAAAGTATTTGGTGCATCTTATAGGCAAGGGCGACTTATATAGAGAATAGATGGTTGGTGTTGTGAATCGGAAATGTTATCGGGCAAGGCTTAGGAATATTATCCGGTGAGCCGAAGCCGAGCCCGATAACTTTTCCCATTCAAAGACACCAACTTTCTATTCTATTTATCCTGTTACCTATATGTATTCTTTCAAACAAACAAGATGTGAATAAAACACGAGAAAAAAAGGAAAAAATCAGTAGAGAATGATGTAAATATGACGTCATGGTGTTCTTATGACGTCATGGTGTTCTTATGACGTCATGATTCGTCATGTGCATGTGTTATATGGTTAGTGCCGCATATCACAAATGTTATACGGCACCTAGTTATTGGTCCCAAAATGGTACTAGTGACAGGATAAAGTCAAGTATATACTGTATATATAAATATACCAGTATATGGCAACTTTTAAAAAATTTCCTTCTGACAGTTCTTCTTTTATGAATCTTGGGTTTTGATTTGGCGAAGGGAAAGGCATTGGACACTTGTACAAAGGGAACAAAACTCATCACATGATTCGAAGGAGAAAGTTCTATATTTAGTTTGAAAAAACTTCCTGAAATATACAAGCAATCATGATTTTACAAACAATGCCATAACCCAAAGACCTGTTTAGATGTGTGTAATATTGTTCCATAGACATGGAAAGGGATTGAATCATATACATGTGTTAGATCCATTGTATCCTTGTATCCGCAGGTAATGGCAGAGTTTTGGCTCAATCAAAATTCACTGGATACAGTCAGAGGAATATCGCCTCAAAATCTGGTAAGTCTGTTTTTCTTTCTCCGTCAGATGGATTTATACAAGTGTTAACTCATTGGTTCTTGCTGCAAGTCTGAAACACATGTTAACAGCCTTTTATCCATTGAGACCAACTTTGATGCATCTGCAGCAGATGACTAAACCCTTAGAATGCTGGGTATTTTCCAAAAATAGATTTTTGTGTCGTCTGCTTTCCAAAACCTTAAATACTCAGAGAAGTAAACAGGTTAGCTCACAGGCCAGCCGCCAATATACTTGGCAGCTGGCCTTGATCTAACCTGTTTGCATAAGCATGAAGTTGGTTCCAACCGGGTTAAAAAAAACCACTGTGACAAAAAATCTGTTAATGTGATGTCTTAAGATGACAAATTGTTTCTTTTGCATAGATATGTTTTGGGTTTATTTGAAAGTTTTTGATGCTTTTTTATATCATTTTATTGTTATATTGCTTTTAGTCTTATCTGTCCTTTTAGATTTTGAGCCGAAGATAATTTTTGGTTTTATATGTCTGATTGTTGATTAAAAAGAAGAAAGGACAAATTTTACTGCAACAATCCCTTTTTTTTATTAACCTAACATTGTTTGTACTCATTTTATTTATCTCAGTGTAATTATTTTAATAAGTATACAATGAAAGACTAAGCAACATTTTCTGGTGAAGTGTCATATCTTTTGTCAACCAACAGGCATCTTTTTATCCATTTCAAAACACAGGGTACTTCTAAAGTAAACTTGTGTTAAGTATGAAATTAATTATGTTTTTTATGAACAGTTTCTATGCATAATTTAGAAGAACAGTACAAAATTCAATGTGTGTTTATTTATACATGTCATACTTTTTAGTCTCGTCTCTGGAAAAATGACTCTCAGTCATCTGATGGGTTTCACAGAGTATTTGTGAGTATTGAAGGGAAAATGGCATGTAACTCATTCAGCATCATGTATTGTAGTGTATATTTTGTTAGGTGTTCATTTTAGCATCCTGTTCCGTCTCACTTTGAATGTGCATATTTGATTTTTTTTACCCTTTTTTATTACACTGATTTTTTTTTTTACAATTGAAATTCATTATATTTCTTTATGAATTAGATAAACCAAGATAATGGTATAAAGCAATTTAAATATAAAACTATTCATAGAGTCTTAGCAACTAATGAGAATCTTTTCAAGTGGGAAATAGCATATACACTGATTTTTTATCAAGTTCCTACATCTTACATTATCCCATTCCATCATATGGCATCATAGATATAATTAATAGTGAAAGTATGACCTGGGTACCGTTTTACTAAACAGTTTACGCTTAAGATTTGCGTAAGTCTAAAACAACATTTCTTCTTATTTCAATATTGAGCGAAGCAATATTGCAAAGTAACACATCATTGGAATCGTCTCTCCGAGATGCTTCCAATGACGTGTCAAATTGCAATATTGTACTTTCATTGAAGATACTATCCATGTGTATCAGTTACGACCTACCCACATATTTTCCTTAAGTTGCTTAGTAAAACGGTACCCAGGTGAATAGTATGAGGAGTGATCCTTCATCTTGAAACTGGTCAGAAATCATTGTAACAAAATAAGAAATTGTTCTTTGCTTTCTTCATAACTGCTTTTTTGAAACGCCTGCAATGTTTGTTAAAATTACAGTTACGAATGAAAATTTTAATGACTAGATATGCCTGTTATTTTTTCCTGCAAATTGCATTGATTTTTTTAATAACCATTACCAAACAATTACGACATTTGACCACTTTGTTCCAGACGACTCTGGAAAACATTGTGGGAAAAGGAGAAATTGCTCATAAAGAGCAGTTTTTCCTTTTCCCACATTGTTTTCTGCCCTATCAGAAGATTACTTTCCAATTTCATCACCTTTTATAATGTCGTTTGCAAACTCTTTCAATTTTGGACGGTCCAAAATTTGGCGTTCAGTAGAGGGTTAAAAGGCATCAAACAAGTGTTATAATGGTGGAGAGTGTGTTTATATACATACATGCTACATTTTAAAAAATATGTAGAGGAAGCTTTCATTAAAATAACATAGTATGCTGTAAAATTGCGTACATATCATCTCTTTATTCAGGCTTCTTGTGCATGATTGTTTTTTTGTTGAAATCATGTCATGTCATGCTAACATCATGTGTTTAAAAGATGACATGAATGTATTCCCCAAACTTTCATTTTTTTATCAAGTGAGATATTGTTTTGCATGGTTGTTTTCCAGAACCTCTTGTCATGCCCTGTTGTGGTTTTCGAGCTTGTCATATTTGATTTTAAAGAGTCATGCCATGTTCTAACATAATGAAAAGAAGCTTGATTATTTCTTTTATTTTTCGCATTTCAAATTAGTTTCGAAGCCAGTGACATATTTTCTCTATAAAGACTTGAGAAACCACTTTGACTCCCAAATATCATAGAGAAAATATTGTTTTTGTTAATGGTATTTATTTACCATATAATAAGTGTCAGATGCTACTTTCACATTGGACCAAACCCATTCTCCAATGTTAAGGAATAGATTAACAATACCATATTCAAATCTATTGATATGTCAAATTTTATGTGATTTTTGTCAAAAATGTTTGAGACTGTTTAGGAAAACTATATCATTTTAAAATTGGACTTGAGAGGTTTTTTCTTTTGATATTTGATGTTCTTACTGTATTTCCTGGTTTAATTGTTCATTTAACTGCTTTGATGTTAGCTTCTACTGACACTATTCATTCTCATATTTGAAGAAGTCAGTACAACTTGATTATTTGTTTCTAACCAGTTGTTGTTTTATAATGTGTATATGGGAAAGGAACCAGCAGCTTGGAAAGAAATGTTATTATGTTCCAGTGAGAAAAATGGATATGTGCACTTAAATAGTAGTAACAAGTAAAGAGTATAACATTTTTTATTTTTTGAAACTATAATTTTTTCATTTATTGGTTTTGGCATTAAACTTGTGAAACAGTTGACTATCTTTATATTCGTTAAGCACATATGACTAGTAGTACTAATGCTAGTATCATATATGGCCTTGGGTCATTCTGCTTTTATATTTATTTGACATGAAATTCTTATTGATTTGAGTCTATTTTTTCCCTAGTATTCTGTTTTAATTTTGTAAATGATGTATATGAATTATTCAAATTTGCCAATCAAACTAGTTTGATAGGTAAAGATAAACTATATGGATGTGAATGTTAGATTTGCAAATACTTTCTGTTCACAATATATCAATTAGTTGTTATAGAGATGTTGGAAAGAATGTCTGAGTATTGGCTTTAGCTTCATGTTAAACTTAGATTGGCTAATCACTACATGTATTCACACCATGGTCATTAAGCTTTTACACTGCTTGAATATACTGCAGGTGTGTAAGGTATATTAGCTTGATTTTCAAAGAATTAGTTGTTTTTTGTTTGCTCTCATTGATTTGTCAGCATGACCGTTGGTGTCCCTTTTGTTGCATACATCTGGGTAACATTTTCCTTAACATTTTATGCTAAAAATGTGCCCAAGTTCAAAACAACATTCTCTCTTACTTTGATATTGAGATAATCAATATTGCAAATTGACACACCATTGGAAGCGCCTCTCTGAGAAGCCTCCAATGACCTTTCATTTCACATTGCAATTTTGGATTTTTATAGAAGATGCTATCAATGTTTATCAATTTTGACTTATGCAGATATTTTCCTTGAGTTGTTTATTAAAACGGTACCTTGGTGTTAAGGGCATGTAACCTTGAGTTTGTGAAGAATTTGTTTTCATTCATTTGTCAGCATGACTGTTGGTATACCTTTGTTTATTACATCGAGCTTTTTGTGTCCAGGCTGGTATCTCTAATTTAGATGATGCATTTTCTCATAGTTATAGTCTGTGATTAAAAAAGTTGATAGACACAGTTCCCTGACTTCTGAATGGTTTTATCAAGAGATTTGTGCCCATTGTTTGACTCACAAATCTATGACATTTAGGCATTTATGCTTGTTTCTCAGTGTATAACAAGTCCCTGACAAGGCCCTACTTCTCTTAAACTAGATGGAATTGTTTTAATCTTTACTTATGTCTTATGATTATCAGATCTTATCATTCTGAATTACTTTATCCGGATTATTACTGTATTTGACAATAGATATGTTTAAACTTTTTGTTTTCGTTTTATATAAAGTTACTTATTTTGTTGAATTTGTATCGTCATTGTGCTCCTGTTTATCCTATTTTAATTGATTTGATTTTAACAAGCTTATTCCACTTGATTATCAGATCCTATAATTCTGAATGACTATTACGTCTACTATTAAAGAATATTACACTCATTTGACCGAGAGTGGTGAATGGTGTTTGACAGCTCAGAAACCTTCTGAACCAATCCGTCAACAGTTCAAAAGATTTTTTTTTCTTTCTTATCTTTATTGTCTAGTTTAAAGTTCATCCTCATATATATGATTTAGTGATCAGATTTATTTTTGTTAAAAAATGGTATTGTATGCAAAAAGCAATTTCTTCTTATGTCATGCAACATGACATACACAATTTCTTTTATTCCTATTGATAACTGTCCTCTGCAGTTGGTTTCAATTTTTGCCCTTCTGTAACTTCCATATGTGTGAAAGGAAAATGGAAATAGTTTCTAATTTGACTTATTTAATTGTTAAAAGAGACTGAAATAGTAAGAGGGTAACCTTTGTATCTGTTTTAGAACTCATAGGTCCTGGGTGTCAGCCTCGTTGGCACATCTGGTGTTGTGGGAGTGTCCTTTGGAAAAACCCTTCAGAGCCGTTACCTTGTATTGTTGGAATCCAGGAAAGCTGTAACATTGCTGAAAAGTTGTTGGCACAGCAATAAATTCCATACATACAAATCACAATATCTGTGTATTAAGTTTTGTTGTTGTATTTAAGGAGAGTTTCCTGCCCACCAACAACCATGTTCGATTAGTCAGGCTGTTACTGAAGCATGTCCATTATTTTGTGAATGGGGCAGAACAAGCTATCATTCCAACTCCTTTCCAAACTGCAGATGTTCACCCTCTGGATGAATTCAAAAGGTAGGTATACATTTATAGTAATTTCTAACTCTTTCTCATTTCAAATTAATTCAAAGTAAATTCAAAACCAAAAATTGAATATTATGATAATAAGAAAAGGGAGAATTTTTTCATGAAAAACATTTGTTCAAATTTTCTTATTTATATACCTTAGAAATTTGATTGATTCATTGTGGTTGATTTATATGATTTTATTGCATTCCAGATCTATAGTACTGACCATCTTGCAGAAAAAGACCTATGGCTTTTTAAAGACCTGCTTCGAGAGATGGCCTCTTGACTCCTCCTTCAAATGGGTGTGTACAAGCTGTTTGTTAATTGTTCAGTTGACAAATCTCAATGAGATGTTTGTTGGCGGTGTTTTCACAATAAGTGCTTTTGAATATAGTGTCCATATGCAGTTTTTTAACTGAGATTTTTCCCATATCTTCATTGGTTATGAACTGTGATAAATGTTGAATTTGAGGAGGTTTATAGACTGGTCAATTAGAATAAATTGCCTCCTATGAGCAATTGATCTTTTTGTCGCAATGGTTGCTTTTTGGCTTGTCTGATCTTTAAAGGAAATAATTGACATGGAATCGTTAGTTTGAACTATTTATTTTACATGAATTGTGACAGAAGCTTGAAGCTTGTTAATTCACTCTTGATGATTGCTTTCTAGATACTATTCCAGTACATGTACTTGCAGCGTTTTGTGGTTTAGTCCAGGCAATTTTCACCTCGCCTAACAGGGATCAAATGAGGGATCCTCGGCCCAAGAGACCAATGCTCTACCACTTCACCAATATTGCCCTCTTTTATTTATTTAAAGGGGCCTCCGTGGCCTAGTGGTTAGAGTACAGAACTTGAAATCACATGGCCCCTCTCCGCGTGGGTTCAAATCCTGAGAGGGATATGGATTTTCATGAGAGGCAGTCTCCCGACTGACTTACGGAATGCCGATGGTTCTACCCACCTTAACCAGCCCCTATGGGCAGTTGAGTATGGGGTCTTCCTCCATCATTAAGAGTCGGGCATCGCTACATAACTGAAATAGTGTTGATGTGATGTAAAACCCATATAGAAAAAAAAGAATTTTTTATTTAAAATAGGTACTCGAGACGTGGCTGACATACATACAACCCTGGCGCTATATAGATGTCACAAAGAGAGATGGACATGTGAAAGAATCAGACACTGTATCAGATTTCTGGTGAGTTAACCCTTTCCATATTACTACTTAATATGTAGTAGGCAGCTTTTAAACTAGTTACCAATTTGACATAGGAAACAAATGATCAACTGCATGAATGGTTGGTAAATATCAAAATGTTTCTGACAAAGGGAACTTGTTTTTAAGCAGCAAATTGTCTGTTTGTCATATTACATTTTTATCAAATATCATCAGCAACAAATATTTTTATTTTATCATTCCAATTTCAAATAAATGTGTTTTCATGTAGACAACAATTGAAATCGGTATATTTGCAAGATATTCCCATAATGAGATGATAAAATATGAATTGGAAAAAAACCATGTGATTAAAGTCTTGTGCAACTTGCCGATCAATACAAACCTGTGTTTGGTTAAAAGCGATTCTTCAGACAAAGTTTCAAATGAAGGACAGGTACTTATAAGTAGAAAAAAAGATCCATATGTAAATATCTACTCAATATTTCAAAAAGTCATATATAGATTGTTATATCTTCAAGGGAGACAAAAATGTCTTGCACCCAGTGTTCACTTTGAGTTTTAGTCACCTGTCATTGAAAAATACTTTTGTTGCGCATATCCAGATCTATTTTTTTTTTCTTTTACAGGTTTCCATTTATTCGTGATAATTTCCTGTTTTATTCTGTTCTCTTCCAAGAGTTTCTTCAAAGAACAAAGCGAATGCACTTTTCTTCACTCAACAATGCCCATATTATTTTCAGAGTTTCAAAGGTAAGGACCATCATTAACCAATTGGTTTCACACTATTTTTCATTTAAACATTTGAAAACTTAAAGGTGCTTATCCATGACATCTTTCTTTAGATTTTTTTTTGTTGATTGAAACGTTATCTATCAAATTTTCAAATTTGTCTTCATATTGAAGAAATTCATTCTCATAATAATTTTCGAGACAACAGTGATATAATATTGCATTTAATTTACGACGAAATTATTATGGACATTACAATGTAACAAAACAATCCATTATCTATCAAATACAGTTAAGTTTTCATTAGATATTTTAGTCTGTTTTGTTTCTTCAATAGCAGGAAAATGTTGGTCATTTATTAGGGTAATTAGAGTAAATGTCACACTAGGTTTTTCTTTTCATTTCAGGTTATAAACTTACCCAATTTGCCTCACCTTCTAGTTGAGAGTAAGTGTTTTATATGATCATCCATTTATCAACCTGGTTAAATGTAAATATTGTTTGGTAATGGGTTAGCCAAAATAATTATTAATTAAATGATATAGATATCTTTTTGATGCAGCCCCCTATAACTATATTTTTTCTTTATTGCTTGCAATGTGAAAAAAGGAAATGATTAAAAACAAGCCTTACTCTTGAAAATTGATGTCTAATTCACACTCCCTGATTTTAATCTTTGTGAAAGCATTTGTATTTTCATAAGAGATAGTTTCCTAGTTGACATATGGAAAGCTGAATGTTTTACCTGTCTTAACCAGACCTTATGGGCAGTCAATTTTGGAGTCTTCCTCTATTTTTATGAACCCCTTTCTGCAATATAAATAGCATACACAATTAAATAATTATTTAACAGCTGAGAAGATGATGTACAGTTCCCTGTTCAAGCAGACAGATGATTTAGGCAGCAGCTTCATCGCTCATGAATTAAGCATGGTTCTCCGTGTACAATTGTCAGAACTTGAGAGACCAGACTTTACCTATGTCAACTTGTTTGGGAAGGAAACAGAGAAACAGGTATTTACTTTTCAGATTACTTTCCTGAAATAGTCCTTGGGTTTGAGGCAGGGGGTAAGCCTCAGGTCAACATTTCTTAGTTGTATTACAGCTTTCTTGCAACTTCACAATACTAGGCTGGGGTTCTAAAGTTTCTTACCAATGGACACTCCCAAGAAACAAGCTGTACTGACAGGGTTCGAACCAAGAACGCCTGAGTTACCCCCTCATTAGGGGGAGCCTTTTGAAAAATTCATAGCTTTAGATGAGAATGGTACTTAAGCATTATTTTTCTTGACATTGATTTGTTTTTGTTTGCCAAATTTTGACTTTTAGTTTTTCTGAGTATATAACTTACTTTGCATGGACTCGTATTGAGACATCTGTTGAGGAATTTAAAAACCTAATTAAACCTATTGAAATTAAGGGAGGAAGTTTTCAACTTCATTAATGCTATGCTGGTTTATCTACAGTAGAAGCCTGTCTTTTTAAACATGTGGATTTCTAGTATAAAAAAAGAAATGAAGATTGTTTAAGGTTCATATCCAACGAAAATATGTATAGATAAATATTGAAATGTAATGAATAATATTGCTGCACATTTTACTTTTATATTAAGGTTTCAGAGCTTGTAAAAGAATTACATTATGCCAAGCTGCGAATTAACTCCACCTCACAAGTGAAGAAAACTCACGAGAGGTCGGGGTTTTCCTCCATGTTTGATATATCGTCCTTGTTTGAATCCTCCTCCAAAGGAGTTGGAGATCTGGGTGCTTCAGAAGCCAAAAACTTGGTATTGTATCTAGAGAAGGGCATCTCCAACTTTTGTCATGTCTTTGCGGTAAGTCTGAATAGTTTCTTTAATCTATATGCGTGCATTTCATCACAGAAGCATCGCAAGAATTAAAAAAAGTACATGATCCAATGAGCAATTCCTCCTTCTGTCATAAATTCTTGTACCTTTTTCATGTAACATTTTATACTGTTTAATTCTTTACCACCTGCAGACAGCTTTTTTTACTTGAAGCAGACGGCTTTAGAAAAGCTTTGTAACCATGTGAAAAACCTTTCAGTTCTTCTGTTGTGATATTTGAATAGATTGAAAAAGCATTGTGGTAAAAGGATAAAAGCTTTGAAAAAGAAAATCAAAGAACAAAGGGAATTTTGTGAAGTTGTTCTGTGATGACATTGACAATTGTTGCGATTCAAAAACTAGTCAATTGAAAATGAGAGAAATTGTATATATATGTGCAGTTCAAAAAACAACATAATTGCTTTAAAGTTTCAAAATCATTGTTTGAAAATGTCATAAGGTTTCTCAAAAGTGAAATTTGTCTTATTCTCATTACTTCAGTTGAATCCCCCTGAAGAAAGCTTTTCACTACCACCATTAACACCACTACCGCCAATGACCCCCTCCAGACCAGGCAGTAGTAGTAGTGGACAGTTAAGTTTTTATCGGGACCAATCCTCCTACATGAACCAGTCAATTGCCTCGTTAGAGCCCACCACACCTGACTGTAATTTCACCAATCAGGGTTGTCAATTAACAGAACTTGGACGCTACCAGGTAAAATTTGATATACAATTTAAAGTAGCTATTGAAAGCATAATATATTCAGGACAAGTCAAATCATCTAAGTATGTACAGTGTATATGTGCTAGATCTAAATGATGTCACACTTTTTGATCAAAGTACATGATAGTTCACTTTATACACATTCTAAATTTTTCCTTTTTCATCTGAAATTTACGAAACGTTTTGCATGATGTAGAAATAACTTGGAGTGTTCTCTATGGCCTAATGGTTAGAGAACTGAACTTTCAAAGTAACAAAGCCCCTGTCTGTATACACCTTACTCATCTCAAGCAATTGTCTTCTTTTTTTTGTCATAATTGTTTCTGAAGTCTGTGGTAGCAGATGCAGCAAAGTGAGGTATAATGGAGTAAGGGACGAGGAAACTTGGAGCAATCAAGACTTTATTTCGGGGTACTGCATGGCTCAGTGGTTATGGTTGTGGACTCAGGGGGGTCCTGGGTTTAAGCAATACTGGTGCCTCTGGTTTGGTGGGAATGGCCTTGGGCAAGTTACTTCAGAGCCCTAGCCTAGTACTGGTGAAACCAGGAAAAACGTTATATATCTTTAAAAATTTAGTGTTGATTCCACGTTAGACATCATACAAACCAGACTATATTTGTGATTTCAGTTAATGAATGGGCTGAAGAAGTTTGACATAGGTTACCAAGGTGATCCTGATTTACAACCAATAAGAAGCTTTGAGAATGCCACACTTGTTAGATTGTTCTACAGGATCTCCTCTTACATCAACAAACAGGTATGATGTGTTTTAAAAGTTTTATACAGAGGTCCGGACCGGATAACCCATTAACAATAACGACATTTCACCAGTTTGTTGCATACGAATCTGGAAATCATTTTTGGAAAAAGAAAAATTGCTCATTAATCGCTCTCAACGAGCAATTTCTCCTTTTCCGTCAAATTTTTTCTGCCCTATCAGAAGATCGTTTTTCATTTCATCACATTTTGATGGTCTGTTAACTATATCATTTCGAAACAGTAAAAAATTTGGCGTTTTATAAAGGGATATGAGGCATACTCTGGTAGCTATTTTCTTCATTACTTCTCTTAACCACAGGGGTCTATACTTATCCTTGGGTCATTACATAGGACTGACCCAAGGATAACTATAGACCTCTGTGCTCGAAACCATATATTGTTGGTGCTCATTGGAATCATCCCGCCTATTGAGTTTTCACAGTAAAGGATTTACCATGGTGTTAGGAAGTTTATACAGAGGTCCAGAAAAGAGGTGAGGTAAAAATTGACTAACCCACAAATCGGGGCGACTAATGGTTTAGTATCCAGGACGCAGTCATCGAGAGTGAATTTAATAAGCTTCAGGCACCTATCCCAATCAATGTAAAATGAATAAGTTTAAACTAAGATAAGTGGCATTCTCTGGTAGCTACTTTCTTTATTACTTCTTTAAACCATATTTTGTGGCTGCTCATTAGAGTCATCCTGTCTAGTGAGTATTCACAGTGTAGGATTTGTTTTATTTTCGACGAAATGCCTCTTGAAAAAGACCCTTATATGCTCTGTTTATCTAGACTACTGTCAATATAACAGGACATTTTACATTTGAGACAACCTTTTTAACTATTTGTCAAGTTTGTTTCATTTATTACTTGCAGTTTCCATCTACTGTTGGTATTTTTTAACTTGTTGATAAAGATTATTATAGGTGAATGGATTTATGTTTTTGCTGAATTCATATTATATTCCTAGACTTCTTTTCCAACCGCTAGAAACTCATAAAAGCAGTTACAGTAAAACATGAGTGCAGCAGCCTCTGATTGTACAGCCCAAAGTCGGCTGTTCTGCACAGATTGGCTGTTGTTTACAATTTCAGATTAAATAAGACATGAACCAAAAGAAACAATCATCAATGTTGTTTTTGCTAATGCATTCTCAACATTAGTTAGTCTACTGTTAGTTTTCAACTTTCCAACAATTTACTATTTACACAGAGAACAATAATTCAAATCTATGATTGAGTTAAGGTAGAATACCGATAATCCGCCGTTTTGAAACTCATAATTTCGTTGGATTACTTTGGTAGTTCTCGTTAGACATCGGCCTGGGTCGTAACTATTCGCATTAAACTGAATAGTTCCAGTCTTGTCAGATTTGTACCGGGAATGACCAAAATAATCAGACAAAAGAATTACGGGTATTCTACCTTAAGAGATGTTTATTTTTTGGCCAGTGGCAGCCAAATTAAAAGTTGATAGTTCTGATAGGGCAGAGCTTTGCCAAAGTGATTCCATCATGCATACATGATTGTATAGTCATTTAAACACTTTTGTAAAAGAATTAAAGCAAGCAAAACACTGAAACAATAAAACTGGATATTATAATCACGAGTTTCAATTCTATATTTTTCAGTTTGAGACCGAGATGTTCTCCTTGTACAACAGAGGTGACTTGCTGGGCAAGATGTCAAAAGTCTACTTCGCCCCTCCATTGTCTCCCGGAAAAACACCATCATCTCCAATGATGCGACAGTCTCTTGGTGCAATGCAGATGCCACGTTTAAGCCTCCGGTTTCTAGCGAGCTATCAGACATTATTATACCTTGGACTTGTGTACTTGCTCTTGTCTCTTTTCATGGGTTTCGGGCCTGTGGGATATGTGTTATTCCTGTTTGGACTTGTGCTAGTGTATGGGTTGTGTCGAGCCATTGTAATGGTTGAGGAAATTACAGTGAGATAAGGGAGGGAAAATTTCTTGAAGTTAATCATATTTTTGTGAAACATTGTGAAAAAATTTCTTTGTTTGTTTCATTGTTTTTCATTACGTCTTGGAATGTAAGAACTATTTAAGAAATGAAGAAAATTCTTTAGGGTACAAAAAGCAGGGTCTTGACCAAAAATGGAAAGAAGTGATTTTCGAAACAAATTCATGAAACAAATTCATGAGGTTCATTCATTATGTTGGGCTTTGATAACAAAACAATCAAATTCATTTATAACATTATTATTCAAGCAATAACTGACCAAACCTTCCAGTCCTAGTGGTGTTGCCATAGTAAATGGTCCTTGATCAGTCCCAGTTCGTACAATACAAAAACTTAATGGCAAGTGGAGAATTAACTGGTCTTGAGCAATTGTTGCTTGCTCAAAATATCAAATCTATTTTTTTTGGTGGAGATCTCTGATATTATTATAAGTAAGAGTTCAGATTTTATTTAAGACTAAAAGATTTATTGGTTTAAATCATGATAATGAAAGAAAAAAAATGGTTATGCTTGTCGCTTAACATTAGACCTTATGTCTTCATTTTTCTTATTATTTTACGTCCATTTTGCATAAATTATGACAATTTTTTATGAGGAATTTGCCATACCTCCTTTTGTTCCTTATAACTTAGTTATAAATGTTTCTTGCTATATATTCTTTTGACCTGTGCTTACAAAAGTAGTTTCTGTGTTTTCTAATTTGAACAAAGTGGATATACTGCAATTTAATTGGATTGTAAAAAAGTCAACACAATCTACACAAACTGTCAAATAATAAGGTTTTTCCTCTATTTATAATAAGTCAGGCATCTCAACATAGTAAGTTCTATATCATTAACCTAAAAGATGAACCAGTTTTTAATTCACATTCAGTCATGACATAAAGCTGGTCATTTTTGTTAATTTTAATCATGCCCTTGTAAACAATGTTAGGGAGGGGATAAATTGAAGACACACTTTCAATCGGCTAAGCAGTTTATGCTAATTTGCGAAACTTTCCATACTTTTTTGATATTTGAATAAAACTGTATTTACCATGAAATCATCATGTGCTTATTTCAATTTAATACACAAGATACATATGCTTCAGAATTTTTTGCTTTTTACATAATCCAATAAATGATCAATGATATTGAAAAAGCAAATTACTGTTTCTTTAGTGACATATCTCAATTTGCTACACATTCTCTATTTAACCCATTATCAGACAATAATGACATTTGACCAGTCTGAGTAGAAAACATTGTGGGAAAAGGAGAAATGGCTTTTTTTCCTTTTCCCACAATGTATTCCAGAGTCGTCTACAACAAACTGGTCAAATGTTGTTATTGTTTTGTAATGGTTTAACAAAATTGCATTTTAGTCAATTACAAGCCCGAGTAAGGGGACAAAAATGAACTGGTATAATTATTTTGTATGTATTTATAGATAACTTTATGTAGCAAATGTGATGATCAAATGCAATTAAAAGAGCTAATAAATTAACTTGTGTTTTTGTGTACTAATTGAACTAATAGTATTTAGGAAAGTCTGCTCAGACATTCTAAGGAACTTTCTGCTGAAACAATCCAAAAGAATAGATGCTAACATGCCAGGAAACATTAGCAATAACAACCTCAGGAAACATTTGCTGAGACAATCCAAAGAACCATTAGCTTAGATGATTCCAAGGATCATTGGGTAGGATAATCCTTTGGAAAATTAGCCAAGATAATAATGGAACCAATGTTTTAATTTTCAATCCATCCCTTCAAGAATAAGTATAGTCTTAAATGCTATTTTTCTTGATGGCATAAATCTGCATAAGAAATACATTCATGCCCATTAGATCCTTGTATCAACTTGTATTTTCATATGGAACAAGTTTTTAATTAAGGTAATAATGCCATTTTCAATACTATTTCAGTCATATCATGATAATCAGTGCACCTACCTTTGCTCCTGGTATTTTTGTCATCAATACTGTACATTGTTCTTTCAAAGCTGTGTTCCAGTGGTAGGGTGTTGGCTTTGGGATCGGAGGTCCCAAGTATTAATCCCGGCTGGATCATTGGAGTTTTTCTGAGCAAAAAATTGAATCCCTCCTTGTTTCTCTCTACCCAGGTGTTTAAATGGGTACCAGAATCATGTCTCATTTGCTTCATTTAATGTCAGGAAAAATATATTTGCCAAGGCTGGTGTCAAACTCACAACCCTGTATTTCAAGTACAAATTAATGAAGGTTCAATTTATTCTCCTTTTTGATACGGAGAAACCAGCTAACATGCAAAGTCTGAATAGTTCTTAATCAATGAGAGATTAGTGCATTTCTTAAACCTTTACAAATGGCGAAGCAAACAAACAGGCAAGTTTATTAACAGGATTATTCTCTCAATAATCAAGCTTGCTAAACCTGGTAGTATTCATTGTATAATATACCTAATAATTTGTCCATATTTTCCCTCTGGATGTTCATGTGCAGACAGCACTTTTTCCCTAGGTAAATCTGGCTTTAACTTTCTTACTAAATGAATATCAACCATGGAAAAAGCAGTGATTGAAACAAAACTGCCCACAAAACTACCAGGTATAAACTGGTGGAATTTTGAAAACAAAGTACACTAACACAGAGTTCAGAAGTCATGTTTATTGTACAGAATATAGTATTGCAAATATAGAAAGTTTTATTGAGGCAGAGTTGCAATAGAAATATATTTATATATTTAAGCTTAAAAGAATGGTATTGTACAACACATAAAGGATGGTTTGATACTGGAATGTATGGTTTACAACAATTCTTTTAACTTGCGCACGTTTTCCTTTCTACATTCTGGTGCTAACACAGATGCATCTTAACATGGTGACCAAACAAGAAGTTACTTGGTATGAGCATTTTCATTTTGCGTCACAATGGTTCTACATAACAGAGTAAGTGCTACTCATCTGTATTTTATGATTAATATTTCTCTTCTTATGAATTCAGTCAGTCTCCGAATCTCATGAGATGGGTTGAAATAAACCCCATTTCAGAAAGAATTTCTGACAGTCTGCAAAAAAAGGTTTTTATGACCAAATGGAGAGTTTGCAAACCATTGTTTTGAATTTCATATGCTACAAATACATTTTCAAGTGTCTATTTTAGGGTAAAGAATAAATTGTCTGCTTCCAAAGCAAGTTCATGGAAGAAATGAAATGAAATGTTCATTTCTACAGTCATAGCAGATTTCCAATTAACCATATAATTTAACACAGTACTAACAAGCTCACATCTCTTTAAATAACCTGATAAATACAATTCTAGCACACTTAATTGCTTTACATGATGATATTGTAAATTTCGGTTTTCAAGTTTAAACAATTTCATTTTAAATTATTTTACAAATTAAAACTTGCTTTTGACAAGTAATTTCCTTATTTGTGGGTTTTGTCCTAATTGAAGTGGTTGTAATCGTATTCTTTGCAGGGATATAATAATAATCAAGTAATTGAGTCATATGAGTTAGAAAAACAGACTTTAACAACATATGAAATAGGGATTGATAATTCTTGAGAAATAAAACAATTTCAACGCATATACTGGGTTTCGAACAAAACCATTCCATGTCCTGCAATAAGTGAAGGGCTTGCAATAATCTTGCACCTAATCTCCAATATTGTAAAATCATTTATTCAAACATATCTCCAATGTTGTTTAAAATAAAAGATGATAGAACTTAACAAAAAACAAAACAATGAAAATACATAATTCAATATATAGAGATTGACACCAACAACAAACAATAATTCGTTAATTGTAAAACAAGTTTACAATTCATTTGTGACACAACCTGTTTTATCAAATAAAATCACACGCCTAACATTACTGTATGTGTCAAATTAACAGCAGGCAACAATAATTGTTTATAGAAAATCACAATTTTTAGTAATCTTTTAGTAATATTAAGACAAAACGAATGCCATACATAAATTTTTCTTTATGTTAAAATGAAAACATAGTCTTTAATGGTAATGTGCATGGTCGTATTTTACCAGTCTTAAAATTAACTAGGAGATCATAATGTCAAGACACTTTTATATTTTATATATTTGAAAAAACAAAACAATTGTAGCATATAACAACATTGATCAGCAGCTTACACATATTCCTTGTGACATGATATTAGTAAAAAGGTGTTATATCAAAACTATATTTTTTCAGCAATAATAAAAGAATGAAACCGAATCAATCTAATGTGGTAGAAAGAACTTACCTAGATAAGACAATGAGTGAATTTGATGACCTTCTACGAAGACATATCTGTACTAAATTAACATGTACTTATTTGACTCAGTTAGCACAGTCTACTTGTCTAAGCATTAAACCCTTTCCCAATCCCAAACAAAAACGACATTTAAGCACTTTGTTGCAGACAACTCTGGAAAACACTGTGGGAAAAGGAGGAATTGCTTGTAACAAGCAATTTCCCCGTTTCCCACAATGTTTTCTACTCTATCAGAAGATTAGATTCCAATTTCATCATATTTTGAAATGTCATCTGAAAACTCTTTCAATTTGGGACGGTCGAAAATTTTGCATCTGGTAAAGGGTTAAAAAAAAAAAAAAAAATCGACAGTATAATGATCTTACAGCAAACAACTGAGAGGCAATTTGCCTCAGGGAAAGTTCAATAACTATGTCACTACTCATCACAAACTTTGAAATGTTGTCCTAAGTTGAATGCAGAGATTATCATGCATAGACAAAGAAGGAATGCCTCTTTCCTTTTAGAAACACAGGAATTTCAGGTAGTGTCCTGTAGAAGTATTGAAACAAGTCATTAATAAGGAGAGAGTTTACAATCGCAATTGGCTAATCCAGACCATAGGGGGCTGTAGTTATCCTGGGGTCAGTACTATGTAATATCCTCTTTAGTACATTACGTAGTAATGACCGCAGAATAATTTCAGACCCCTATGATCCAGACCAATTCGTTTTATAGAAGAACGGGCTTACCCTTATAATAATGATTTCCCATTCAGAAAAAAAAAGATGAAACTAAAAAATTTAACAATCCAATTAATCATAAATAATTCATAAAAATCTGTAAATAGGATGCTAAATAATTCTTAAATTTTCACATAAAGTAATTAAGATCTTATCCAATTTAACAAGCGTCCATTATAAAAAATGTTTCAGAAATGGAAAAAGGCTACTACATGGAACATTATTTTATGAGCAACAACACAAAGCTCTGCAAAGGTTACAATCATTTTTATAAGTTAAAAAGGTTATGGCGATATATGCAACAGCCCAAAAAGCCCCTACACACTAGAACTCACATCTTTATACACTAAAATAAACAAATAGATTTTATTCTGCTCAATTGATTAGAGCTTGATTCATTTCTGTTAAAACCTCAAGTGTTTACATACACACTATTCTTTTACAGTTTTACCACTGACTATGCCTTTATCATCAAAGCCGAACTCTTTGAACAGTTTATTCACAACCACAACATACTCCCTTAAGGCCGCTTCATATACCTTCATCTCGTCGAAAAACTGAAAATAAAGCAACATATAATTGCAAGTAATGGAAAGATATCAACCAAGTACTATAAGACCATAAGTACAAAGTGATACCAGAGCAATCAGCAATTTTTAAAGAATATTTTGGCAGTTTGGGTGAGGAAATTCTAGATGCATTAAAAAGATGCTAATAACTGCAATATGACTACAATACTTTTGAAAACACTTAAGGGTCCTAGGTGGACAAGTGGTTAAGATGGCAGACGTAGAAATCGGTGGGTTCCAGTTTCGAGCCGAACCAACACCTCTGGCTTTATGGGAGTGACCTTTGGCAAGTCACTTCAGAGCCTTAGTCTAGTACTGGTGGATCAAGGAAAGCTGTTACATAACTGAAAAATTGTTGTACGGCATTAAACACAACACACAAAAATGAAAAAATGAAAGCACTGTAAAAGCCTTATCCAATCAACAATTCAACTATCCTTATGAATATCTTCCAATTTCCATGTTTTTGTAAATTATCATGTGCAGCCTAACTCTCGGACAATAAAATATTTGCTAACCTCTTACTTAATGATACCTCACTTTACCGCATCTGTGGCAGAAGTCTTTAGAAACCAATGAGACAAAAGAAGTAATTGCTTGTAACATGGAAGAAGTTGGTTAATTGAATAGAACAACCTGGCAGTATTACCTGATCATCTGTCATCTCTTCATTGCCGCCATGTTTGAGGTTAGTTAGTAAGGTATCTTTGCCAGGAGAAAGCTTTAAGGCCCCCTGAAAACACACCGATTGGTACATATTAACACTGGTAACCATTTATCAATTAAGAAACACAAAAAAGCGTGTCTAGATAATCATTGTGCATTTATCACATCTTGCTATAAGCTATAATCATGTGACCAATATATACGATTAATCGATCATCCAAATTGGCTGTGCCAAGGTATTTTTGAAATTTTTACTTACATTTGCCATGAAAGTCACATTGTGTGCCCCGCATGAGTTAATGTCAACTCATGCGGGGCACACAATGTGGCTATCATTTGAAATTGTAGATGAAAAAGGCAAAACTACATGTTCCATCCATCATGGCCATCTTGTTCAGACATTAGGTCGTAAAAATAAACATTGGTTAAGTGATTCCCACGCCTGACAATGCCATCTTCTTATTTGGTTGAAAAACTATTACACTCTATTCCTCCTTTTCACTCCATCCAAATATCTTTCCAATGACTCAAGGGTATCTTCTTGGCCTCAATAGTAATAAGCTTCTCTATGCATGAGATATTGAGATATGACTGGACTGATACAGATGTTTACCAAAAAATGTCCTCTTGATATTTTACAGAAAAAGATGAATCTACTTGGATGGTTGATTGAGTGCTTACCGTCAGCACCATAAATAGGGTCTTCTTACATACATGTGAACAAGCCAATGTAATGTAACTGAAACGTTGATGTTAATCCAGGAACACAGATAGGTGCACTAACTGCCACAGTATAAGTAATATACTGTTAAAAAGATGTTAAACTCCATTCAAATCAGACCAAGTTAACACACTACCACCCAACGCCACATTTTAGCGTCTTGCAACAGACGTCTTTCAAAAAGCATTGTGGCAAAAGGAGAAATTGCTTGTCACAAGCAATTTCTCCTTTTGCCACAATGCTTTTTCAATCTTTTCACATATCACAACAGCAGAACTGGAAGGTATTTCACATGATTACAAAGCTTTTCTAAAGGTGGTAATGTGTTAAGTGACCTTAAAAAAGGATTAACAATCATTGCAATAAGACAACAGATTCCAGGTATTCAGAAATGTTTACAAAGCTTTTCTAAAGCTGTCTGCTTCAAGTATAAAAAAAATGTCGTCTGCAGGTGGTAAAGCATTAATCCCTTTTCTAATGTAACAAACACAACTTACCCATACCACTCCCTTTGTGACCATCCCATGGTAGTTCTTCAGTGTAATGTCATAGGCCTTTTCACACGCTTTTTTCACAGCCGAGTTATCACTCTTGTTCCCGGGCAGTTTACTCTCTTCATGCTCCTTCACGAGACCAGAGAATAGCTCGCACAAATACTCCAAACCCCTAGTTGTGAACAAAAACCATGTATTAAGGTAGATTACCCATAATTTGCCATTTTGAATTTCCTTCCTTTGTTGGATTACTTTCGTCGTTCTCTGTATACACCGGTCTTGATAAGAACTATTCTTTTTACACTGAATAGTTCCGGCCCCGAACCATGAATACCAAGAACGAACCAGTAATCTGAAGTAAGAATAAGTTTCAAAATGGAGCATTGTGGGTATTCTACCTTAAACAAATTTCTTATCTTAAAACTCCAAACCCCTAGTTGTGAACAAAAACCATGTTTTAACACATTACCACCTAACGCCACATTCTTGTGTCTTGCAGCAAATGTCTTTCAAATAGCATTGTGGCAAAAGGAGAAATTGCTTTCTATAAGCAAAATCTCCTTTTGCCATAATCCTTTTTCAATCTATTCACAAATCACAACTGTTACAGCAGAATTGAAAGGTTTTTCACATGTTGACATATTGCCTCTGCTGGTAAACCTATCCAGGTTCCTGTTTTTTTCCTCACCAGAACTGCTCAACCCCCAAATCATTGACTGCTTTCCCACATGAACAAAAACAAACCATGGTGAGCAACACATAAATCATGAAATCTGTGAGATAAGATTTATTCTTTGAGACCTGTAACCACCTGGTGAAAGACGTATATGCAAAAGCTTATCAGTTGCTTTAACAGAAATTCACAGTTAAGCAGAATTTAACATTTGGTTAAATTAGACCAATGTTTGTACAATTATGTGCTGAAAGATGGCTTTCATCACAGAATTGAACCCTATCATGTGGTGAAGCAAAGCGCATTGCTCAAGATTTATCAGATGGCAGGCGGCAGTATGCCTTAACCCTTTACCAAACGCAGAATTTTTGACTCCCCCAAATTGAAAGAGTTCGCAGAAGACCTTTTGAAATGTTGTCTGCGAACTCTTTCATTTTGGGACAGTTAGGAGTCTGGGAGCAATTTCTCCTTTTCCAAAAATGTTTTCCACAGTCACCTGCAACAATCTAGTCAAATGACATTATTGTTTGGTAATGGGTTTATGTTGACAAAAAGGATGCAAATGATACGTAATTAGGTACATTTGTTGTCATTTGGTTTTCTCAATTTGGACCATTCACCTAGTTTACTTAGAAGATACAATATCAACAGAAATGCAGTACCAACCTTTTCAACCAAAGGCCACCAACTGTTGCTGATTTGTCCTCTTTATTTTTTTTCTCATCTTTCTCATCTTGAAGTACATCTTTAAACTTCTTAAATTTCTCTTTATCAGTCTCAAACTTCTTTGCAATTTTCTGAAATAATGATTTTAAAACTTGCTTCCTGATTCATTACTGCATGACAAATATGTGACAATCCCAAGTTTGGCCCTAAAGCATATTTGTGCTGAAAAGAATAATTTAAATTAATCCATTCCATCTCATGGTAATTTCTGACTAGTCCACATAATAAGCAACAGCAGATGACAAAATATATTATGTATGTTTTTTTTTTCTATTTTTCATAATATTGTGACTGTTAGAGACAAAATACTCTACCCAGTACTTTACAACAATTATTTCTTCCAAATATCACAACGTCACATGGGCAACGAAAGGCGTAGCGTGCGACGATTGTCAGCAGTGGTACCATGAGGAATGTATGCATATGGCAGAACCTGTCTACATGGGTATTACTAGTAACACTTCATGGCATTGTGATAAATGTGGAATGCCAAACTTTTCAGCCAGTCTGTTTGAATCGTTCATCATAGACCCAAGTAACAACTCATTCAGTGTTTTGAACAGTACTGTTGGCTCAGTCTCAAGTAATCCTGGCCCACCATTATCTTGCTCGTCTCCGATCCATGACAACAAAAAGAAAAAATGTTCCTCATTTCGTTTTTTGAAAATACCACTTATTAACTTCCAGAGTGTGAAAAATAAAAAAGAAGAACTTTTAAACCTTATTGATTCAGCAAACCCTTGTATCATTATGGGAACAGAGACATTTGTGAATCCTAATTTTCATAGTTCGGAAACTTTCCCAAGAAATTATGAAGTTTTTCGCAAGGCTAGAAGTGATGGATACGGAGGTGTGTTGATCGCAATTAGGAATGACTATATATATGAGAGGATTAATATTGATGGAAATATTGAATCAGTGTTCCTAAAAGATATCTTGGACAAGAACAAACCACTAATCATCGGCTCAATTTATAGACCTCCAAATAGTGACTTAAGTTATGTTGAAAATCTACGTTCAGCTGTCGACCTTATAAGAAACAAATATAAGAATGCAGTCATGTGCATAGGCGGAGACTTGAACATCCCGGCTATAAACTGGCAAAACAATACAATTGAAGGGAATCAGAACACCCAACAGATCAACTCTCACTTCATAGATCTGGTAGAATCAAGTGACTTGGAACAAATTGTTGATAGACCAATCGACCATCACTGATAAACAATTGTACAACTCTCCCAGGCGTCAGGGACCATGATATAGTTCTCGTCGAATCAAGTGCTTTAGCTAGAAGATCAAATCCAGTAAAACGTAAAATTTACCTCTGGAAAAGAACAGATCTGGGTAGTATGAAGTCACAATGCCTATCTTTCCAAACAGAATTTCTTACTAAATAACTCACAAACAACTCGGTGAACAGTATGTGGACAACCATTACCGATAATCTTCACTCTATACTTGACATCAAAAATGACAAGTTCCAGATTCAATCAGCCATGGATCAATACAGAAGTGAAACAACTGAGCAGGAGAAAAAAAGCATAATTATGTTAAAGCTAAACAAACAAAAAAGATGAAAGATAAAAGACGATATGAACAAATAAAATCCTCATCTCAATCCGCCTGTAAAGCAGCATATAACAGCTACGTCAGCGACATTATCAGCCCTTACTCTTCTAAAAATCCTAAACGTTTCTGGAGTTTCATTAACAGTAAACGTAATGACAACAACGGAGTCTCTCCTCTGAAAGCAAAAGATGGCATGACATATGTGAACAGTGAGACCAAAGCCAACATCTTGAATGAACAATTCTCATCGGTGTTCAACATGAATGAGATGACTGATACGATACCAGACATCGGACCCAACGCAATCAAGGGTGTAAGCAATCAGAAAGATTAACCCATCACCAAACAATAATGACATTTCACAACTTTGTTGCAGACAACTCTGGAAAGCATTCAGGGAAAAGGAGAAGTTGCTCATAATAAACAATTATTCCTTTTCCCACAATGTTTTCTCCACTATCAGAAGATTATTTTCCCATTTCCTCACATTTTGAAATGTTGTATGCAAACTCTTTTAATTCAGAACAGTTGAAGAATTGGCGTTTGGTAAAGGGTAAAGAAATATTTTCAAAATCCTTACCTTGATGTTGCCATCCATGTCATCTTTGGTCATTTTGAACTGTGCTCCCATCATTTCTGTAAAATAATTCCAACATTAAGATATTTAACAGAATTCACACAAAAAAATCAATTAAAAAAAATGTGTAGATGAATATGATAGCTTTTTGTTTAAAGACAAGAGTAAGAATAAGTTCAAAACACTCTTAACAACATGTCATGCCATATGTGACACTATTTATGATGATCTTGTATGCAAGAAATTTGGATATAAAACCAGTTGATATCAAACTGTTTATACACATTATCAGCTTGAAACAATATGTGAATAGAAATAATAATGAAAATGTACAGTTTCTCATTGCATCATGCTTTCCTAATATGATTTGTCAAATAATAAAAAAAAAAAATAGATGATGAAAGTGTAAGAAACATTTCATGAGGCAAATTTAGAAACCCTTAAGTTATCTTCCAGAAACCCTTTGATGTTATATGCTTGGAATTAATCTGACAAACAATCAATTTAGAGCATGTGTGAATATTGTTGTGTGAAGCCTTGAATGAATGGTTACTACCGTAATAATTCACTACCGTAATAATCAGAGGCTAAATAGCATCTCTCAGACCTATTTGTTTAAATCAAGGAATTACGCTGTTTTCTATATTTTTTTCCCAGTTAAATACCAATTCCTACATGTAATTTATCAATCATTGTATACTGACTATCCCTCTTTCAGTGCAAGGCTGAGAAAGCCAAATAGTGTCTAATGATATTAGATAAAGTCCTCAGTAAGTAAACTCTCTGACATCCATTGCATGCACATCGTCTTTATTAAGACAGATCACATGAATTAATTCATGTTGTAAAGAAAATTTCTTACAAACAAAAGCAAGAAAAAGTATCCAACTGGTGAATGTATAAATAATGTTATTCTGACTCATACTGTAAATATGAGCCTAGTGTTCCAAATAAGTTTTACTCTTTACCGACGATTTTCACAGTGTCAGCTGACACTTCGGTCCATTCCTCCGTTAGAACATCATCAATGTCTTGAATAGCTGGAAAAACTTTAGATTTGCCCAAGAACTTTGCCATTGTGGAAGAATATCCTCTGACAGAGTGTCTGGTCGTTTTTTCAAAACCGTGTAGCAACGGAAGTTGTACGTGTTGACACTTGCTGGTACTCAAAGCAGCGGTTAGCTGGTCGCCCGCTGTAAGGATGGTTTTGGGACAGTGCTTAGAATCTTTTTTTTTAGCTTATCAAATGCCAATTCGATGGCCAATTGTCTTATGATGGTGGAATTTCGGTATTACAAATAACTGGTCATTGGAGGTTATTGATTTATAAAATAATTATTCTGAAGCTTTGGTCAACACTGATAAAAGACTTATTCAGACAGTGTAAAGATCAACACTTTTGGATGTTGGAGTCACGTGATACGTAACCCTCCAATTTTGAAAACAAACATCGAGTCCAAAATTGTTATTGGCAAGGTTTAAAGGCGTGTATGGAATAATAAATCAATGGTTTGTCCATTTATCAAGACCATTCTTTACTCCGGGCTATTATGACACAAAATTACATACAATAGTTCGCTGCAACAATTGCTCAATCTTCCGAATTGAGAAAAGGAGTGAGGACTAATACGGACAGGTATTAAACATGGCGCCCTACTTTAATATGAAAATAGGCAAAGCCTAAACCGGGCGAAAGAGTTTTTTTCCTTCAGTTAATGAACAGTGCTAATTCTGGATTTGTATTACATATGTTCCCTTTGTATTGTATCAGTAATAGGCATGGAAGCAGTGTCCTGTCAAAAGGCACTCCAATTTGAAAGAAATAGCCATTGTCAAAATACAAATCAGATATATAATCTACGACACCAACTACTGCAATTCACCACTGTGGATATATATGAGTTGCTTACCATTATGAATGGTACATTATCATTAGACGGAAGAATAGTTTGTATCGAGCGTTTGTATATGCGTTTGTAGTCTCAATAATGATCCGTGAACGAAGCTTTTTTCGTCATTTGGACATTTATCGTGCTTCGCTACGTCTCAAGTCCAACGTGATTTTTATGTTACAAAATTTCGAACGACCGACTCAGTGCTTTTAACTTGCGATTTTTCGTTTTCAAAGGGACCAAAAAATAAACGGAAACTTGAAATACATACATAAATCATTTATGAATCGTCTCAGACCACACAAGTATCCAGGACACCTCTTATATGCGAGTTATCTATCAAGAAACATCGACGATGCTCAAAAATAAACAATCGCCGTCCATGTTGTTTACTAGTCCAGATAACTGGTCTCGAAGGCTATTGCTATTTTGACTGACGCCTTCGAGTCCAGAGTCAATCGTGATTTTTACGTTAGATTTTTGCGCACAGATTTTCTGCGCATGTTTAACCACCTATCGTTCCATCAATATGCAATGGATTATGAAATCAAACATACCGATTTGGAGATCAATCTTTTATCTGTCGATGTGTGAAGTCTCAAAAGTGTCACTTTTGTATAAATATCCAAAACTTTGATTTAAATCACACACATAAAACCTGCTTTCAAACGTTGAGGTAAAAGTCCGAAACATCCGGATGCTAAGTCTCGCTCTGGGTTATGTTACACGGTCCGATATACATGTCAACACTCGATTTACACTCGATCACTGTTAGTAACGTTGTACGCGTTTGGCGGGAGTACATCATTTGTGAGCACTTGATACTGTACTTCGACTAAAATAATTCCCACAGTATTTTCATCATCTGATTATATATGTTTTTGTTACTTCTTTTGAAACAATGGATTCATTTATGGAATTCGACGGTGTTAACTATCTTGTTTTAAAAATGAGAAGTCCAGACAAAGTTGAGGCCGTCATTTTTCCTAAGTGAAACCAAATACATGGAAAGTTAAATTGCGCTTCTTGCAGACTTAGTTCATCGCATTGGCTGAAACTTGCGAAATGATATACGGGAAGTTGCCCCCCCCCCCCACGAACATTTGCCCCCATTTTTGTATAACTCTTTACCGAACGTTAAATGTTCAACCGTCCCAAATTGAAAGGGTTTGCAGACGACATTTCAAATTGTGATGTTATTGGAAATGACCTTTCTATTAGGTAGAAAACATTGTGGGAAAAGGATAAATTGCTCGTTAAGAACAATTCATCCATGTTCCACAATGTTTTCTAGAGTCGTCTGCAACAAACTGGTAAATTTGGTTATTGTTTAGTAATGGGTTTAGGCGCACATTTGTCCCCTCACTGTAATGTAGATCGAGGGCGGACATTTCCCCCCTCATATTAATCTTTTGTAAGTTAACTTGATATATTATGATAGTATTCCGTTATATTTCAATAAAAACTTAAATGGAGATAATATATTTTATCAGACCAGAGACATAGATTACAATCATAACATCTATGTCTCTGATCAGACTAACCTGTCAATTTTGCTCTATTACGCCGATGGCACTTGGTCAATTATGCCGTGAAACTTGTTTCGACGTTAATTTTCTTATTTTCGGCAAAATTTGTTCTCTCTCTTACTTAATAATCAAATGTGATGGTCTTTGATTGTCATACTGACGCAAATTGAAATACCTTTGGTCTTCTTTGTTTTGGATGGTTTGCCTCGAGTGACAAATTGGGTAAGTGTGACCTCCTTTGAAAGGTGTTTGTTGATTCAAGTATGCAAAGACAGTATTAAGGCCACAAGGGGAAGGATCGTGGAAATGTTTCACAGTTCTAGGACTAAGAAACAAACAAAAAATGGATAATAAAGGAATTCTGTTCGCCTGCCTCCTCCATTCGTGTTCTGTAGGTAATTGGGGTCAACGTACCCGATATTGAAGTGATGGTTCATTGAGGGCTTCCAAAAGTGTACTTTCGTACTGGCAAGAAGTTAGGCGTAGTGGACGTGTAGGACAGAATTCTGTTTCCATATGGAAGATCCGTTATGAAATCAATCACAGACGACTATATGAGAGATCTTGTGGAGAGAAAGATTTAAGTCAATTGCTAACGCATCGAATGGACAAGTGTGAAATACAGAGTTCAAATTATTGTTTTGCAAAGGAGTGTCCCGTTTGTGAATGCACTGCGTGTACTCGTTGTAGTATTTGTAGGAAGTTATGTGAATTCACAGGGAAACTGTCTGTAAAGGAGCAGTTTTTCCAAAAGAATACTTCCATTGAACACCTGTTAGAAGTCCAAATTTCAGCGATCAAAAGGCGGAACAAATTGTTGTAACAACAGATTAAAGTTCTTAATTAAAAAGGAGTTGAAATAAATGTAACTAATTGAAAATTCGCTTCTTATGAGCAACATTTCATTTCGGTACAGAAGCCTGATTCAAGTACATGTATAAAGGTCCTACATTTGGTAAATAGGTTGACATTATAGGTTCGTAATTTGAATGAATTGTAGAATTGATATCATTTGAAACACAGCGCACCACTTGCTCCTAATATAATAGACCAATATTGCATGCGTATAACGTCGTCTGCAAAAAAAACCCAGATCCTCCTTGTTCATGGTGTCTGATGAGGAATTGATGATAATGGATAGGCTTGAACAGAGTTAAGCGTTTTGACTTTGTGAATTTATCCTTTATAATTTGATTGAACTTTATTGAACACTTTATGTCCGAACTTGAAACATTGTGAGAAAAGCATTTTGTTTCATTTTGGTTTAATAACTTGACTTTGTAACTTTAAGGGATTAAAATCTTTATTATTTCCTTTTAAGATTTTGTTATTTTTCTTGTTAGGCTCTAACTACCTTAATTGTCATTTAATTTAAAAGCTAGTGGTGTGATCCTGACTAACTAATTGTTTAACCCGAGTTAGACAATTTTTATCCAGAGCCGAACCCGATAAAACTCGTTACCCGAGGCGAGGTTTACGACACATGTATATAACGTCGTCTGCAAAACAAACCCACAGATTCCTCTTGTTGTCTGGTAGAGGATTGATGATAATAAGCTTGAACTATTTATCCCCACCCCTTCTTCAAGCACTATAAACACTGTGCAACGACATATTGTTATGAAGGTGTTAAGTAAAATATTCATTATGTCAAACTGTGTTGTTTTATTCCTTTGACATTAAATCTACTGTGTAAATACGTGATAGATAGGCTTTGGTTACGCGGTTTTCAGATGCAGGTCGCTGATAGCATGTACCCGATGAACACCCAACGTAATACTTCATGAGTAACTTTTTAAACACTATAGTTGCAGTAAGTATATATGTTTGGTGTTCATAGGACTGAACATCACCGATCCAACACAGGTGAAGGAAATAGTTTGTTATAGTTTCAAGGAAATCAACTACAAGTTTTATCGGTCCGACGTCAGGCGTTTTACGCTAGGCGTAAATATCGCTCCAATCACAATTTTATAAATCGAACTTTTAACCCTTCCCAAACAATAACGACATTTGACCAGTTTGTTGCAGATACTGTGCAAAACATTGTGGGAAAAGGAGCAATTGATTGTGACAAGCAGTTTGTTCTTTTCCCACAATGTTTCCTGCACTATTAGAAGATTATTTTCCAATTTCATCATATTTTGAAATGTCGTCTGCAAACTCTTTCAATTTGGAACAGTCGAAAATTTGTTGTTTGGGAAAGGGTTAAATGATCCTTATTCCTGTTAGATTGGATTCAAAACAAAACATGAAATGATTTCCGTTCATTTTGAAAAAAAATTATATATATTTTTTTTTATTTTTGGTAACACTACAATCACGTAATAGGCCTACTTAAACAAAATAAGCGAATTAATAGATAACAAAAACAAGGATGTTATTTTAGAAGAACCATAACGGACTATACTTCAAATGCTGGTTTGCAAAAGACATCTTATCCAAGCATATCTTCTCCGAATCTGTATGTGAAGATAGCTCAACTTACTACAACTCGACTTATGTTGAAAGACGCGTACTTCCTCCCAAACTGTATACATAATGCGATGACCTTTGACCCGCAAGATATCCGTGGGAATCTCGCGGCCGGTGGTAAACAACATGGACGGCGATTGTCTATTTTTGAGCATCGTCGATGTTTCTTGATAGATAACTCGCATATAAGAGGTGTCCTGGATGCTTGTCTGGGCTGAGACGATTCATAAATGATTTATGTATGTATTTCAAGTTTCCGTTTATTTTTTGGTCCCTTTGAAAACGAGAAATCGCAAGTTAAAAGCACTGAGTCGGTCGTTCGAAATTTTGTAACATAAAAATCACGTTGGACTTGAGACGTAGCGAAGCACGATAAATGTCCAAATGACGAAAAAAGCTTCGTTCACGGATCATTATTGAGACTAGTTGTTTACCACCGGCCGCGAGATTCCCACGGATTTTTTGCGGGTCAAAGGTCATCGCATTATGTATACAGTTTGGGATGAAGTACGCGTCTTTCACCCTAAAGTCGAGTTGTACTAAGTTGAGCTCTCTTCACATACAGATTCGGAGAAGATATGCTTGGATAAGATGTCTTTTGCAAACCAGCATTTGAAGCATAGTCCGTTATGGTTCTTCTAAAATAACATCCTTGTTTTTGTTATCTATTAATTTGCTTATTTTGTTTAAGTAGGCCTATTACGTGATTGTAGTGTTACCAAAAATAAAAAAATATATATACTTTTTTTTTTTCAAAATGAACGGAAATCATTTCATGTTTTGTTTTGAATCGAATCTTACAGGAATAAGGATCATTTAACCCTTTCCCAAACAACAAATTTTCGACTGTTCCAAATTGAAAGAGTTTGCAGACGACATTTCAAAATATGATGAAATTGGAAAATAATCTTCTGATAGGGCAGAAAACATTGTGGGAAAAGGACAAACTGCTCGTCACAATCAATTGCTCCTTTTCCCACAATGTTTTGCACAGTATCTGCAACAAACTGGTCAAATGTCGTTATTGTTTGGGAAAGGGTTAAAAGTTCGATTTATAAAATTGTGATTGGAGCGATATTTACGCCTAGCGTAAAACGCCTGACGTCGGACCGATAAAACTTGTAGTTGATTTCCTTGAAACTATAACAAACTATTTCCTTCACCTGTGTTGGATCGGTGATGTTCAGTCCTATGAACACCAAACATATATACTTACTGCAACTAGTGTTTAAAAAGTTACTCATGAAGTATTACGTTGGGTGTTCATCGGGTACATGCTATCAGCGACCTGCATGTGAAAACCGCGTAACCAGAGCCTATCTATCACGTATTTACACAGTAGATTTAATGTCAAAGGAATAAAACAACACATTTTGACATAATGAATATTTTACTTAACACCTTCATAACAATATGTCGTTGCACAGTGTTTATAGTGCTTGAAGAAGGGGTGGGGATAAATAGTTCAAGCTTATTATCATCAATCCTTTACCAGACAACAAGAGGAATCTGTGGGTTTGTTTTGCAGACGACGTTATATACATGTGTCGTAAACCTCGCCTCGGGTAACGAGTTTTATCGGGTTCGGGCTCTGGATAAAAATTGTCTAACTCGGGTTAAACAATTAGTTAGTCAGGATCACACCACTAGCTTTTAAATTAAATGACAATTAAGGTAGCTAGAGCCTAACAAGAAAAATAACAAAATCTTAAAAGGAAATAATAAAGATTTTAATCCCTTAAAGTTACAAAGTCAAGTTATTAAACCAAAATGAAACAAAATGCTTTTCTCACAATGTTTCAAGTTCGGACATAAAGTGTTCAATAAAGTTCAATCAAATTATAAAGGATAAATTCACAAAGTCAAAACGATTAACTCTGTTCAAGCCTATCCATTATCATCAATTCCTCATCAGACACCATGAACAAGGAGGATCTGGGTTTTTTTGCAGACGACGTTATACGCATGCAATATTGGTATATTAGGAGCAAGTGGTGCGCTGTGTTTCAAATGATATCAATTCTACAATTCATTCAAATTACGAACCTATAATGTCAACCTATTTACCAAATGTAGGACCTTTATACATGTACTTGAATCAGGCTTCTGTACCGAAATGAAATGTTGCTCATAAGAAGCGAATTTTCAATTAGTTACATTTATTTCAACTCCTTTTTAATTAAGAACTTTAATCTGTTGTTCCAACAATTTGTTCCGCCTGTTGATCGCTGAAATTTGGACTTCTAACAGGTGTTCAATGGAAGTATTCTTTTGGAAAAACTGCTCCTTTACAGACCGTTTCCCTGTGAATTCACATAACTTCCTACAAATACTACAACGAGTACACGCAGTGCATTCACAAACGGGACACTCCTTTGCAAAACAATAATTTGAACTCTGTATTTCACACTTGTCCATTCGATGCGTTAGCAATTGACTTAAATCTTTCTCTCCACAAGATCTCTCATATAGTCGTCTGTGATTGATTTCATAAGGGATCTTCCATATGGAAACAGAATTCTGTCCTACACGTCCCACTACGCCTAACTTCTTGCCAGTACGAAAGTACACTTTTGGAAGCCCTCAATGAACGATCACTTCAATATCGGGTACGTTGACCCCAATTACCTACAGAACACGAATGGAGGAGGCAGGCGAACAGAATTCCTTTATTATCCATTTTTGTTTGTTTCTTAGTCCTAGAACTGTGAAACATTTCCACGATCCTTCCCCTTGTGGCCTTAATACTGTATTTGTATACTTGAATCAACAAACACCTTTCAAAGGAGGTCACACTTACCCAATTTGTCACTCGAGGCAAACCATCCAAAACAAAAAAGACCAAAGGTATTTCAATTTGTGTCAGTATGACAATCAAAGACCATCACATTTGATTATTAAGTAAGAGAGAACAAATTTTGCCGAAAATAAGAAAATTAACGTCGAAACAAGTTTCACGGCATAATTGACCAAGTGCCATCGGCGTAATAGAGCAACATTGACAGGTTAGTCTGATCAGAGACATAGATGTTATGATTGTAATCTATGTCTCTGGTCTGATAAAATATATTATCTCCATTTAAGTTTTTATTGAAATATAACGGAATACTATCATAATATATCAAGGTAACTTACAAAAGATTAATATGAGGGGGAAAATGTTCGCCCTCGATCTACATTACAGTGAGGGGACAAATGTGGGCCTAAACCTATTACTAAACAATAACCAAATTTACCGGTTTGTTGCAGACGACTCTAGAAAACATTGTGGAACATGGATAAATTGTTCTTAACGAGCAATTTATCCTTTTCCCACAATGTTTTCTACCTAATAGAAAGGTCATTTCCAATAACATCACATTTTGAAATGTCGTCTGCAAACCCTTTCAATTTGGGACGGTTGAACATTTAACGTTCGGTAAAGAGTTATACAAAAATGGGGGCAAATGTTCGTGGGGGGGGGGGCAACTTCCCGTATAGGCGCAATTTAACTTTCCATGTATTTGGTTTCAATTAGGAAAAATGACGGCCTCAACTTTGTCTGGACTTCTCATTTTTAAAACAAGATAGTTAACACCGTCGAATTCCATAAATGAATCCATTGTTTCAAAAGAAGTAACAAAAACATATATAATCAGATGATGAAAATACTGTGGGAATTATTTTAGTCGAAGTACAGTATCAAGTGCTCACAAATAATGTACGCCCGCCAAACGCGTACAACGTTACTAACAGTGATCGAGTGTAAATCGAGTGTTGACATGTATATCGGACCGTGTAACATAACCCAGAGCGAGACTTAGCATCCGGATGTTTCGGACTTTTACCTCAACGTTTGAAAGAAGGTTTTATGTGTGTGATTTAAATCAAAGTTTTGGATATTTATACAAAAGTGACACTTTTGAGACTTCACACATCGACAGATAAAAGGTTGATCTCCAAATCGGTATGTTTGATTTCATAATCCATTGCATATTTATGGAATGATAGGTGGTTAAACATGCGCAGAAAATCTGTGCGCAAAAATCTAACGTAAAAATCACGATTGACTCTGGACTCGAAGGCGTCAGTCAAAATAGCAATAGCCTTCGAGACCAGTTATCTGGACTAATGCGTTTGGTACTTTGGTTTGTGTGATATTCTTTCGAAAGTCATTGCACCAAGACTTGAAATTTCTAACCAAAGAGCAATAATAATCGTATGGGTTAAATAGTCAGTGTCTAGGGAGGAATATTGGCAGGTTCTGGTGGGAAAATAACAGGTGCAGGGATTAATGTCCATTGATACAACTGAAACACTCAGTTGAAAATGGAGATAAACCATCATCCAACGCTTCCCGGTCAACTCGTACCCAAACCAATTCGTAACCACTCAGATTTAGCCAATTTGTACCCACATTTTGGTTAGTTTGTACCCATCCTAATTTAAAAGAAGTCAAGTCGTAACCATTTTATAATTCAATACAAATTATAGTTCATAGTAAATGAAAAATTCTTGCATATTTTTTAAACTTTGAGCTTTTATGCATGGATGCTAAAGTTACCTATTCATAGGCAATTTTCGCAAATTCACCGTATAATTCACCGTATTGGATTGTGAGGGAAGCTGAAAGCTTGTTTAAAGCCACACTCGATAGACGACCATATACATGATTTTCCGAATAAAACTTTTATTCAAAGAAATAACAAAACATCAACATATAAAAAGAGTTTCTCGTCTCTTTATATGATCCCCTTTTGTTGTAACTGGCTTATGGTTAGCCTATTAATTAAGGACACCAATTAATGGAACAATTAATGACGATTGACGCTGCATGCCCTGCAACCATTCTTCGGTTTGCATGTGGTGAAAATAATCCATTAAAAATGAAGAGTATTCATATCAGTCCATTAAAAATAAGGTAGATGCGAATAGAAAGAGAAAAGTACTGAATAGCTGCATAATCATTCGTAATCTGGATATGTATCTGGAAACATATTCAACTCAAAAACAAAACATGAACAACGTACAAAGAAATAAATTTGTGGTTGATCTTTTGTAATGGAATATCTTCAAAGATCTTTTATTCAGTTATGCAGAGATAATATATGAAAATTGTAGTAAGATATATGATCTTATAACACTGAACTATAGGATGGTTACAAATTGACTTCTTCAAAATTAGGATGGGTATGAATTGACCAAAATGTGGGTACAAATTGGCCAAATTTGGGTGGTTACGAATTGGTTTGGGTATGAATTGACCTGCTTCCCATCCAACTAGCAACCCCTGATAAACCAATAATCAGTGTGGTCAGATTGGGGAAAATCAAGGGTTGCTGTCTTTAACAAAATATATATTGATAAATCTTTCTAGTAATCAAAATAAATTAATATTTAATTAAAGAGAAATAAATTCTCTTTAATTTGGTGGGCCTTTCATCAAAATCCATAAATGAGAAGGGTGTTCTTTGATAAGTTAATTATTGGTTAATGCCCAAATATGGCAGTTTATTGCCCTACTGATAAATATGGATTAGCGGATGGGGGTTTATAACAGGTGGTGTTTTAAACAGCAGATGCAGGTGGTCAAACAACAATGAATACTAATGAAGTTATATTATCCAATCAGGGAAAAGGCGGGGCTTCACAATGATATTTGAATCTATACGTCGTTACTGCACAGCGATAAGGGCCCATAGGTCTGGCACCGTCGGGGTTTAAAAGTATAAAAAGTACAGAAAACCCACCTTACACTATTGTTAAATAATATATCAAACTTTCAAAACTAATACATATACAACTATTTGATTTAACTTTTGCTTCATGTTGAATTATTTTGACTAAACCACAGAGCAACGCTGTTTGTATGGGGTAAGTGATCAGTGGCTTAGAAGGTTTATTTGCAGGGACTGATGAGGAAATAAATAGGAGCAGGGATATGTCTAGCAGGGATATGTCTATTGGCACAACTGAAACATTCTGTTGAAAATGTTGTTAAAACATAATCAAACATAGCATCTAAGACTAATTATCATGAATATGTGGTTGGTGGTTCTCACTAGATACTCTCATGTTTTAGCTGTCCTACCCATATCAGTAATGCAATGAGAAATAGAAGACACTGTTCGAGCAATATCAAAACCACCAAACTATAGAATTTGAATTCCAAAATCTCTCCATGCAAAATGAGGATTCAAAGCAAGACTTCAGTAAGTACTTCATATATGTGAAGCACTGACAGTATTGTCTTGCACTGAAACCTTGAAATGTAGAAGTTACTGTTCACCAAATTGTATGTTGTAAGTATATGTTTACCATGTTAGTTGGGAACTTACTTTCACTTTCCCCTGCGAGCGTCTATTTATTTGACTTGTTTGTATTAATTTGTTCTTTTTCACCACATTGAATGGTTATAAGCGAGGTAACCAGGCAAATTAAGCTGAACCATCCGAATGACGTCTTTCGCGGTATCCCTGTTTATCAATGTCGGTATTAAAAGATTGTAACGAAAATGGGCTCAAGCTCTTGTTGTACCCTACATGAAAGATAGGTCAATGCGGCCATTTTTGGAAAGCAGCTGCAGCTGTAAACTTCATTCGCAACTAGATTTTAACGTAACCAGAAACGAAGATGATCTCTGGAAAAATCTGTTTGAATATGCAAGAGATAATTGAAATAAAGTAAATGATTGATATATTGTAGTTTTGTCAAACTAATTTAACGCTATCGGGGAATATAGAGGACATTTTGCATCAGGCAATATCTCCCGTCACGTCAAACTTTTGTTGTACTGTTTGGAGACCGATATTTCCATTATTACAGTAAAATATCAAATGACATTACTCACAGTTATGAATTAATCCCTTTTTAATTGATCCATATGCGTAACGTGTTGGTATTCATCATATTTAATTTGTAAGAACAGTTTAATTGACACTAGGTGACGATTTTTCTGCATCTGAAAACCCTTATTTAGCGGTTTTTTTTATTGTTTAACAGCAATTGATATCATTATTTGTTGGTATGTACAGTCAAACTTGTGCTTAAGGTCACTTGTGATCAGCGGTCTTTGCGGTTCAACGGCCAGTTTAAAGTCCTCCCAAACAATTAGACTCTTTAAAATTCCTTGATAAGCGGTCTTCTCTCTGATGCGGTCAGTGGCCAGGCTAATTAATCCCAATCAACTTTAAATCAATTGTCATAAGCGGTCAGTTAATTTGTAACTACCGCCGGCAGTCACCGGCAGTTTTACCACTAAGTGTGTTGTTTATGTAAAGGATAAAACCTTCCCGTGTAATCGGGAGGTGTAAACTGAGACGCATGCAACTATCGATTTTGTCACATACACAAACTGGCTAGTTACCATTTCTTTTATTTGCCGCAGATAAACTCGCAATTATTTTACTTGCTAAATGTTTTTAAACAAAAGAATCTGTCAAACCCAAAGGAAGCAAAATCCCACTCTCTGTCTCATGTATCAAATATCCTTGAACGAAACCACTAAATGTATGAAGATGTAAAGTCAGTTATGTAACATCAAAAGACTACAGGACAAAATTGTGCCCTTTGATGTTTGTTTTGAAGCAACTCTTGTCCAAAGTTTTGGAAATTCCTTTCATGAAGAAATTGCAAGGAGAATGAAAGCGAGATGGGTTTTCTTTCATCTTATGTTTGTGGAAGATGAAAAAGGACAAGCGGCAAGTTTGTGTAAGAGAAAAGCTGACCGATATTCAAACATTTCCCGTGAAGATGTATATATATGCTAGTTTGGTGGTGGTGATTGTTTACCGCATGGAGTACTTAGGTAATAATGGACTGCTATTTTTTTTTCATTTGAGCTGACCAAATTGCCATTTTTTTTTCAACCTGTTTTTTCATCAAAATATTTCAATCATCAAAATATTTCAATCATTTTGGGAATTTTTCAGTGGAAATTGGGATAATTGGTCAAGTATTTTGATTTTTAAGTTTTACAGTACCAAACGTATACATGTCCAATGTTGAAGGTGAATTCCTAGGGTCACCAAAATTTTGATAGGATGATTTTTGTGATAAGCAGCCACCTCTGTTAAGCAGCCAATTTCACCCTGTCCCTTGGGTGGCTGCTTATCGCAAGTTTGACTGTAAGTTTATTTTACAGATCTTGTCTAATCAATCTAATCCAAAAAAACTTGGAAATCTGACACTATTTTGATCGTTCGAAATTTTGACGTTAGATTGCCCCATCAGAAAATAAAAAGCAATCTTCATGACGAAATATTTTGACTATATTGTAGTTATACCTTATTTATGCCAAAGATGCTCATTGTTCATCATTTAAAGTATGATATTTTTTGGTCTGGTAAAATCCATTTGGTCCTGTAAATTTATCAAAATTACCAGACCAACAGTCTGGTAAAGTCTGTTTTTCATTCGCATAGTCTGCTCATCTGCTGCAAAAAAGCAGTGCATACAATGTAGTACTGGTTGGGAAAAACTGTGATACAGTTCTAGACCATGTCACACTACTTTTCCAAAGATCGCGCTCATATTCTAGATGCACGCAAGAAAATCGTGCATCCAATACGGATCAAAGTTAATCAGCCTAGAAATGATTTCAATGTAAACAAACCTTTTTTCGTCTCTAAAATATATGTCCATATTTGCCCTTAGCTTTTAACACTGGAAAGTGTACTAAATACTACCTCGACACATAGATGCGGTGACATAAAATCAATATTCGGAGTAAGACAGTGCTCGTAATGTGCATCTTGTTTGTAAACATAGAATGACGGTCCAGAGTCTCTTCGATTTATCTATGTCGCTTTTAACAAAATATACTGTTAAAATATGCGTTGTTTATACGAAAAATGAAAGTGTACAAAAAGTTATCTTACCTGACATCATCGTTGTCAATGTTTGTTCAACAAGGCGATCATTTCATTCGATTTAAAATTTGAAGCGGTGATCGGAACGATGATGATTTATAAAGAAAATGTCTTGTCACGTGATACACAAAAACGGAAAGTGTAATACGTTACAGTTCTTGGTGTAATCACCATGTTAACATGTGAAGAATTGACGGGTTTTAGGATGAGAGACGCCACCTTCACCAAATAAACAGAAAATGTTGCAACCAACATGGCCGAAAAAAGTCATTTAGGGTTCTGAGTAATTCGGAAATCTTTGGTTTTGTAGGTACCTTTTTTCGTTTCGTACGTATAGGCGGTCTTCAGACCGTGCCTTCGGTCTTTCGCCCGTATTACAGTTACAGAAGAAAAACGTGGCGCCCCATGCTAACTTTTTTATTTGTGAGAATAACTCAACAAACTGGGTACCAAATGAAAGAAGACACTCTGAACTTTCTGGTGGTGTTTGGAAAATTAAAATATGTTAAAAAAGTATCGGGGCCTCCATGGCCTAGTGGTTAGAGTACAGAACTTAAAATCACATGGCCCCTCTCCGCGTGGGTTCAGATCCTGAGAGGGATATGGATTTTCATGAGAGGTAGTCTCCCGACTGACTTACGGAATGCCGATGGTTCTACCCGCCTTGACCAGCTCTTATTGGCAGTTGAGTACGGGGTCTTCCTCCATCATTAAGAGTCGGGCATCGCTACATAACTGAAATAATGTTGATGTGATGTAAAACCGATATATATATATATAAAAAAAAAAAATTTCAAAAAGTATCGAGAAAATGGATGTCAAATGTTGGTAGTATTTTTACAAAAATGTCGCTTAAAAATTTAGGTTGAAAATCACGGCGCCCCCTATTATATTTTTTTGTTCTTAATAATATTTTTCTAACTTTGATATATTTTGGAAAAGCATAACATTACCTTTCAAATGATATTTGATATTTTGAGTTTGGACGAAAGGTGGCTGAGAAATAGCTGTTCAAACATGAGTACTACTCCAGCCATTTAGACTCGATATGGATTCTAGTTCTGAAAACACGGCGCCCCCTGCTTACTTTTTTATTTGTTCAATGACTTTACAATATGTGGTATTTTATTTAAGAAGACACCTTTTCCTTTATGATGGTAGTTTTGTTAAAATTGGTTGATTGATGCACGAGACATGGCCTGTTAAAGATTGGCAATTTTTTCCGTACGTCCCGTCACAAAAGATTTTGCTTGGAAACAGTTTACAGTTACACAAGAAAAACAAGGCTCCCGTATTAACTTAACTATTTGTGGAATTTGTAGAAAAAACACAACAAACTTGGTATCAGATAAAAGAACACATCTCAAACTATTATGGTATGCAAAGAACTAAAATGTGTAGACGAAATACCGGAAAAAATTGATGGCGAATATTGTTAATATTTTACCAAAATGCTGCTCACAGATTAATCTCGGAAAACATCACTCCCATATTTTCTTTTTCGTTATTTGTTATATTTCTTTAATTTTAACTGTGTTTCAAAAATACATATGATATGCGTTCAACGCGTTCAAATGATGTAATGATATTAAGATTTGGATTGGAGATGGCTAGGAACTCTCTTTGCAAACATGAGTAGGCCTAATATTTCAGCCGTTCGATCACTTGACATGAAAGTTCGGATCACTGTACCTCACCATTAATGCTTTTCAATTCTCATAATATTCTTCAAATCTTTATAAGGCACATACTTTCCCATTTGGTTCGGTATTGATTTTGTTAATTTTGGATAAATAGTATTGTTTATATTGTAAAATTAGGTAATTTTGGGGAAAAATTCATGCAGGCTCTTGCAAAGGAGAAAGAAAAACCCTGAGGTAAATTCATTTTTAGTGAAAAACTGCATGACTTTAAAGGAAATCGCAGGTATCTGTTTTATGGTGAAAAACGTTTTGCACCTTGATGATGATGATGTACAAGGACAAAATCCAAACACTTGTTGATGTAGATTGCCCTTTGAAGAATGTGGGAGGGGTCGTAAATTCAAATACTTTCGAACTTACTCCTCTGTATTGTCAGGGGTTTCATTAATATTTGTAGAAGGAGGATGATTTGCAAAAAAACACAAATAAAATGGTTTTGATTGATACTTTTACATCTTTCAGCATCCACTTTTGTTTACACAAAATGGACGACGCTGAAGATAATGAAGCTGTTGGTCGTCGAAAAAGAAGGTCAGTCCGCCTAAGGAGAAGATCTGGAATACCTCTGGTGCCCTTCAATATTGCGTTAGACACGGATCATGATGCAATACCCAAGGAAGAGGATGCTGCCATTGCTGGTAAGCAGAAAAACACCAATACTGTTCATTGACCTGAATCATCTGCTCAAGGCCATTTTGAAGTTTTTGGAAAGAATAGATAATGAAATTAGAATGTCGTTTATATCACTGTTTTACAATAATTGTTAATGTTCTATAATCATCACAGAAGAATATCTATTATCTTTGTGTTTTAATCCACTTTTAATCTTCAATTTGATCGTAATCATCTAGAGATGATCACAAACTGTTTTCTAAAGTAAATCGGTTAATATCAAAGAGTTATATGGCTGTGTCTTTTTACCACATTCAAAACAAATTCACCAAATAATCGTTTGGATCTTTATAAGGTTAATCGAGACTGCTGCTCCTCTGAACAATGTAGCCTAGCATGCTAGGTGGTAGAGAGATGCTTCAGTTCATAAGATACTCAAACCTACCATCTCTTTAAGGTGTACCTGGTCTTCTTGTATAATGATGACTGACATTGATTCACCTGCAGCACATGAATTGCTGACACACCATAAAAACCGTATGCATTTCCCTGTTTCAAGTTATATGCAGTAGATGTTACTAAGTTACTAACACTGAATGTCAATACTACAGTCAGGGGTTACAAAATCAATTGTCCGTATTGCCAAAGACCTTATAAACACAGATAAGCAACTCTGTGCAAAATAACGTTCTTTATCGCGTATTGCCAAAGACCGTATAAACACAGATAAGCAACTCTGTGCAAAATAACGTTCTTTATCGCGTATTGCCAAAGACCGTATAAACACAGATAAGCAACTCTGTGCAAAATAACGTTCTTTATCGCGTATTGCCAAAGACCTTATAAACACAGATAAGCAACTCTGCAAAATAACGTTCTTTATTGCGTATTGCCAAAGACCTTATAAACACAGATAAGCAACTCTGCAAAATAACGTTCTTTATCGCGTATTGCCAAAGACCTAATAAACACAGATAAGCAACTCTGCAAAATAACGTTCTTTATCGCGTTGACATCTTGTTTGCGAGATTTTGCCTACCTGTCTATACAGATGCTTTATTTTGTCAATCCAAGCATCTGTCGTCGCTGATCAGCTATGGTAGTCCTTTTAGTGACCCTTCCAACCCCAAAAAAAACAATAAACAGATGGCCACCAGCTGTGGTGCCCTACTGTGATAATTACCGGGGATTATAACTTGTAATATTGCACTGTGTCAAACTGAAATGTTTAACCGAATTTTACGATGGAAGAAATTTCAGCAGCAAAATTTACAGTTAGAATATTTGCTTAGATCTATACTTTTGTGGAATGGGTCGATAATTGGGAATTATCTTTTTTTACGGCATATCATGTACAATATTCTATGAAATAATGATTCGTAATGGGGAATGATCTATTTTCTTTGAAGAAAATATTCAATACCATCATCATGATCATCATCTGCAGCAGCACCATCATCAACAATATTGAAATTATAATATCAAACAACAACTAGCTAAAGTTTTTATCCATTTTAATAAAATCTATAAAATAGATGCGTGTGTATTTCTATAAATGAAAAATGGTCGTTAGGATAAATTTTCAAATTAAGGTAAAAGTTACGGAAGAAAGTTTATAATTTCTGTTTAAACAAATAATTTTCTGTCAGTAGATCATGGTCATGGGAAACATTCTCATTCCAGTGAAGGGTAGTCAGATTTCTCAAAAATTTCATACAAGAAAGAATTTATCCCTGAATTTTTTAAAGAGATGTAGATTTGGCTACCTAACCTTAAGCAGCAACCTTACATGTGATATACATGGAATTAATACACAAATTTGTAGAAAGAAAATATTTAGCTTATAAACCATTGTTTTCAATAAATGAAAACTTGAACTACTTCTTTTTCCCTTATCAAAATTGGTGCCCATTGTTTATCAAGTGATATACAGGAAGCTTGCACTATACTATTGTACTGTATTGTCAACTGGGGACTTGAGTGGTGTGTTCCCTGAACGTCGACTCAATTTTTCATCACACCTTTGCAGATGGGGGATTAGGGGGCCTATCATGGGGAACATAACATCAATAAAAAAAGACTCGATAAAGGAAAAAGTTCAACTGTGAAATTGTATTGCCTAAATTAATGAATTGATAATTGTTAAATTCGGATATTTATCGACTGATTTATTTTCAATGGTTGCAATGAATAAACTTTCGATTCTTTAAAAGCATTAAGTATACAACCTGTTTAACACTAATAGTTTTGTTGAGATTTAGTAGAGCTAGCACATGGTTATCTTACTTGTACTTCATTTTAGACTGCATCATGAATGCACAGCTAAATGTCAATTTATTGCAAATAAAAAAAGTAAGGCACAACTTGGCACTAGATGGATACATATACAGAAAGAACGAATGAGAGTAGGTAAGATATTCTAGAGATGTGTTGCACAAGACTGTTCATTCTTTTTTTAACATTAGACAATACTCGGAAGAAATCATCACAATCACCTAGCAGACGAGGCTATGGTGATTACGGGTGTCACGGAACCTTCTTTACCTGCTCGAGCAAGTTTTACCAGATTTATAGCATCAATATTCAGATAGAATTGTAATGATGCCAGTGATTTACGCCAAGCCGTGCACACATGATTCTTCAATCGCTCTTTTGAAAATGTACGACTTTGAGCTTACATTCAAATCATATGGAGAAAGACACAGGCTACCGGCCTACAGATTCCCTAAAGACATCAGAGCACTTCGTAGTTCAGCCTGTCCACTTAGGTTTACTGTCTGATTCCAAAGTGTATGGTGTCTATCATATTTTCGGAGGTTATTCAATCAATTTAACAGTAATTATGAATATCAATATTGATGACTTTAGTCAGAACAGGAATGCTCATCAAGAATGTGAATTCTTTCCTTGGATCTTGTTTTTATAAACTACATGCCTTTTACTTTTCTGGGACAGATACCGTCGATATGATTCAATAAAAATGATATACATAAATATATAAAGTTAAAACCATTACATTTTTTCGGAGTTCCCCATTAAACCACATAATAAATGGTAACCCTTTATTGATACTAAGAAAATGGATAGTCGACGTTCCTTTGAAGGTCCCCCTAATCCCTAAAATCGCTCAGGTGTGACTACATTCGAGTCGATGTTCCGGGAACGAACCACTTGAGTTACCCCGTGGGGATCAAGATAACAGACATGACGAAGACTATGCTAATTTTAAAATTGCATTTTGTATACAATCTTTTTAGACCCATTTTTTTGTGTTTGTGTCAGAGGAGTTATACAAAAACTATTGCTCTACTACTAAAAAACGCAATCATATGATTTAAAAAAAAATCAAGACCAGGTAAGAGAATTTTAATGCCTCTAAATATCACAAAAATGTGAAAAGGTTCTTGATATTCCCTTGTTTTATAAAAATGGTATACGCACATTTGCCCCCGGATGTTTGCCCCCTTTTTGGTATAGGGCGGACTTTTGCCCCCTCACCGTAATGTAGAAGGCGGACATTTGCCCCCTCATATATTTTTTTAACTTGTTTATTTTTTTAACTTGTTTAACCTGATCGTATTCCGTTATAATTAAACAGAAATTTAAATGGAAATAATATTTTAATCAGACTTACTTGTCAATTTTGCTCTATTACGCCAATGGCACTTGGTCAATTATGCTCATCCAACTGTGAAACGGCGGTATACGATGATAAGTTGATTTGACCTTACTTTTTTATTTTCGGTTTAATTATTTTTCCCATTATCAAATGTGATGGTGATTGTCATACCGAAACAAATTGGAATTGACCTTACGACAGACTTTGATTGACAGCTGGAACTGACCAATCAGCGAACACTTCGGTTGCTATCCGCCATTTTCTCCGACACGCTGTGCGACTCCATCAACACATAGCACTATTGTGCTGTGATTTTTCTTCGTCAATACTGCTTAAGATATTGTTTAAGTACTTATTATAGAGACATTATGTATAAGGAGAGACTTGTGGGTGAAGTAGAGTTTATCCTGTTTCCAAAATCTGTCACATATATTGTGAAATGACTGAGAACTACACGCAATTAGTAAATATATGCAATCAGTTAATTTATAAAACGATGTAAAGAATAGAAGTATGAACTATTATTTTCTTTCTTTTTTTCCTTCACATGTTAGCAAATTTTTATTTTTGTCTTTTATCTTCGTTTGAAAATGAAAAATTGTTGCTTTTAAAAAACGGAATTGACACATAATGACGAATGTTATTAGTTGCATTTGATAATGAATCAAATGTTAACTAAAGATACAGTATTGATCGATAATGTTGTGAGAGGACATGGTTTCCAGTTGGATATATACAAATTCTTCAAATTGGATTTTAATTAATTGATTTTGTTTTTAAATGGACCCTAAGAGCACCTTAAACAATTAATTAACTTTCTTACTATAGCCCATCAATCCACCTACCTGTAATGATCGATGTATCGTATCCAAATTTAAAAGCTATTAAAAACAAAACAAATCCATAGCTCCTTGTTGCAACTCTTTCCGAATACCTTAAAGAATCTAATGTTGCTGTAATATGTTGTAAAACACTCTCTTGGTAGCCAGTGGTTGATTACAAAGACCGCCGATCGTCTAAACAATAAAGGGTTTGTGACTTGACCATAAAGTGCAATTGTGTCAGATTGATGTTAATTAGCGTCGAAACCCTTAATCCTTTTTAACAATCGAGGTTTGTTAACCCTTTACCAAACAATAAATACATTTGACTACTTTGTTACAGACAACTAGGGAAAATATTGTGGGAAAAGGAGAAATTGCTCTTGACGAGCAAGTTATCCTTTTCCAACAATATGGTCTGCTCTATCAGAAAAGTATTAATTCATTATCTTCATTTAAATGACGTCTGCAAACTCTTTAAATTTTGAACAATTGAAAATATTTCGTTTGGTAAAATGACCCTTAGTTCGTAATCAAGTAGCAAAACCGCCAATCATCCATTGAGTAGCATACAAAAGATTATGGTTCGAAAGTCTTGATTATTAACTTATTTGACAACAAAATAGTGATTGTTCCTATCAGCAATTGTTTAACACCAAAATCTCAACATGACCAACACTATTATACCATTTTCAACATGACAAAATTGGTAGGTCTGCGTTTTGAATCATTAAGGACATACGCCGATTTAGTAAAAGAAAAATCTTAACCGTTTAAGAATCGAAATGAGATAATTTTGTTCGTAACCTGCAAATACTGCAAATTAACTGTTTTGAAGTAGTATGAAATACGGTCATTTTGAAGGTCCGGTCGAACCAGTGCCGAACGGACCAATGTCGTTTGGATCCAAGTCTGATCGGACTTTGGACGGATTGTTTGGTGCCGATCGGACCCCACACTGCTGGGGTAAATCACTCCCCCAACGCCATAGAGATATATAACAGAACTGTTATAAATGTCTCTGCTAAAGCTCAAAATATACCATCTTCTTTACAAATTGTCATGCTATGTACATATTATCCAGCAATAAAGGCAGGTGCTTATTTTGTAAAAATATTTCCGATTTCAAATAAGAATATCCGAAATCATCGGCAATGTCAAACAGGGATCCTAGTTTGTGCATTGACGCTATTTCACTCAGAATGTCGGAGAAAATTAGTGACCTCCCCTATTTACGGTGGGCGTGGTTAACTGCTCTGTGTCGAAGGGTCAATTCCTTTGTCTTCTTTGTTTTTGATTGAGGCAAATGTCTGGGATTCATAAAAATATGTGTAATGAATCGAAGTTTGTCTAAATCAACCCATATTTTGTTTTTTGGACTAGGGTGCGTTAGCACCTTAGTCCATTGAAATTACATACCACTTTCTGAGGGACGGTACTTTATCGATACACAAACAGCGGTCTGACACGAATTCCTCATTTTGCATCCGCCTTCACTGTGCGGACTTATACGTTCCTTAAACCAGGAATGTAGTCAGGATTTATTCGCTTTGTTTTGATCTAAATTATTACTGTCATGTTTACATCATCTAAGACTTCCGTAGCAGATTGAGCTGTTAGACGGTAAAACCCAAAACTACAGTTTACGACAGCTATATGTCAAGTAAACATAAACACACCAAAATGGCTTGGTCTAAGAATAGGTACCTACTTTAACCCTTTCCCAAACAACAAATTTTGGACTGTCCAAAAATATTCTTCAGATAGAGCAGACAACCTTGTTGGAAAAAGAGAAATTGCTCGTTAAGAGCAATTTCTCCTTTTCCCACAATGTTTTCTAAAGTCGTCTGCAACAAAGTAGTCAGATGTTGTATTGTTTGGGAAAGGGTTAATACCGTATACTTACCTACCTTCATATTACATATAAATGTACTCAAGATAGGGACTCAATAAGCTTAAAGCTTCCATCCGAATCCGGTAGTAAGAATATTTCAAATCGAAATATGTTTAAACCCTTATAAGGACAACCTATCCTTTTCTTACCCGCTCAATAATGGACCCGGCCACTTTATATCGTAGATAGGTAAACAACAGAACAATGGGTTGATTAAAATTCATTTATAGCTCCCTTTACATATTTACATTGTTCGGAGAAATGATTTTCGAACGTTAGACGCTGTTTCTTTAAACGATCCTATACATTTGCACGGTTTTTAGTTTAAACGTTTACCAAATGCCAAATTTCTAACCTTAAATTGAAGTAGTCTGCAGGCAACATTTCAAAATTAAATTAAATTGAAAAAAAATCTTCTGATAGGGCAGAAAACATTACGGGAAAGGAGAAATTGCTCTTAACGGCCAAATTATAGAATGTCCCAAATTGAAAGAGTTTGCTAACAACAGTTTGAAATGTGATGAACTTGAAAAATCTTCATCTGATAGGGCAGAAGACATTGTGGGAAAAATAGAAACTGCTCTTTACCGCCAAATTTTAGAATGTCCCTAATTGAAAGAGCTTGCAGACGACATGACATTTCAAAATGTGATGAAATTAAAAAATAATCTTCTGATAGGACAGAAAACATGGCGGGGAAAATGATAAATTGCTCATTAAGAGCAAATTCTCCTTTGTCTATAAATTTTTACAGAGAATTCCGCTACAAACTGGTCAAAGGCCTTTCTTGTTTGGTAATGGGTTAAGACCGACTGTTAGATTTTGTGTGAGCGTAATAAATGTCTCGGTTGATCGAGAAAGAAAAAGCATCCAACGCAAAATTTTAAACTGTCTCAAAATCAAAGAGTTTGCAGACGACATTTCAAAATGTGATGAAATTGAAAAACAATCTTCTTATAGGGCAGAAAACATTGCATGAAAAGGAGAAATTGCCCGTTGAGAGTGTTTTCTCCTTTTCTCACAATGTGTTCCAGAGTCACCTGCAACAAACAGGTCAGATGTAATATATGTTGGAAATCGCCGAAGAAGTGACACTTTGCTTAACACGGTGCAAAGGAAGAGATAGTATGGTTAAAGAGTAAATCTGCTTTTTCGTCACAATGTGAAATACCCCTTGCCATATAATCTGCATTGGGAGAAAGTATATCTCATAAAAAGTCCAAATGCCATCACTGGAATGGGAAACCTCATGGAGAGGGGCAACGTGATTAACATTAGTAAACCTATTCCTCAAATGGGTCAATGTGACTTGTTACAAATGAAGCAAAATCAGACAAGAAACAATTACTAAAGTCGAAAATATAGCAAAGATGAGCAAAGCCAGTGCGTATTTAAGGAGAAAGGAAAGGCTAACTGTCCGTCCAGCGGCGGTACGTCGATAGATGCTGTGTATTATACACGTGCCGTTCATCTGGTGCCCCAAATGAATCGTTTGAAGTTAATATTGTGGTTGATTGAGATGGACTACACCCCTCCCTAACTCTGATGATCCAAGCTGTAACTGTAGAATGAAATATCTACGTCTGGTTCATTTGGACTTCCCCCGAAATGAAAGCACCGTAATGCGAGGCTGAAAAATACTATCTCTCAATGTCCTTTTGTATAATTATTAAATCAATGCATGTAAGAGTTAGGAATAAGAGCTGTTAACATTGCCTTTTTAAAAGAAAAAAAGGAAATGATTAAAATACAAATACATGTACCCTACCTAGCCTGGGCTCCGGGTCCATAGGTATACCCCGCACTAGGGGTCACTACCTCCGTGGCCTAATGTTTACTACCATTCAACTAAATGTGACTGGTCTAAATGAAAGCAAATATAGACAACGAAAATAACAAGGAAAAACGTTTTCTCCCGGTTTTCGGTAGAACCATGGACATAAGCAGTTAAATTGACATTTGATATCAATTTCATCTTAAAGATACTCTCAGAGATGTGTGCTTTGAGAGGAATAAACATTAAAAATTTGATATTCATAATCCTTGTCACTAAACCAAAGATCGCTTTCAATTTCTTTACATATAAGCTGCAAAAAACCCATGCTTTCATTAATTAATATGAAGTGAGCATTCGCATATGTATGTTCTTCTTTGGTAATGCAAGTTAATAAATAAACGGGGGAATTCTTTCTCACACACTTTTAAAGGTACTACACCTGTGACGTAAATCTCCTGAACGCGAAAAATTAGAAAAGTCAGAACAATAAAATTAAATGTTAAACAGAACACAATTTAATGCCATTTTAAAATCAAGTTTCATATTATAAGAACCTTTCCTGGATTAGAATTCTTATTTCCCAACTCCGTTGATGTAATGTTTATTTCAATGTGAAAATTAAGAATTAAAGTGAGGTCAATGATATTAAATAAATAACACGATGTAAGGGGTGGAAGCACGTTACACCAATGTAGAAAGTGCGAGTATTTTTTAATAAATCCCTATCAAATTGAGTAATAATGAAAAATAACGTTTTTCGTTGTTGGTTTCCCTCCTTGTTCTGCCCAAATTCGCTTGACAGAAACGATGCTTCCATGAAAATGCACTTAAATGTTTCCAAAGACCCATGTGGCGATAGTGTCTATAAATACCACCATTTACTCTACGTTTAGCATGTTGTTTACACAATAAACCCATTTAAACGCTCTGCAATATCGGCGATTTTGATGGTATTTAGAATGTTCGAAATAATCTAGTTCTATGAAACTTTAGAAATGCGTGCAATTATTTTTACGGTAAAAACCAATTTATTTTAAAAAGTTACAATCTTATTCTTTGAGAAAGTCTCTTTAAGAGCAAATTTTCTTTCTGGCAAAGTTGCTTCGAATGTTGTCGTAACTTTCTTTTTCTAACGCAGGAAAAAGAGAAAGGGTATACAGTGTATAAAAAAAACAATAGTGGTAGAAGTGAAGTTTGCTTTTAATGCAATTTGTGCTTTGAATAAAGGGTACCTAACCAAAAAGAGACACACTGCGATCCACTATTAGATTTTCTAAACTTAAATATGAAACCAATCATCTCACTTTCTATCTTTGTTTTACTCTTTATAAGATACGATTTCGTGAAACATTGCAAACACGTAAGAAATGTTCAGTCACTTTAGATCCTTCAACTCCAATTCTTTTCGCAGTTTTAACAATCATTATCTTCGCACAGACACAGAATCATTTGTAATGTTTGAAAGGAAAATTCATTTATTTTTAAATAGTTTATAAGTTCAATCAATCGCACAACATACCCTAGTGCATCCTGTATTCAAGTGTATTCAATGCGATATCAAGTGATAGACTGTTCTTATTATGTAAACAAATGACGTTTGTATCCCTTTTTACGGTTGCCTCATGGGAAATCGTAAAATGTCCAGATGTTCGAAAAATAGACTCTCGTTCAGTCTCTGTTCACAGGAATAATGTTGCCCAAAGAAATTTTCAAATGCATCGTCCATCATCTTGCTTTAAAGCACCTTAGTCCTTCAGCGTTTTCAGTGCTTTGATTGTTTCCGAGGAGTTATACAAAAACTATTGCTCTACCACTAAAAAACCATATGATTCCAAAAAACAAGACCAGATAAGAGAATTTAAATGCCTCTCAACATCACAAATATGTGGAATGGTTTTTGATCTTCCCTTGTTCCTTAAAAATATGTGTAATGAATCGAAGTTTTTCTAAATCAACCCATATTTTGTTTTTGTTCCCGACGAGTTCCTCTACCTTCCCATTCAATTCCAAACATATAGCACTTTCGGTTCTATTGATGATACACATTTTAAAACCCGGGTATTCACCTGCGATTAAAGCAAATCAATTTGTCTCATATGCAATTGTTAACAAAAACAACAAACTTATAAAAGACTGTAAAAAATATTGAATGATTAACAAAATAAACGTTATTTTTCACACTTTATTCAACCTTCATTTACATCGTCTAGCTGGCAGACACTTCAGTGCTGACAAGATTAGGAAGTCTCGCATAGTCTCCTGAAACCTCATCCTCCATGAGATGATAAGGGAGTTCGCAACTACCTTTGGGTAGTTGCTTATCTGTGTTTATTAGGTCTTTGGTATTGCATAGCTTGTTTGAAAGCCTTAACAATGTGAAAATTTTCTGATATTTACTATATAACTAATGTACAGACAGGTGCAGAAAGGATTTTGCATTTATGAACAAGTAAATCAAAATCAAATTTTACCACCCTAAATTGTAAAAAATCTGTGAAATGATAACTGATTTGCTTGATTCATGGATGACAAATATCTCTTTTCATTCAGTGTTTTCAAATTTCGTTGAAATCCTGCAAAATCCATCTGCTATATATTTATACAGCAGAGCTAAAAACAAAAATTTAAAATACGATTCTGTGCTTACATTGAGTAGATAGTTATGTGTCTACCAAGTGCCCTTGGCTGTGCTCTTGAAAGTCTTGATATTAAATGCTAAAGCATTGCTGCTGTGTACAGGGGTGACGGTGCTGCAGAGGTAGAGTGACGGCTTCTTGAACCGAGGGTTCGGACTTCCGAGTTAGAATCCCCATTAGGCAAGTGAAAATTGCCGGGGCTAACCCACGAATCAGCGCGAATACTGGTGTAGTATCCAGGAAGCAGTATCGAGAGAGATTTATCTAAGTTGTTCGAACTTGTTTTACAATTGATGTAAAATAAATAAGTTTAAACTAGCACAACAAGAAATCAAGTAGAATATGAAATATCCTTATCGTAGAATTAAATCATTTTGGCGAAAAACAATGTGCCAGAAGTAAATTATTTTCTTTACTATGACGTTTTTCTTGTAACAATATTTGAAAAGTTTGTTGCTATAGAAGTATCTGCTAAAATGAAAGTCTGGAAGCCGGTGTGCCACGAGTTTATTGTATATGTGATATAGTTATGAATTTATTTTGCAGTCCCAAAGGAGGAGGATGTCTATGGAAGTCTGTGGATGGATACAAAAGAACCTGCTGTAAAGAAGAAGAAAAGAAGATCTAGCATGTTCATAGGCTATTCTGCTATTGACACGAACTCAGAAAAAAAGCATGAACAAACTGATGGGGACTTTGTACCAGGACTTGTCGAATCTTCTGAAATATTGTCATTTAAAGGTTCGTCAATTTGTATCAATTCACAAAATTCTTCTTCAATCCAATTCAATCAAGGAAATGAGATGTCTACAGCCGAAATAAATGTTGATGATAGAACTAGTCCATTGACAGAAGATCCTTTTGATGAGAAATCGGCTAAATCTCAGACAGAAAACTTGGGGGAAATATATTTGAAGTCAACAAAAGATATTAATGCAGGTACACCACAATCCAATATTTCTACCAAGAGTGTTATACGTTCAAATTTTTCAGATTGCCTTGACACTGATCAAACATTAACTTCAAGGTCCCCATTAATTTCTGACGCATTTACCCCACCAGCACAAAGTTATTCTTACACTTCAGTGCCGACAAGATTAGGAAGTCTCGCATAGTCTCCTGAAACCTCATCCTCCATGAGATGATAAGGGAGTTCGCAACTACCTTTGGGTAGTTGCTTATCTGTGTTTATTAGGTCTTTGGTATTGCATAGCTTGTTTGAAAGCCTTAACAATGTGAAAATTTTCTGATATTTACTATATAACTAATGTACAGACAGGTGCAGAAAGGATTTTTGCATTTATGAACAAGTAAATAAAAATCAGATTTGACCACCCTAAATTGTAAAAAATCTGTGAAATGATACCTGATTTGCTTGATTCATGGATGACAAATATTTCTTTTCATTTAGTGTTTTCAAATTTCAAATCCTGCAAAATCCATCTGCTATATATTTATACGGCAGAGCTAAAAAAAAAAAAAAGATTTAAAATACGATTCTCTGCTTACATTGAGTAGATAGTTATGTGTCTACCAAGTGCCTTTGGCTGTACTCTTGAAAGTCTTGATATTAAATGCTAAAGCAATGCTGCTGTGTACAGGGGTGACGGTGCTGCAGAGGTAGAGTGACGGCTTCTTGAACCGAGGGTTAGGACTTCCGAGTTAGAATCCCTGTTAGGCAAGTGAAAATTGCCTGGGCTAACCCATAAATCAGCGAGAGTACTGGTGTAGTATCCAGGAAGTAGTATCGAGAGAGATTTATCCAAGTTGTTCAAACTTGTTTTACAATTGATGTAAAATAAATAAGTTTAAACTAGCACAACAAGAAATCAAGTAGAATATGAAATATCCTTATCATAGAATTAAATCATTTAGGTGAAAAACAATGTGCCAGAAGTAAATTATTTTCTTTACTATGACGTTTTTCTCGTAACAATATTTGAAAAGTTTGTTGCTATAGAAGTATCTGCTAAAAAGAAAGTCTGGAAGCTGGTGTGCCACAAGTTTATTGTATATGTGATATTGTTATGAATTTATTTTGCAGTCCCAAAGGAGGAGGATGTCTATGGAAGCCTGTGGATGGATACAAAAGAGCCTGCTGTAAAGAAGAAGAAAAGAAGATCTAGCATGTTCATAGGCTATTCTGCTATTGACACAAACTCAGAAAAAAACCATGAACAAACTGATGGGGACTTTGTACCAGGACTTGTCGAATCTTCTGAAATATTGTCATTTAATGGATCGTCAATTGGAAAGGAGATGTCTACAGCTGAAATAAATGTTGATGATAGAACTAGTCCATTGACAGAAGATCCTTTTGATGAGGAATCGGCTAAATCTCGGACAGAAAACTTGGGGGAAATATATTTGAAGTCAACAAAAGATATTAATGCAGGTACACCACAATCCAATATTTCTACCAAGAGTGTTATTAGTTCAAATTCATCAGATTGCCTTGACACTGAACAAACATTAACTTCAAGGTCCCCGTTAATTTCTGACGCATTTACCCCACCAGCACAAAGTTATTCTGATGCAGGATCACCTTCGTCCATGTCGCCAGAGTACCCGGAGTCGCCTGAGGAACATTTAAACAAGACCTCACACGAAGACAGTTATTTAGCTAGTGCATTTGGTAAAGTGGTGGGAAAGGTGGTAGAGTTTGTGAAAACTAGTCCTTCGTATTTATTTGGTGTTGGGACTGATAGTAGTAAGACGGAGGAGGCCTCTGCTTCCCCAATCCTTAACCGGCGTCCAGGTGAAAGTGATGTCCCAGTGTTGTCCATGGATAAGCATACTCAGGTGAATGGGAGCAAAGATGTGCCATCCAGTCAAGAAGAGAAGGCGGAACTGGAGACAAGTTCATCCACAAAGGATAAAAGAGAAGTTTTCTTTGATACATATAATCTCTTTATGAAAGTGTTCCAGGGTAGTCCTGTTGATAAAGATACTGGTCGAAAGTCAGCTGAGACATGTGAAGAAATGGACAGTGATGATAAGATAGAAGGACAGTCAAAAGATTTGGCCAACACCAAGGATTTGTCTCTACCATCATGTGAAGTAGATGTGGATAAAAATAAATGTATTTCTATGGGTAACAAGTCTTCTAAACCTGTAAATAACACAAGTACTGTAACTGATCAGCCAAATACAAATAACAATGAAGTTTCAATAGATGAAAATTATGCTTGTGAAAAATCAGATTTTAATGGCTTACAGAATAAAAGGGAAACTGACAATTTAAAAGAGAATGAAGCAGGACATAAAGAGCTATCAAGCAACTCTACTGAAAATGAATTGTGCACAGACGTTGACACATGTTACACTGAGGGTTGTGTCAGTGAAGGGACAATGTCTTTTGAAAGTATTCCAGATATAAACAAATTCAACACAAACCATAATGAAATAAATCATGTGTCTGAAACAACAGAATCAAATGAAGTCAACATAGACATTGTTAAGGTGACAGAGAAAAGAAAAGACTCGAAAGATAATGGAATGACAAAAAACATATCTACAAAGGAACAGCCAACAGTAAACACAGGTTCAGAAGAAAAAGCCACACCCAATTCTAGTGCTGAAGAACATCTTACAGACAAAATCAGCATTGCGAAATTGGCAATGGAGATTGCTGATATAAGTCAACTTCTTGCAGACAATGCCTGTGCTGAGGAACTGCCAAGAGACAATGTCATTTCTAAGGAATTGCCAGGAGACAAAGCTAGAACTAAGAAAAGTATAACAGAAAATGTAACCTCTAGTGAAAAACAAGCAGACGGGGTGAGCTTTAATGATGTTCTAACAGACACTGTTAACATCAATGTAGTACTAACAAACAATGAAAGCAATATAGAAATACAATCACAAAATGTCAGTATGAATGAGGAGCACTCTAACAAACAGAACACCTCAAACACAAAAACTATTCGTAGAAAGTATAAGAGAAGATCTAAAGAATACACAACATTAAGGACAAAGGATCATATCTCTTCTGAAAAAGGGCTTCAAACTATAGTTGAAGATTTAGATGATCAAGCACAAACAGAACTTCAAAAAAAGGCAAATAAAGATATAGTGTTGAAGGATAGTAACTCTTTAAGTAGTGAAGACTCTTCAAATTCCAAAAACAAAATTCATCCTTCAGATAAGCTTGAAAGAAGTGAACTCCAGGACTGTAATAAAAAAGCCACTACAACCAATTCTAGAAAACGTAAAGCGGAGGGGGATATATTTGACATTGAGAAGGTATATCTGAACAAAATCTTTGTTAAACCAGAAGAGCACAGACCTTGGCACACCATCCTAGAGAGTCCAGACCGATATGGAGACACTATTGGGAAAAAGAGGCTGCAACGGTTCATAAATTTTGAAAAGCCGACACTTGCAAAACTCCGTCGTAGGCAGCAGAGAGCGAAGAAGAATGGCTGGGACACAAATCCAAAGAAAAGAAAGATATTAGCAGACGAGGAAGTGAAAGACAAACTGAGTGTTCTCTGGGCTGAACTGGACCATTCACAGCCAGATTCCCCTTCCTTGCATGATCAGCTAAAGCAATTTGTGGAGACTGATTGAATAACCCTTTACCAAACACTGAATTTCGACTGTTTGATTTTGAAAACATTTTTTAACCCTTTACTTAACGACAAATTTTCAACTGTTTCAAATTGAAAGAGTTTGCAGACGACATTTAAAATGTGATGTAATTGGTCAATAATCATCTGATAGGGCAGAAAATATTGGGGAAAAGGAAATATTGCTTGTTACAAGCAATTTCTCCTTTTCCCACAATGTTTTCCAGAGTCGTCTGCAACAAAGTGATTAAATGCCGTTATTGTTTGGTAATAGGTTAAGTGACCCATTCTTTTATCTGGGAAAAATGTGATTGGTCCAAATTCAAGGCAAGGCTGTGAACAGTAAATGACAAGATATAGCATGAAACAATACATGTATTTTCTTTTTGAATGGAAACCATTGTGTCAAAAGGATGAATTGCACCATAGGAGTCATTTATCCTTTTGTTGCAATAGTTTTCCTTCTAAAGCCTTCTGCAGCAGATGCATGGTAGTGAGGTATCATGGAGTAATGAGTTAGTGTTGCTAAAGACTGCCTCTTGTGATATGTTTTCATCAGGTTTAGTAGAAAAGGGCTTAAACAAATTTTTCCTCACAATCTATTTTCCTTTTAACACAAATTTTGCGCCATCATTCAGAGCAAAACCATTCATAGGCAAAGGATTGTTCTGCTGGTTTTATAATGTTATTTGCCTTAACACATTACCACCTAAAACCACATTTTTGCGTCTTGCAGCAGACGGCTTTAAAAAGTATTGTGGCAAAAGGAGAAATTTCTTGTGACAAGCAATTTCTCCTTTTGCCGCAATGTTTTTTCAGTCTATTAACATATCACAACAGTAGAACCGAAATGTTTTTCACAGGTTAACAAAGCTTTTCTAAAGGTGGAAATGTGTTAAGTGACCTTAAAAAAGGTTTAAGAATCCTTGCAATATGACAACTTAAGACTTGATACAAATTCCAGGTATTCAGAAATCTCAAATAGAAACTTTCTGAATGTCTGACGCTCTGTTTTAAGATAGCCTCAGACTTAGATTTAATTACCTTTCACACACTGGTGGTTTTGAATGGTCGCTTAAAATATGATTGACTGTATATGGCAGTATCCCAACTTATCATCAAAGTTAAGGGTTCCAGGACAATCCTAGACCTTATTAATTTGGTAATATTAAAATGCATGGTTCCTTTCATTATGGTTTTTAGCATGTGCATATCAGATTAATAACCATTGAAATCATTTTGACATAAAGAGAATTTGCTCCTGATGAGCAAATTCCCTTTTTGTCAAAGTGCTTTCAAAAGTCATCTGGTTCACAGGCCTATCAGGTAGTCTTCATTTGGAGAACTGTGTTTTTTCGAAGGCATACATACCTGTTTCACTTTTTTAAGTTCAATTTAAAGAGGAACCATTGACAATTGTTTTTTACAGGCATTAACTCCTGCTGAATCCAAGTACTAAACAGCAAATGTCAAACCCTCCGCATTAGGTCCTAGACTGTTTTCAAGCGTTATAAGTAAGCTTCATGTCAATTTGTAATTAGCTGTGCCCAAGAAATAGTTTTGTTTTCCCTTATTTGGGCAGACATGTGTCAAATATGATATTAAAGTCATTTTAATCCTTTATTTGTATTTAGGTTATTTGATTATTATTAATTTTTTTCATGCCATCATTTTTCATGTACTACTTGAGGATCCTGCATTGCCCAGTGGTTAACTTGGCAGACTAAGAACCTGGGGATCCTTGGTTCAAGCCCCACAGAACCTCTGGTTTCATCGGAAAGACCTTTGGCAAGTCACAACTTAGGATTCCAGGTTCGAGCCCAACCAACACCTCTGGTTTCTTAAGAGTGACCTTTGGCAGGTCACTTCAGAGCCCTGGCCTAGTACTGGTGGATTCAGGAAAGTAGTTACTTAACTTAAAAAATTGTTGATACGGCGTTAAACACCATACAACAAAATTGTACTACATGTACTTGATATTAAGAATGATCGGCATGAATGGGATTTGAACCTTTTTTTCAAAATACTTCACATTGCCACATCTGCAGCAGATGACTTTGGAAACCACTTTGACAAAAGGAGAAATTGCTTGTGACAAGCGATTTCTCCATTTGTCAAAGTGGTTTCTACCAAATTCCACACAAGATGTTATTTTTTAGTACTTCATAATTATCAGCTGATGTTGCTTTCAGATTGCATGGGTCAAAAATGGTACATGGGTTATTGAACTCTGTGGCCTAGTGGTTAGAGTACAGAACTTTAAATCACATGGCCCCTCTCCGCGTGGGTTCAAATCCTGAGAGGGATATGGATTTTCATGAGAGGCAGTCTCCCGACTGACTTACGGAATGCCAATGGTTCTACCTGCCTTGACCAGCCCGTTGAGTATGGGATCTTCCTCCATCATTGAGAGTCGGGCATTGCTACATAACTGAAATAATGTTGATGTGATGTAAAACCCATAAAAAAAAAAAAGAACATTTAGTCAACAGTTTTTCAGTTATTTTGTTATACCCAGCTAACGGATGAGAAAGTGACTGGACAAGCCTAACAAATTGGCTCTGGTTTGAGGAGCCATCATGTACAGCCACCACCCTTACACAGTCCGACAGATCAACAAGACAATTACTTATAGAACTCTAAGCTGGAAATCTAACCCGCACAGAGAGGGACCTATTTATATATTATCAGGGACTTACGTTTGCATCAACAGTATGTCGGTTATGTTGCAACTTGCAATGCCCAACTCAATGGTTGAGGGAGACCCCCAACTTGACTGCCAAAGTCGGGTAGAACCATAGCCATTCAAGGGTTCTAGAAGGACTTACAATAAGCAAGTCTAACAAAACAACCATGGATGCCTCAGTCAGAAAATAAATTGAATAATAGAAATTTTCTTAATTTCTAAATTATGAGCATTTTACTCACTATAACCCAGTGGTCTTCTTCATATTCACAATGGTAAAGCCTTCAATGATAAATCTGTCTCAAAATTGCTATCTACCTTTACTTTCTTTTTAAATTGAATACTTAACTTTGGTATAGTGAAAAACAGGTGTGGTCATGAAGACTTCTTATATACGAAAGCTTTGCAGAACAGTTAGTCAAACTAATTAGATGTGATCAGTTAATATTGAATAATTTTTGCATTGGTTAATATCGTTAGATTGCCCCACCCCACCAAATCATAAAAGGCAATCTTCATGTCGAATTATTTTGACTTGCAGTCGGTGTACTTCCTTACTTGCTGTTACTCATGAGAAAATACTTAAGAGTACCATCAATTCAAGATTTAACCTTTAACCAAAAGCCAAATTTTCTACTGTATCAAATTGAAAGTTTGCAGACAATATTTCAAAAAGTGACAAAATTGCAAAACAATCTTTCGTTGGGGTAGAAAACATTGTGGGAATAGGCGTAATTGCTCATCACAAGTAATTTCTCCTTTTCCCACAATGTTTTTCAGAGTCGTCTTCAGCAAACTGGTCAATTGTCGTTTTTGTTTGGTAAGGGATTACCGGTAATCAAAATCTAGACTATCGCCCTTTTTCTAGAACACAGGCTGTTAATGAGCAAATAATTCTGCTGTTATAATGAGTTCAGTGTTAAACAGTTGTGAGCTTTTACTTGAAAGGTTTTGTCATTTCAATAGTTATTTTACATGTGATGTACAGAGTTCTTGATATACAGTAGAATCTCAAAGGACCTGATGAAAACGTTCTACATTGAGAAATTTAGACGTATAGATGTCTGGAATACAAAGACATAGAGACAAAGAACAAATGATTGATGACCCCATATTTACTTTGACGTATAAAGGTGTGTGACTATCAAAAGTTTTGAGAAACAGATATTCTACTCTCGGTAATCAACTTAACAATAATTGGCGTAATTCATTAATAAGAAATTGAATGAAGTCAACATAAACATGGATCAAGCCTTTATAATTAAACAGCCAGTTGAGTACATCCAGAATAAAAATGCTCCGATCAAGTTAAAAAGGTTGAGTTCTTGAGCTTCAATTAAAAAGGTTTGGAAATAAAACGAATATTCTGTAATGCTAAAAATAAAATTTTATTGTGTAGTTTTGATTATAACACTTTAACAATAACATGTTACATAGACGATATCGTACTGTCACCATATTCTTGAACTGTTTGCATCGGGAAGAGCACAACATGAAAGCATCATCAATGGGAGTAAGATATTTGATAATTTTTCTTTTGCATTAATGTTAACTCTCCAAATATATATCATTCAACAAAAACTTCAAACACAAAAAGTGACATTACAAGGGTTCAAGGCAAGTCAATAGGACCTTCTATAGTCTTGCATTGAACTGTCTATGTATTTGTTTATCAAATTAAAGGTACTGGAAGCCACAATGTAAATCATTGAGAACAAATTTGCTAACATGATTGTTGATCTAATCCTATTGAGGGGATTATAAAGCAGGAAAAAATGCTGTTGGAGGAGAAGTTTATCATCCATTTCCAACAAAAAAGGATACAGTAATATTTGAATAGAGTTGAAAATATATTTCTGGTCAATGCATATTGAAATCGTGATAAAATCATATGATATTCTTGAAAAATTTAAACTTAAATACAGTTGTTTATTCATTCATTATGGGTTTCACATTGTCAACAGCAATTAAGTTATGCTGCAATTCAGATATAAATGATAAAGGAAGATCCCAACCTTAAGGGCTTGTCAAGACAATAGAACTATTGGCAATCCGAAAGTCAACAGGTAAACAACTTCTCATGAAAATTCAAATGCCATCACTGGAATTTGAACACACAATGATTCAAGGCTATTTTTGTATGATAATGGAAAGACAGTACAGTGAAACCTCGTTTATCCGGATATCTCGCAATCCGAACGAAATTTTAAGGGAACGGAATTATTTGTAGTAATTTGCCTAACCAACTACCAAACAGTAACGACATTTAACAAGTTTGTTGCAGACGACTTTTGAAAACATTGTGGGTAAAGGAGAAACCTTTTCCCACAATGTTTTCTGCCATACCAGAAGATTATTCTTTAATTTCATCAAATTGAGCGTTTGGTAAAGGGTTATAAGTGTATACGTGCATATAAACCATTATGTCTTAATGTGTAAAAGACCAGGCCTTGCTTCATTATTCCGGATGACGTGTTAATCCGGAAATTTTGTTGGGAACGGACGTGTTCGGATTAACGAGACATCACAGTATTACTATGTGAACAGATCTTATTCTCTTCAAAATGGTTCATAAAGTCTTTTGCTACAGATGCTAAAAAATTATGTAAACATCTCTTACCACATGCTTAGGAACACATGAGGGGGCCTCTGCGGCCTAGTGGTTAGAGTACAGAACTTGAAATCACATGGCCCCTGTCCGCGTGGGTTCAAATCCTAAGAGGGATATGGATTTTTATGAGAGGCAGTCTCCCGACTAACTTACAAAATGCCGATGGTTCTACACGCCTTGACAAGCCCTTATGGGCAGTTGAGTATGGGGTCTTCCTCCATCATTAATAGTTGGGCATCGCTACATAACTGAAATAATGTTGATGTGATGTAAAACCCATACAAAAAAGGAACACATGACTGACTTACGGAATGCCAATGGTTCTACCTGCCTTGACCAGCCCCTATGGGCAGTTGAGTAAGGGGTCTTCCTGCATCATTAATAGTCAGGCATCGCTACATAACTGAAATAATGTTTATGTGATGTAAAACCCATATAAAAAAAAAAGGAACACATGATAAGGAACACATTGACATAATGAGTTCCTTATTATCAATATGCATTTTATGGAGCCCTGCAGTCTGCTATTCAAACAAAGGGAGACTGCTTGTTATGCCAATACCTCTTCTTCATTTCATTTATATGGGCTTTACATCACTTTAACATTATTCTGTTATGTTATGCCTGACTCTTAATGATTGAGGACCCCATACTCAACTGCCTATAAGGGCTTTTCAAGCTGGGTAGAACCATAGGCATTCCTTAAGTCAGTCAGGAGACGATCTCCCTTGAAATTCCATATAACTCACCAGGTTTTAACCCTTGGGGAGAAAGGCCACGTGATTTTATGTTCTGTACTCTAACCACTAGGCCACAGAGACCCCTTATAAAATTTTACTACATTTCAACACAGCACTTTTATCACATGCATCAACAATTGCAAGCAGGTTGAGAATAGTTAGGGGAAGTTTCAATTCATATATGTGCATATAAAAATAATTTCTTCTTCAATCTGAGGTTCTTTTTATCTTCCGTCTAATGTCCCTTCTTTATCTCTTCTGAAATAGAAAAAAAACCAGCTTGTATTCTTTACTCTACAAACATAAAACAAACCTATTAAAGCTGACTTTAAAAAAAATGTAATATTCTTAATGTATAACCCCTTAACCGCATTTTTAAATGTATAACTTGTTATGGATCTAAACTAAACTAAACCAGTTACCAAAAAAGTAACACACAAAAAAAAAAAATTGTTCTTTATGCTAAGGATAGAAACCACAGTGTCAACTGCATGAATTATTCACTAGGAGCAATTTATGCAGATGTTGGCATGGTTTCTTAAGTCTTCTTCAGGAGATGTGGCAAACTGAGTAATTAAGGGGTGAGGGACGATCCCAGACACTTGATATATGTCGGTCTTCTCTCAACAAAGGACATAGAGAATAGATGGTTGATGTTGTGCATCAGAAATGTTATTGGGCCAGGCGTTGAAATTTTTTCTGGTGAGCCGGATCAGAAGCCAAACCCAGTAACATTTGGTATTCAAATAAACCAACCATCTATTTCATTTATCCTGTTACCTTAATAAACCAACACAAATTGAAAATAAAACACAAAAAGGAAACAAAATTGAATATCAATATTAAGCTACAGTAAACAAGAATGATGTGTACATGACATACATGACGATATATCGAGGGTTCAGTGCAAGACCATAGTAAGTGCTTCATAAATATGAAGCACTTACTATAGTATTACACTGAACCCTCGATATATCGTGACATCACATGACTTTGTGTTATATGGTTAGTGCCGTATTTCACAAATATTATGTAGCACCTAGTTATTGGTCTCAAAATGGTATTGGCGATAGGATAAATTTGAATACTTACATATCACAGAATATGTTTACAGCAAGACAATTCAATCAATCCTCAACTCTCCCCGCTAGTATCTGATATAGCTGGGTTTTTTATTGCACTAATTGCCTGGGTCACAGATGTCACATCTTGCAGAATCTTCTCAGCCACCTTTCTCGCCATCTCCTCCTGTTCCTGCAATGGTGATAAGTTCCCAAATGATACTTGAATTATTGTATTCACATTTCCTTGACACAACACAACAGTCTCAAGCAAAAAAATACAAAGTGAAGGACAGAATTGTCAATTGTCTTGTATAAATTAAATATTTCCAATCTTTGGAGGACAAAAAATAAGAAGAGGAAAGTGACAATGCCCCAAATATTAGTTCATGCTAATTTGGATCAAGTCACCCCTTTGTTATCATTGATCAATACTCAATTATCAATAATTTCCATTTAAACACATTGTGGTCTAACTGTTTGATCTATGAAGCAACCTGCACAGAACAATTTCCAAAAAGCTCTGGAAATAATAAAAACCAACCTGGAAAGTGTTCTTTAACTTTCAAGTCAAAATAAAAATACACAATGTAAGACTTTTCGGACATTACAATTATCATTTGTAAAAAATTTGGATCAATTTCTTAACAAATATTGGAAAATGCATCAGATATCTTTGCTTCATTGTAATGAGATGAATTATGCATAAAATGACCAAGGAGGTTACAATTCACGCATTCAAAATAGATTTGTAAAAGTCTTAAAGGGAGACATGTACGCAAAGGTGATAAGAAAAAAACAACTTATCCCTTCATGCTTTTTTTCTATTTCTTTTAAGATTTCTATATTGTTGGTACAAATGAGAGTAACCTTAAGGAAAATATTCTGACAAATATCAACAGAAAGGAATTTAATAACAGCTTTCTTTAAACACTGTGTTCAAAAGACTTGCTTCTTATTGAGCCTCAGGAACAATGAACAATAATGAGATTCCATAACAGTTCACAATGAACAATAATGGGATTCCATAACAGTTCACAATGAACAATAATGAGATTCCATAACAGTTCGAACTTTAAACCAAAAGCAGAGGTCAGTCAGGAAGTATGATAAAGGACATTGTCTTTAACCCATTACCAAGCAATATTGACATTTGACCAGTTTGTTGCAGACAACTCTTGACAACATTGTGGGAGCAATTCCTCCTCTTCCCACTGTTTTTGCTCTATCAGGAGATTGTTTTTCAATTGCACTACATAACGAAATGTCGTCTGAAAACTCTTTCAATTAGGGACAGTTGAAAATTTGGCATTTGGTGAGGGTTAAGATGTTTGGCAGTGTCAAGCAATGTCTTATCTAGTCACTGTGGTTTCTTCAATCTTCTACTGCAGATATGTTATCACAAGTCTTTGAATCACTAGTTAAACAATAAATTTACCTTTTCTTTATCTTTTCTGCTTTTGAAGAATTTGCTTCCCTGTTTCTTGTCACCTTTCTTTTTATCAGCAGCCACAACTTCAGGATCAGGCACAAAGTGAGACACAAACTGACCGAGTGGATCAATTCTTCCTACACTCATGTTCCTATAACAATACAAATGAATGAAACAATGACAAAAATTATGATGTTTAACATATAGAAAATTCCTGGATTCAACAGCACTTGAATTTATTTATATAAGGTGGTTACCTATTTGCCTTATAAATGTTAGCAGAAGAAATAACATTTAATGATCATTCAAAAGACTACAGTCATAGATTTCTTTGGGTAGCCTTTAGTTGAGTCAGTATTCTATAACCATAGCCAGAACATTGCCTATGAAGGTAAATTTGTTCTGTAAATGTCACCCTTTGATTATCTCAACAAAAATTCATACCAACTTAAGACAAACAAAAACTCTTGACTTGCCCAGTAAAAGCACAACAACTACAACAAAAATAGGAATACATTTTATTTTATGATATTATGTAGAAACCATTATGAGAAAAGGAGAAAATGCTTAATACACGAAATTTATAAATATAAATATATAATATATATAATATAAATAATAAAAATAAATAAATATACTGTGATATTATACCCGGAAGTGGATCTTTCCCAGAGTGCATCAGGGTTCAGCAGTATTGTATCGAGAGCCATATGTTGCATATTCTCCTCTAGTTTGTGTAGTTGGACTGGTCGTGTGTAGCCGGCAGCCAGCAGGGTGTTTTTAGAGCTTATACTCTCACTGCCCACACTCTGGTTCCCAACACTGTGTTCAGAGGATGTTTCGCTCCCTATCACAAATACAAAACAAATAATAATACAAGCGCAGTGCACAGTGGTCTATAGTTATCCTGGGGTCAGTACTATGGAATATGATATACTTTATTATATAACATACCAGGTATTATATTACATAGTACTGACCCCTGGATAACTGCAGGCCCCTGTGATGTAATGTTCTTGTAAAACTTTTAATGTGTAATTGCTTTCAAATAGTACAAAGGTTTCCAAATGAATTTGCAGACTTTTTGGTGACTTGTCTGAAATAATGTTTATCATTTACATTAACATTGCTCAGCTTTAGACTAAATACTTTTTAATCAGTCCACTCAAAATTAACATGTTTGTATATATTACAATATAAATACTGATAAATACACATTGTATTCCTCAGCTTTAGTAGTTCCATAATGGTTTATCAATTCCTGTAGGATGATTGTAGCAGGTGTATTCAAACAAGGCTTCATGGAATTGAGAGAAAATCTTTCAGAAGTATGTTTATCTTTCTATTATAACTTTGTCCCAAAGCATAATTTGTAAATCTTTCTGTAGGTTACATTTCAAAACAATGTGCTTTTAACAATGATAACACTATCTTACTTTCTCGGTTTTGCAACTGGTTTTATGTGGTTGTTTTTTTGATAGGGTTAAACAGAATGGTAAATTATCTTTTTCTCACCTCTTCGTTTTCTCTGTCCGAGAGGAAACTCCTGAGCTTGCTGTACAGTGGATACGAGTTCAGAAAGATATTTGTAGTAAACATCACTGGTAAGGAAACGTGGAAAATACAACTGAAACAAAGTTAAACACATTCAATGATTTGAGAGCATAAAAAAAAGAAAAGAATGAACAACCATACAGGAAAAACTGTTCAGTGCGAGTTCATTTGTCTACAATAAAATAATAAACAAAATCCATACAGCACAAAATATCTCATTTTAAAAAAAAAAACCCACACCAAGATATCGTGAAAAAAGAAAGAAAAACACTGGCCATTCGCAATCTATTTGCCTGTCATAATAATTTTGTCAGAGGTGATAAAAAATGTCAACTTTCATATTTGTTAGAATAACTGGTTATCCTATTTGTTATAATTGCTGGTATTATTGCACAAATAACCATATGACTTAAATGCTCACTTACTTTTTCAACTGTATAAAGTACAATAAACCTCGGTTTGGCAAAGCAATCTGGTAATGGACCTTCTTCTCGACAGATATTCCCCTCCACCTCAAATCGGATATCATCTGGAAAGCCAAGAGATATCTTTGCTTGCAGGGAAAAATACCTGGAAAGGAAGAGGCAACATGTCAATTCAGCCATCATTTATGTTTGTCTATGGATTTTTCAAATCCCTTTGGAAGGGTGGTCTTGCTTATCAATGACAGTGATTTTGTTCTTTTTTTAATTCCTTTGGAACACAGGGGTCTAGATTTCGTGTTTAATCATTTGATGAAAGTTTGGAAACCAAGTTAACTTTATATTTCATGTCAATTAAACATTTACTTATTAGATATATATTTTTTTCCTCTCAATCATGTTGAAGGGAAGTCTAAACTCCCTGTTTCACTTTTCAACCCAAGTTGGGAAACAAAAGGTGCCTTCCTTTTTTTGTCTTTATTTTAGTTTAAACTTATTTAATTTACATTGATTGTGAAACAAGTTCTTACAACTTAATTAAATCACTCTCGGTTCTGGTTCCTGGATACATAACCAGTACTCAGACTGAATGTGGATTCTTGAAAGGTGGCAAGACAGATCCCGCTACTCATGGGATTTGAACCAACGACCTTGTGTCCATAGGCCGATGCTCTACCACTAGACCACTGTCCTTTCTTGTCTTTTTATGAGCAAGTGAATAGTTCAAAGCTAATCATTATACATCCAACTCACCTGATTGTTTTTCAAAACTTTAATTCCACAAACCAAACAACTAAATGGTTAGAATGTAAAGAATAAAACCTGATGTAAAAGCATTATAAAAATACTATATATTCTAGACCTACAACATTTTCAATACTATACTTACTTTTCATATAGCACCATTGCATCATTTTGAGCCTGTATGCCATCATATGATTCTTGGGAAGACAAAAATTCATGGAAATTATCCATTGCTATCACAAAATGTATAAATTGGCTGAAACCCTCCTGGTCTGCAAACTAAAGAACAAGAAAAAGATACCTATCAAAACACAATTTTTTAACCCTTTACCAAATTTTCGACTGTGCCAAATTGAAAGAGTTTGCAAACGACATTTCAAAATGTGATGGAATTGGAAAATAATCTTCTGATAGAGTAGAAAACGTTGTGTAAAAAAAAAGGAGAAATTGCTCTTAACGAGCAATTTCTCCTTTTCCCACAAAGTTTTCCAGAGTCGTCTTCAACAGACTGGTCGAATGTCATTATTGTTTGGTAATGGGTTTAAACACATAAAAACAACCAACAAAATGAGTAGCAACATTTATCATGTCATTTTATAATACATGTAATTATCTTACATATCGTTTCTATAAATCCACTTAAACCAATCATTAACAATTTGGCATAATACAAGCATGGCAATTTCTTGGCCATTTCATGTGATTTTAATGTCATGCCAACCATATTGCAGTTCTACAAAGGCAATAATCCCAGACACAACTATCCTTGCATTTCCATTGAAAAGTGATCAATATGATGTCAATGACACAAATCTCTAAATAAACAATTGCTTATAACAGATGATTATTCAATTAAATTGGTTTAATCTATTAAATCTATTAATTATTTGCAAATATATATACAAATTTTGGATATACTCTATGTAAGACTTGGCGCTTTAATTGCATCATAAGAGAAAGAGGTTGCGTTTTTTTGTTTATATTGAATCGAACCATTGACTTCCTGTAGGTTAAATGGCAGACTTTCTGAAGATATGATGGCACGAATTGAAACATACAACTGGGCTATAATCACCTACCTCCATAAAATAGAATAAGGCCGTATCATTATATAGGACATCAAGTAGCTTGATATTACCGCTTGTCAGCACTTCTACTTGGTATTTACAGTGGAAAACGCTGGATTTAAAACCTTCAAAATATCTGCAAGATGTATATAAAGAATTATTAAAACTATATTATAGGTTCTTCAGTATCCTAGTCACTAGGCAATGAAATAGTGCCTTGCCCAAGGTCACTCCACAATGTGTGACAAAGGCATAATTGTTTGTAACATAAAGATTTCTCCTGTGTTGATTTTACGAGGTATAGAGTGGAAGTTGTGTAACACGAGTACCTTTTCATTCAATGATCAAAAAAATTTTGCAAAAGTTATTACACACAAAAAATTTATGACTATCAGGTCCTAAAACCCATCAATCAACAAATAGCTACTGGTATATCCACTACAAATGACTTAGTAAACTGCTTCAGGTATGGTTAAGTGTGTTCAATGGGTTGGGAGAACAAACTGGTGAAACATTATGTTATAAATGTTATACATTAAATGGATCAAACCCCGACTTCCATCTCTTTCCATGCTGTATTTTTCTCTATTATTTGCTATTGTTCAACAGACCAAACATAAGATTACTGGGGAGAATCCATATGCAATGACCTTTTGTTTGTGTATCGACGTTTGATAAAGATTAGTTGGTTATTCATTGAATAGCATTTGTAACAACATGCATTTCTGTAGAACAAATGGCTGATACAGAAACACCTGAAAGGTCTCGCGAAAGTGAATAAGTCTCAAGTTGAGTTTGTTGAACAATAAAGACCAAACAAGTGTAAACAATAAACAAAAATGAATCACATGGGTTGTTTACTCACAATTTCTCTATTCTATTTACAGCAAACATTTGGCACTCAAGAAAGCACTCTGGGTCCACCTGTCCATCCTCACGACAAATTTTACCTAAAATTGAAAAACCAATAACATTAACCCTTTACCAAACGCCAATTTTTCGACTGTCCCAAATTGAAAGAGTTTACAGACAACATTACAAAATGTGATGAAATTGAAAAACCATCTTCTGATAGGACAGAAAACATTGTGGGAAAAGGTGAAATTGAATGTTAAGAACAATTTCTCCTTTTCCAACAATGTTTTCCAGAGTTGTCTGCAACAAACAGGTCAATTGTCGTCATTGTCTAGTAATTTGTTAAGATGACATCATTTGGGGCCTGGATAATTTGAATATTTCCATTGCTGGGTCTTTATTTCCTTTTTAATGGGGTTAATAAAAAAAAATCTCTTGAAGACACAGCTTTTATGAGAATCCACAGTATAAGTTTATCAAACATGTTTTAAAATATTCTATGTGAAAAATTTTAGATCTCTGCCAAATGACATCATAAGCTAGCAGGAAATATATACAGAGAGCTTAGTGAAAGACTTCAGGAAGTCCTTCACATAAGAGAATCACTTGCTATAGTCTTGCCCTACACCTGTGAAATGAAAACCATGGGGTCATAAGACGTTAATTACTGTACACACTTGAAAGACTGGATAATAAAATGATGCAATGAAACTAGAGATTTATCACACATGAAATCCTCATTTTAGCACAGTTAGAATATTGTTCTTAAGACATATGAGAATACTTGACATACATGCATTATTGCTCAGAAATATTGGACTATCAAACTTACTTATCATTTTTAGGAAACATTGGAATATTTGACTTATATAGCATTTTGAGAAAGATTAGAATATTTGACTTATGTATCAATTTTAAGAAACATTCGAATATTTGACATATATATCATTTTCTGAGAAACATTAGAATATTTCACTTATCATTTCTGAAAAAAAAACCACTAAAATATTTCACTTATGTACATGTATCATTTCTGAAATAAATAATATAATATTTGACTTATGTATCATTTCTGAAAAATTTCATAATATTTGACTTATGCATTATTTCTAAGAAACATGAGTATATTTGACTTATGTATCATTTCTGAGAAACATTATAATATTTGACTTACGTATTGTATCGTTCCTGAGATCATCAGTTATACCAATGGGTTGGGGAGCCTCCTGCGCTAAATATTTGGTAAATATTCTCACAGCATCTTGCTCTACACCTGACAAAATATGAGATACAACACACATGAAACACATGATATCTGATTTATTCATTGCCAAACAATGAATATTGGTGTAAAAATGGCAAGTAAAACAAGCTGCTTGTTTATTTTTATTATTTTCCAACTGTAAGAAAGTCATTGATCTACAACATAAATCTAGTTGGACAAAATTATTTCTATTTTCGAAGAAAACAGTGTATAACAATCCTTCAACTTTAGGATGGAGAAACAAGTGACAATTGCTTTTATCTAAGATTTTGAATAAAAAACACACTAGAAGAAAGAAAAAATCACATTTCCCATTTATAAGCAGCAACATAAATCCAGTTACCAAGTTTTACAGAGCTTTTTCAAAACCTGAACACCTAGTATAGTGAAACCTTTCTGACAAAAAATGCAATTGTCATAATATCACAGGAAATTACAAAATATGGAGAGCAAACACAATGTTAAAAGAAAACTTAAAGCAGACATTGCCAGATTGATCAGTATCATGACTTTTTTTTTACACGATATAAAAGCATCCCTTTAACACCACCTTCCATACTGAAAATTTCTGTAAAATTATGCAGTTTTAATGAAAATGAAACATTACACTGATTATGGTTTCAACATTCAGCAATTTTAGTAGATGTTAATCCCAAAATCAACAGGCTAAGATCCCTTCACAATTAAAAGAGAAAGATGCATTTGGCTTACTGATCTTTTCTTAATTACTAAGTCTCTATGTGAGGAAGGTATAATTTTATCCACCTACTTTTCTTGAGTTTGTCTGCAAGGCTCTCCTTTGGAAGCGAAGTTGGTCCTGGTGATATGGCAGGCTTGGAACTCCCTTTTCCAGAATCAGGCGATGGGGGCCCCGACATGGTGATGTCTCTATATGATATTGCACTGTCTGTCATACTGCCACTCAAAACCGAGCCCTCAGAGTTATCACAGTTATTCAAAGGAAGGTTCAACTTAGACTTATCCAGATCATTACTTGGCTTACACTTTTCCCTCGCCCTATCGTCACTATCCAGAACAGTTGCCTGTACAGTACTGTCACATGTTAATGGATTATTGTCTTTATTGTCTGATGTGTGTGTTGTAGTATTGTCACATGGTGATCGTTCTTTATCATGACTAGAATTATGATCTACACTGTTTGAAACGACATGCTCGATATTTGAGTCACAGGAATCTGTTGACATTTCAAGATCGTCGGGTCTGGACACTTGACTTCCTGTTCCCGAAGAGAGCGAACTTGTGATATCGTGATTGTATGACTTTGATTTCTTCATGCAGTCTGTAACCAGCGAACTCTTGCTAACAGCATTCATAGAATGACTTCTTATCCTCGTCCAAGTAGAAGCTTGAAAACTATCAGCATCTGACCAGAACTTGATCAATGCACCGGCTTTACATGACTCCATGTATTGTACTAAATATGGAATCGCTTCATGATCCTTTAGAAGCTCTCTCAAGCTCTTGGATAACCTTGAAGTATTCCTTGTCAAAGTGTCTTCACTGCCGGCACTTATACCTAAAACACATAATGTTGATTAACAACCAAGACTGTTGCTCATGTACAGTCCATACCAATTTTCTCTATGCATTTGTTTGTCTTAAAATAATTGTAGCTGAAGAATTTTTGTTAAAACAGTTGTTAGAAGCTATAACTCATTTTGTCATGTATGTTTCTACCAAATATCACCATCAGAATGTATTTGTTCTTGCTTAAACATTGTCATCAGCAGTTCGTTTCAATTTGGACCAATCACAAAACCAAATACGAACAACATGGGTAAAAGACCTTTGTATAAGATACTTTAAAAACCAAAACAAACACAAGTAAGAATTTGTCTAAATCAAATTCCTTAGAAAAGTATCTCTCCAAAACATTTCTTATTCATCACCGACAAATTTAATCTATAAGAACTCATTTGAGGTCTATTTACTTCAACATACATTTTAACAAAAAGAATATTCATTCGTAAACCAACATTTTGAATTAAAACAAAAAAACGAAGTTGAATCTTCTCATTTAAAAAATAAAAAACAAAGAAAAATAAAATTATAATTCAAGTTTCTGTAAAATTAATTTTTATCCTATACTTCACAACTGGATGAAGTTATGTGAGAAAGTTTACTGCAAGATTTCAGTACTTAGGTATTCATATATTTTGACAAATACTATCAGCATTCCAGAAAATGGAAACATTCCCACCACAATCAAATCAAATGGTGCAAAACCTGATAAAATACATTCCATTGAGATAATTATATTAAGCTAAAACCCAAAGTTCTTTGTTTATAATCAGTATAAATGAGTCATTTTCCAAACATTTCTAATGATCTTTTTACTAGACCAACAAGATAGAAATACCTAAATCCCCTGGATGGTGGTCATCATTTGGAATAAGAAGGTGGGTAAGTTCTCTCTTGGCCACCACATCTGTGTCCAGCTGCAAAGTGTGTTGATCTGTAAATACACAGGTATATAAGACATATTTCATAACAATGAAAATAAAAAATAATAACCTTTCACTAAACAACTTACAACCATTCTTTCAAGAGGGAATAAGTAACTTGTTCAGGTTGAAAGCAGCAGCAGATGACTCTTTATTATGGATAATGAAGAGAAATCATTGTGACAAAAGCATTTAAAATGCTCTTGATGAACAATTGATCCTTCTGACGAAGTGGCTTCTAAAGAAAAATAATGCAGGAGATACTTTTTGTTTGGTATCATGGAGCAAGAGGTTAAAATCCTTTGAAGGAAACATCATTGTCACATTGATTCAATTTCCATCAATAACTTTGGTAGGTTTCTTGTCGAGGATATTCATTATTTTGTGTCATTATGGCACCTGATACTAAAAAAAAACTGCAACATCAAATGGATTTAGCTGTGATCCTTTTAAAATATTTCAGTATAAACATGACAGTTATTTTACAAATGTAACAAATACCTTTGATACTGTCCATTGTTCTACTTGCAACCATTCCATGTTTAGACGTACTTGACGTTTTCTGCCTTGGCAAAGTATTGGACTTTGATGCATGGTCTTTACCCCTTTTTTCTATAATAAAGAAAAAAAAAGTTTACATTTCAATGTGCTTTACAGAGAACTCTTTAACTTTGGATTCACAAAGTGTTTCATTTAATAATTTTCAAAAATATTTATGTGACTCAAATTTTATACAATAACACCATGTTTATAGTACTTAAATTATTTCTCTAGTCTTAGAAAAGTCTATTTTGGTGTCAAAGAAGCATTCCACATGAGTATACTGCAAGCTCAAAACATTAAACGTATGGACCGAAAACTCATATATCTACAATTGAATCATAAAACCTGCATCAGTACTTAAAAGTCAGTGTCCAACAAAGAGCTTGTCACACATGGCTTTTTACTAAAGTTATCTCAATAATTAAATGTCGTTAAACAATTAAAAACGCTAAAGTGGGTTTTTCACACTAGATTGAAATTTTTCGGGAGCAGAAAAAACATCAACTAATGTCAATTAAACCGTTCTTATAAAGTAAATATGAGGAATACCAACAAGTTACATCTATGGATCAATTAAAAAGGGATTAATTCATAACTGTGAGTAATGTAATTTGATATTTTACAGTAATAATGGAAAAATCGGTCTTCCAATGGTTGGACAAGATTTTTGTCTTAGCGTCCTCCATTAAATTAATTGTTTGAAAGTTTGATGTGACAGGAGATATTGCCTAATACAAAGTTTTCTCAATATTTCCTGATCGCATCAAATTAGTTTTGACTAATGTGTGACAATGCCCCAGTCATATACTTAAATGGTAGAAGGCATTGGCAAACTCGAAGAAAGGTCCAGTTCTATATGCATCAATGATCAACAAATCAAGCATAGACAAGACTTAGAAAATCTAATATGAAACTTGAAGAACTGTGGTGTGTACGTTTTCTTATGTCCTCACTTTCTTTTTGGTTCATGCAAAATGCTTCGCCTTAAAGTTTGATTGACAAAACCGGCATATGAAGACGTTGCAATTATCTGCCATGATTATTCGAGATCGTGCTCCCATTTGCACATCTTTGATTTCATTGGTGTTGATTAATCAGGAAGACACGCCTCCAAGTGCAGGTCTGGTAAAATGTAAATATTTGATAAGAATACCTGATAATCGGCGAAAGAACGACATTCTCCTTTTTCCGTTTAACAAAAGTTGTTTTCATTTCTATGCACATGCATCGTTCTTTGAGGAAAGACGCAACATAAGAGCAAGATAACGTCTTTTAACTTATTTTGGTTGAAGTCGAAAAACGGAAGTAAAAATCAACCGGTGTGTATGTACGTAAACATTACGACAATTAAGATTAAACAGAACACCGTTTCAGAAAGCACGGGGAATTAAACGAAAGTAAAAGTAGAGAAAACTCAAGAAAAACATACATTAAGCATATTTTTGACTTTCAAAGAAAGGAAAATAGCACAACGGAACATGGTATTTTGTTGAATGCTTATTTTTGTCTTTGATAAGTCGCTGTTGTCTTAAAAATCCTACGAAAACACAACCACAAGAATGATCGGTTAAGAAATCAAAGTACTGAAAACTTTTATCCACTTTTGCTAAATTCTCCTAATCTCAAGCCAATGGACAACTCTTCAGTGGAAGTAACCGGTTGTTATGGTAAAAGGGTATGCTTCCAGGCACAATGTAACATGTAATGAGTTTGGATCGTAACAAATCTCAAAACGGGTTAAAAATGATGTACATAGAGTTAAGGGTTGTTGATGGTGGTGGGACAGAGGTTAACACTTGCTTGTGGGAATTTGCGTGTTCAAAACCCTGGCATGAGGCCACCAAATGACACATGAACAATGGTAGTATTGATGATTATAAGTAATGTAAATGACAAGTTTGGTGAAAAGATAAACTAGATTAAAGGATCCCGATGTTTCGTTAAAAAGGTAAACTAGAGTCTGGAGATTTCAGTGTATTGGTTTGTACTTAGGGCGTGAAATATAGAACTAAAGTGAGAACAACACTTTAATTGGGTTTGACAAACAGTTTAATCACATCTTAACTAATGCCATTATTTAGTTTCGTAAAAAACAGTTCATTTTGGGAATTTCATTTTGATAATTATAGACATACATACATACATAACAGTATATTTTGAATATGTCAGTATATTTTACTGAATAAAATAAGAAGTAGGAAGTCAGAATTTCACATCTTAAGTGTTAAAGTGTACTTTTTACTCAATTTTTAATTTTTTACCGAAACATCCAGACCCTTTAGTCTAGTTTACCTTTTTACCAAACGTGTCATTTACCGAACTAACCATCAACGAGTTGACTTTCCTTAATAGCACTGAGTGATAAGGGTTATGTCACAATTGGAATATCTAGTTGCAACATGCAGTTAAAAAAGTGCAGTGCTGGTTTGGATTCCAGAAACAATTCTATATAACTTAACAATTATTGAAAATGGGGTAACCATTAATTCACAAATAAACAATTGTAAGTTTATGTATAGATAAAGATTTTTAACATCAAAAAACCTCTAAGCTAGAATTGTGTTGTCTAGAATTTGATGTCTATTCTGTGTCTGTTGGGAGGAACATATTCTAACATTACCACAGGGCATGATAACATCAATCATCCACTTTGTTCAATTAAATGTTAATTAAGATTAGTTGCCTAGGTGATGACAGAATTAACACTATAAAATTTTCATTCAAAAGGAGGAGTTTGAAAGACCAGAGATGAAGCTAAGTGAGGCCATCAACCTCAATGATTTAAGAAATCCGGAGAGCAAAGGTGTTATATTTGAAGTCAATGAGGATTATGAGGGAGAAGGTCAGTATGACATAATTTTCTTAACACATTACCTATCAATAACAAAATTTGACCAGTTTATTGCAGACGACTCTGTAAAACATTGTGCTAACAATGAGCAATTTCTCCTTTTCCCACAATGTTTTCTGCCCTATCATATGATTATTTTCCAATTTCATCATATTTTGAGATGTCGTCTGCAAACTTTTTCAATTTGGGACAGTCGAAAATTTGGCATTTGGTAAAGGGCTAATTTTTTCCTTTGTATACAGTAATGGCTTGGTAATTCGGACACTTTTGTTCCCGTAAACTCAGAAACTGAGCAAAACTGCAGAATACTCTCCTAGCCGACTGTGGCTAGAATGTGAGATGAAGGGTTTGACAACCACACAGTGATTATAGTGGGACAAATATTTGAACATTCATATAAAGATTCAGTAAGAGATTTATAGCTTGAAATAAAGAAGATGGGGCCTCTGTGGCCAGCTGCCAATTTACTTGGCAGCTGGCCTGGATCTAACCTGTTTGCATGAGCATGACGTCGGCTCCAGCACTATAAGGGTTAACCTATTTGGATCTTAATATATTTGTCTGCTGTTGTTGCTTCAATATGGACAAATTTCCATATTGGGGAATAAGTAAACCCTTCTTCTAATCATGCAAACAAATTTGAACACATCTGCAGCAGAGAACAATGAAAAACACTGCGACAAAACTAAGGGAAAAGAGAAAAGAATGGTTATCATCTATAATGAAAAACATTCTTTAAACAAAACCATAAGAAATGTAAAAGTTATACCAAGCAAGATTTGTGCAAATCTAGAATCAGAAATTCTCAATTTTCAGAAGAACCATCAATAGAAAAGGGTTACTATAACAACCCTGATGTGTGCAATAACCTGTTTAGCACTGGTGAAGAAATAGATGAGGATCTCACACCATTTCAACAACTCAAAACTAAAATGGTGGATGTCTGTCCATTCAAAGATGGTAAAATCATGAAGCAGGTGCTACGCCGGGGTACTGGACATGTTGTTCCACCGGGGTCTGTTGTGAGGGTCCATTTCAACATCTACCTGGAGTTCTCTGATGAACCATTTGATTCTAGCAGGTGAGGCACAGTCTTTTGATCTGAGTATATTATATTTTATATTATTTTTTCAATTGTTTAACCCATTTCCAAACAATAACAACATTTGACCAGTTTGTTGCAGACACCTCTGGAAAAGATTGTGGGAAAGAGAGAAATCGCTCTTATTTGAGCATTTTCTCCTTTTCCCACAATGTTTTCTGCCCTATCAGAAGATTTTTTTTCAATTTCATCTTATTTTGAATTTTTTTCTGCACACTCTTTCAATTTAGGGCAGTTGAAAACATGGCTTTTGGAAAAGGGTAAAGAGGGAAATATGTGTTTTTATTTTCACCATTTGAGTCTATCAGTAGAATCATTGGCTGTTTAATGATTCTTCTCCTGTTTCATACAGTTTATAAGTCTTTAACCTTAAAAATATGGGTCTGATAATCTGATTTCAGGCTTAGAAATAAGGAAATGACCTTCAGAGTTGGTGAGGGTCAGGTTTTAGAGGGTTTGGACTTTGCAGTATCTACCATGAAGAAAGATGAACTGTCTAGGTTTATCATTGACCCAGAATATGCTTATTTGAACCCTGGCTCACCTCCTAGGATTCCAGAAAACACTGAAGGTAAGTAATGTATGGTTCTACTCTTTCTGAAGCTTGATAATTTATTTCACATTGTTTATCTGAGGCCTCTGGACCATTTTGCAATCATAAATTCTTACAATATTTCGATAACCTACATGGTGGAAATTCTATGTAAAAAGACATTTATCAACAAGGGATCACAAGCTAGTTGTTTTAAATTATGTATACAATGTAAAGGAACATGCAGAGACTTGACTAAGTGACTGCCTCTTCATAGTATTTTTTGTCTATGTAATAGTATTTTGTATAAGCTGATGTGAATTTTTAGTTCAGATGTTGAACAGAGGAAGTGTCTATGACTTGCAATTTTCCATTTATGTCGGAATGGTTTCAACTTAATGCCTTAAAAAATGATGTTTCATTCTTCTAGTAAATGGTCTCTGCTGTTGCTCTGAAGTTGGACAAGTTGCAAAATTCATTATGAAGGCATTTATCTACTCTAAATGTTTTTCTTTTTTCTTATCTGACTTACAGCATTGTTTGAGGTTCAAGTCCTGAGTTTTGTGGAAAGAGCTGGCCTGGATGATTATTTCTACCTTAGTGAGGTACATTTATATAAAAAGATATACCTCTTCAGTGATTTTAGTTCCATTCGTTAATATTGACAACTTTTAAGTGCCTTTTGAAATCAATCGAAATCTCTAATGAAAATGTGAACTAGAAGAGGAAATATTTTTTGTTTTGTGTTTTAAAATTGACTATTCACACAATGTGGTGGTCAAATAAAAGATATCTATCTATTTTAACAGATCATATGCTGCCTCAAACATTTCATTGAGTCAATTTTCAGTTTTTTAGTTTTTAGACGATTTTCTGTCAGTCAGTCTGTCCAAAATATTTATGTTTAGAATTTCATGTTTCGTATGAATGCATATAGAAAGCTGATATTTTCTTTTTTTCTCTATAGGAGGAGAAAAGGGAGGTTTCAATGCATGACCTCTTAAAGCTTTACGAGGCGTTTGCCAAGGAAGGAAAAGATCTGTTCATTGCCAAACAGTACTACAAGGCCTATCAGAAATACAGGAGGGTATGTGTTCTTATTCCTTTCATTTCTTAACCCTTAGAATACTGGGTAATTTTCTAAAAATATATTTGTGTATCATCTGCCTTTCAAAACCTTAAATTTCTAGTTCATTTTGATGAGGAAAGATACTCATAGTAGCAAATAGGTTAGATCACAGGCCAGCCGCCAATTTATTTGGTGGCAGCTGGCCTGGATCTAACCTATTTGCATAAGCATGAAGTCGATTTGAGCACTTTAAGGGTTATTCCTTTAATTTCATAATGATTTAGTTTGACACATTTCCAGCAGGAGACTAACAAAAACAACAACACTTTGACTGAACAACAAAATAAATTCCCAGATTAAACAATTTTAGATTAACTTAAGGTATTTTTCATCTATGAATATAGATGGTATATCAAACTGCTATAAAATGAATTATTGTATCAGAATACTAATGTTCATGCTAATGAGGTGAAATAAGATAAATAGGTTGGAGTATTTAGAGTCAAGTACACATGTAGTTACCATTTTTACATTTCAAAGCAATCGCAAAGGCTATTCACTGCATTCAGATTTGGGTCCTGTGTGGCCCAGTGGTTAAGGTGGCGGACATAAAACTTGGAGATCCTGAGTTAGAGCCCCACTGACTCCTCTGGTTTTGTTGGAGTGACCTTTGGCTAGTCACTTCAGAGCCCTAACCTAGTACCGATGGATCCAGGAAAGCTGTTGCATAACTGAAAAATTGTTGATGTGGTGTTAAAAAAACCACAAACAAAGCATTCAGATGTCTTTATCTTTCCATGATTTGGTTTATTCAGTGTAATAGGACAACATTAGAAACTTACAGATTTAGCACAAATACAGTCAACTTTCTAATGAACAATTCACCGATTGTGTTTGTTTGTAATTTATCATGGGACAACAGATAACACAGCAGAACTCCTAGGATCAAAATCAGAATGACTTACTTGAGCTTTCTAAATAACTGGCGAAACAGTACTAATATAGCCTCAGACAAAACCACCTTCAAACACAGTATTATAGTTACATAACAAGATCAACTTTTATATAAAAAGAGTTATTAGGTTTGCTTTAGTTAACATGATCTGCCTAAAAGTTCTTGATAACAATACTTCAGGCAATGAACATACTTGAATCGAGGCCCTATAAAGATGAGACAGAGGAAAGGGAGATTGAGAAGTATTTGAGTCGAGTTCGTCTGAACCTTGCCCTGTGTTGTGACAGACAGATGCACTCCTCAAGAACAATAAGCTACTGTAATTCAGTGCTGGATAGGGACCATCGTAACATTAAAGCCTTGTATTTAAAAGGAAAGGTAAGTGATTAATATACAAAAGTCAATGGTACCATTTTACCAAACATTTTATGCTACATATTTGCGCAAGTTTTAAAACAGCATTTTCTCTTAATTCAATACTGGGCTAATCAATATTGCAAAGTAACACATCATTAGAATCGCCTCTCTGAGACGCTTCCAATGACATGTCACTTTGTAATATTGTACTTTTATTTAAGATACTATTCATGTTAAACAGTTTTGACCTACGCAAATATTTTCCTTAAATTGATTAGTAAAACAGTGCCATGTGTCTTATGATTTCAAATGTCTAGTTAAACCATGAATTTATTTGAGTTCACTTTTATAAGCACTAAGGACTTATAAAAACATTGCAGTAATGTTCTTGTTTTCCTAGTTCAAACCCCGTCAATTCAACTGGTTTCCATTGGCATTTCAGAGCTTTAGTCTACTGCTGGATAATTTCAATAAAGCCATAATAATACTGAAAATCGATTGATAAGATGTCAAACCCTATTTAGACAAATATGATGAATGAAGAAATGAGTAGAAAGAAACCAATGCAACCACAAGAATTCACATTATCATTATATTTACAGAACATGGTGCGAAACATGAGAAAAGCTGTGCTATGTTGGTCTGTTATCGAATTCTGCTTATCTTTACAGGCATTTCATAGTAAGGCATTTTTTGAGCAAGCCAAAGAGTGTTTGAAGAAAGCACAAAGACTAAAACCCCAAGACAGAGATATAAACATGGAGTTGGAGAAACTGGAAAAGCAAGTTGTTTTTTTGGAATATATTTTGTGGGAGGGATTGGGGGTTGAGAACCAAAGAAATTAAGCAAAATATTCTTTAAACTCAAATTTAGGGAAAAAGTACTTTGCCTTGAGAGAATTTTGGGTTTTAATAGTCTGTTGTTACCTTTTCAGGCAATTCTAAAAGTGTCAAAGCATTCGCCCTTCTATTTCTTTGCCTGTACTGAATGATATTTCTTTCTAAGCCCACTGGTTGTTTTGCAACCTCAAGGTTCTTCATTGGCCAGTGTTAAAGGCGATGGACCCCCTCAAATTATAATTGTCAGGGGGTAAAGATTAAAGAAATCACGTCTCATTGACCTCTTTAGAAATCATCCTTATCTTTGGTAAGCCACCATTATTAGCATTTTATGCCTATTTTGTCTAAAGCTTTGTTATTAGAAACTTCAACTTTTGATACAATGGTTTTGTAAAGCATCTCTTTTCAAATTTGTTTGCTATTGATGCTTCGAAAATTTAGACCTAAAAATTGTAAATGGAATGTTTGGTAGATCTAATGATAAGTTTTTATCTTGCCCAACAGAAGTATGAAAGATTACAGAATCATGGAGGGTGTGAGATGTAAGAAAATGATGTCTGGCGCAGGAGGACAAACCGAGGAAGGTGTGTTGGAAAATTGATCTGTTTGCTCCATAAATGCATATTTTGTTTGCAGTTGGATTTGAACCTCTTATCCCAGAGACTATGCCAGTTTCAACCAGGGTTTTTCCCCATTTAATTGGAAAGAGGCAGAGGTCCGCTACCTTTGGGAAATTGTATCTATGACATTGCTGAATTTGGAAACCAAAGAGCTAGTGTAGCTTTGAAGCTGAAGATTTGGGAAAACTTTTAAAGAAATTTCCAATTGGGCCCTTGTTCTTTAACATGAAAAAGCCTTGTCAACAATTGTTCACTTATATTACAGTATTCCATGGATCCATACAAGAGAAATATTGTTAGCTTTATGTTTGTTAAATGGGCCAGAGGCCTCGTATACAATGAAATAGAATAATCTATTTAAATAAGAAAAAAAAGAAATCCCTGGATTTATACAATGCTACCATATTTTTCACCTAAAATGGCTTTCCAGGTGTAAAGCTTTCCCCTTTAACCTAGAGTACAATGATTAGCCCATTACCAACAATAATGGCATTTTATTACTTTGTTGCAGACGACTCTAAAAACACTGTGGGCAAGGAGATATTGCTAGTAACAAACAATTTCTCCTTTTCCCACAATCTTTTCTATCTTATCAGAAGATTACTTTCCTTTTTCATCACATTTTGAAATGTCGTTTGCAAACTTCCAATGTAAAAAAACAATAACAACAACAACAAATAACATTTTGTTGCCAAGCTTGTTGCATAGGAAGTTATCAAGTAGATCTCAAATGTATTATCTCAATGTGATAAATGGTCATGCCCATTGGTTGACTTGTAGGTTTGGGAGTCCCAGGTTTAAGCCCTTTTACACCACTTGTTTCATGGGAGTGTCCTTTGGCAAGAGACTTCAAGGCTCTAGTTCTCTTTTTTGTTAATGGATTACCAAAGAGTCCTTTTTAAGAGGAGACTTAATCATGAAATTGTGCCAATTGCCCTTCTCAAATTTCTAATGCAAGTTCTTTGGTTCTCAAAGGACTCAGCTTCAGGTTGTTGCAAGCGGAGATTGTGTCCATTTGGAACGGAAACGCTTAATTTAACGTAATGTAAACGTTAACTCCAGTTTTGCATTCCACTTCCTTTTTCTATGTGACCTTGATTTGTTTGTATATTTTGAATATTATTGTAATGACAAGAAACTTTGTAAGTTTACGTCTCAATAAAATTTTCGTATTCATATTTGTATTTGCTCTAGCCAAGCACAGCCGAGTCAATGTAGAATGTATGTCTTACAAGCAATATCTCGGTGTGATAAATCATACTCCTTTTCGTTCGTTTTGTTTCTAGTCTCTATTTGAAAGCAGATGCTATGAATTTAACGAAAAGTGTAGTTTGTGGGTTAAGCAGTAACATTTGGCTTTCATTTTCAGAAATGATAAGGGAAGAAAAGATACGGAGTGAAGCAGAGAAGAAATGTCTTGACATAAGTGACAATTTCAGAAAGCTGATCAATGAAAAATTACAGTAAGTTTTCACAATACCTCATAGCCTCAGTAAGCAATATATGACTGTATTTGAGATTTACGCCATTTTCAACCGTATTTCGGTTACACCAGGGTAATTGGTGTTGCTATCCATGCTCCTATTTTCTCCTCACCACTACTGTACAAAAGCTTTTCATTGCCATTTACTGCTTTCCATCATTTAACCCTTTCCCATACAACAAATTTATGACTGTCCCAAATTGAAAGAGTTTGCAAACGACATTTCAAAATACTATGAAATTGAAAGATAGTCTTCTTATAGAGAAGAAAACATTGTGGGGAAAGGTAAAATTGCTCGTTACGAGCAATTTTTCCTTTTCCCACAATGTTTTCTAAAGTCATCTGCAACAAAGTGGTCAAATGTCGTTATTGTTTGGGAAAGGGTTAAACCAATGTTAAAAAATATAATGCAAATAGATATTCAATAGATATTCTTGCATTGAACATTGTTAAGAAATCATGGTTCAGCCTCATAATCCCTGTATTCCAAATTGGACTTGCTATTTACTAAGCCTTTGAAATTATTTATGTGAGATATTCAAGGATACTGATATATTTTCAGTAGATGATATTTAAGGAATTGCAACAATTCCAAGGTTGGCTAATTGATAATACAGTATAATGGATTTCTTTGTCATATTGATAATTCATTTTATTTATGTCCACAGGAAATTGATTAGAACACGGAAAGGTTACATGAAGATTGCCAAATAAAGCACTTTTTGTGTGAGGGAATGGAGAGATTGCTCATATAGAACTGATCTGTAAAATCTTAAGAATGTTTTGTTCTGTGATTAAATCCTTTGATCAAGTCACTTTGAACATTTGGTGTCTTGCAGCACACCTTTTCATAAAATTATCTGCAAATAGTGTTTATAAGCCCCTATAGATGTTACTTTACTTTTTTCCTTTCAACTTTACAGACAAATGTAAAATCAACCATCTAAGATTCTGAGGTTGATTGTATAAGGGTAAACTTTTGTTTCCAGACAATTTAAAGATGACAAAGATCTGACAGAGCTTCCTATGCCTGGGTACAACTGGACTGTTGGGGAAATTGAGTGCATTATTGATACGGCAGATAAATTGGGATTGGATTGCAGGGTTACTGTAAGTCATCAAATGTTCCTTGTTTGAATTTCTTGAGTAAACTGAGAGATACCCCCATGTTTGTGTTCTCATTTAGACTGTCCTTATAAGACAACTGCTGAGTTTACAGATTATCTTGACAATACCTAAAAGGAGTTGATGTTCTTGTTTTCTCGACTTCAAAAGCTTTATGACAAATTGAATCACATTGAAATCATAGTGATGATGACAACAGATAAGTGAACAACACAGATTCTTAACTTATTTCTCTGTATTGAAATTAAAATGTTCAATCTATAAACAATCATCAGGAAAGTAACCAAATTAAAAGGAAATGTGCATTGTCTATGTGATGTCAAGTAGAATCTAATTTGACAAACGGAGAAATTGCCGTACAAACAATTTCTCATTTCGTCACATTGGTTTCAAAGTATTTTACTGCGAGTCATCAAAGTGAGTCAATATGAAGTAATGGATTAGTAAATGGTGTCTGCTCAAGATTACAAATTTGGGTCAATGACAAGCTTTCCTGTAAAGTGATACATAACATAAATTTAATTTTCGAAATTGGACTTGAGCATGGCAATGCTCATCGTCCATTACAATGTACATATATAAACAATTACATTTATTAACATATGTACATACAATTTAACAATAATTGTACACATGCATGTGTCAATCAATGTCTTAACTGCGGAAGCAGGTAAAAACATGAATTGGGGAATATAAAGAAAAACTGTAAGGATTCACGTTTTATTTGGCTTTCAGCACTTTTTTTTCTTCTAGAATTGGGAAGAGGTCTAAACCTGCTTATTCTTGGGAATTTATATCAATGAAATAGCTGAATTGGGAAACCAATAACCTGGGGTGACTTCGACTTTTTGGGAAAACTGCATGAATTTAAAGAAATTTTTAATTGAAGAGGGGCTTTAAATGAGCCCCTGTTATATGATGTGAAAAAGTCCTGACATTAAAAACAATTTTTTTCTTCTAGGGGCAGGGACAGTCAAAACAGATCCGTGTCATAAAGAAGAAGAGCACAGAATCATGAACCTGGGATAATTGTTAATGATAAAGCATCTTTGTGGAGAAAGTTACTTTCCCTCTCTTGCCATATATGTTTTACCATCCTGTTAAGCATCTTTCTTTATAAAGACAAGAGAGTGATTTAAAAGAGAGGAGGTTGCTTGGGTCTATAGACAATTTACTTGCCATCTAAATACGAGAATTGCTCTGTATTGGCAATAAGTGTCTTTCCATTATGGACTGGTATAAAGCTTGTAAAGGTTATTTTTCTCAAAAACTTGCTTTGTTGCTATTAGATCTTAACCCATTACCAAACAATAACGACATTTAACCACTTTGTTGCAGGACTCTGAAAAACATTGTGGGAAAATGAGAAATTGATCATAACAAAGATTTTTTCCTTTTCCCACAATGTTTTCTGCCCTATCACAGTATTATTTTCAAATTTTATCACATGTTGAAATGTCATTTGCAAACTTTTTAAATTTGGGGCAGTTGGTGTTTGGTAAAGGGTCAAAGCAGTTGATATTTGGTTTCCTATCTTATTAAGAAAAACTATGTATAGAATCAAAGATCTAAGAACTTTGATAAAGTGGAGAGGAATGCCATTATTGACTGGTAAATAAAGTGTAAGGGTTATTTTCTCAAGTAGTGACTTTTTGCAACTGTTTGAGTAACAACAAATTACTTGGGCCCTAAACAGGCTCGATTTTAGTTAATATTTTTTCAGTTTTACTGTTCAACATTTAACTTTGACAGACCAAGGAGGTTAATGAAACATTATAAGTAGTGAATCAGTAATGCATATCTCTCTGTGTACAATTATCAATTTTAGTATTAGAATAGAGATATATGGGAAGAGATATTTCTTAACCTAATTGCACATAAGAAAATTTGTTACCGGTCCAAATTGAATGTAACAGCAGACAATTTACATCAAGAAAAAGCAGACACATTTTCTCTATGTTCAATTAAGAAAAAAACTGTCCAGAGGATATATTGCTCATAAGGAACAATTTGTTTGGCATAATGGTTTCTTAATTTTCTGCAGCAGATGCAGTAAAGTTCAGTATCATGGAGCAGAGAATTAATTTCAAATGAAACAACAAATTTCTATTGTCAGGTATAGATAGAGTCAGCTCACAGCAATATTTGATTTTCTGGTCGGCAATTCAGAGCCCTAGTCTAGTACTGGTGGATCTAAGAAAGCGGTAACATAACTAAAAATTGTTGCTATGGCGTTAAACATCATACAAAGTGGCATTCTGGTCAAATTTGAAGCTTCTATTCTTGTCAGGTGGGAAATATTGTATTGAATTATCAACGGTGCTTTTAATTGGTTGAATCTGAGCCCTTTGCATATTATTATACTACAGAAACTATTTGGTAAAAACCTATACTGTTGGTATTCATTACAACCATCCACTGTGTTGAGTAGTGACTTCATCAGCTTCATTAATGGTTTCGATTATGAGAAAATTCGTCCATCACCTTGATATTCATTAATAAAATAAATAAACATTTTTAGGTGAAAATTTTGTTTATTTTACCTTTTCATCAACCGACTAGACGACAAAATTTGCACACAAAAATCATCAATAAATGGTTGAACCAATGATTAGTTTAACATTCTTCATACTAACAAAATTTTAATGCTTGTGGGATATGCTGTCAATACCTACCATTTTTCATATAACCTCTGACAAATAAAAGGGTAGGGATTTGTCGGCTGTTGTTCAATTGTGACGGTACAGCTGCAGATATAAATTAATAATAGCTCGAGTATGGAGACTTGAATGATGTACCCTTTGTGATTTATGTCCCATGTCTCAACTTTAATGTTTTCTTTTATTTTAATTTTATGTACATACATTGACAGTTGTCTTGTTGAAAATACATTTTCTAAAATTCTTATAAACCAGTCTTGTTTTTACTATTTTAATACTTTCTAGACAACTCTTCTGTTTTAAAGGTATATTGTATGGCATTTATATGGAAATAAGGTTGCATGTTATCAAGTATTTGAACTTTTCCAGAAACAATTCTTATTTCGCCCCCTTTTTATCAACAAATTATGAATTGTCACAATCTTGAGGGTGATCATCAACAATTCTTGCCAAATCTTTTATAAGTATGTATAAAAACATGGTGAACTGGGGGCAATTCATTGTGAAAACTAACAAGTGCAGAAATTGCTTGTTCCAATGATTTTGTGGGCTTTCATTTGCTGAATGGGGTGAGTTTTACACAGATTTTAATGTTCTTCAGCTATATACTACTTGGTGTAAGGCTAGAAAAAAAAAAATCTTTCCTAAGGGAAATCTAAAAAAAAGTATATTGTCTAATATAAGGACTATCTTAAACTTTTATAGTACTGGAACCGACCTCATGCTTATGAAAACATTAGATCCAGGCCAGCCGCTAAGTAAATTGGCGGCTGGCCTGTGATCTAACCTGTTTGTTACTCCGAGTATCTTTCCTCAACAAATTTAAGCAGATGCTCAAGGTTTTGGAGAGCAGACGACACAAAAATCTATTTTTAAAAAATACCCAGGATTCTAAGGGTTAAATGATTCGGTTGCTACTGGGAGTCAAATCTGGCTCATCCTTGATGTTCAACCACTATGCGAATTCAGATCACATAGTTAAATGAGGATAGGGGATTGAAGCAGGAGCCTAGTACAAAGGCTGTGAAGAATCCTCATCTAGAACAAGATTTGTTGCAGAAAACTTAACGCCTCCTGGAAGCGTTTTAGCAAATTTAGAGTCAATTTGATTGATAACTTATTTCTTTCGGTGATTGACCTTAAAGTTTCTTATTCATAGAAGAGAAAGTTTGAGAGTTATAGAGAATAGATGGCTGGTGTCGTGAATCGGAAATGTTATCGGGCAAGGCTTTGGAATATTATCCGGTGAGCCGAAAGCGAAACGGATAATAATTCGAAGCCGAGCCCGATAACTTTTCCAATTCAAAGACACCAACTTTCTATTCTTTTTATCCTGTTTTATCCCGTTACATGCTGCAAAAGGTGACGTGAAAAGGGATGCCGTGAAAACTAAGTGATTCACGGTTAGTTGACATGTGACTCCTTCATTTGCATATGGTCAAGCGACCCCAAAACTGGCCCATCGGAGTTAAAATCTATGAAGTGAAACGATACTGTTTGGTCCATCTAATGTTTCAAGTTACAAATCATCATTGTATGATTAAATTTGAAGAAATCGAAGGTATTACTCGGAACTATTTGCAACCTCTTTGCACTTAAGAACAATTCTATATTTAGATTAGTTAGGGAAATCTACGTCACAGAGACAAATCTCCGGTTTCATTACTTTTTAACACAAAATAAACACATGTTATATCCTCCACAATTAACACTCTCAGTACATATACTATATATACCACCATACATTTTCGATCACCCCTATCTATACGCCTTATCAAGCTTTATCCACTCTACCATGGACAGAGAATACCGTGTGACGTCATTTTTCATCGTGTGACGTAAGACGATGACATCACTATTTGTCTCGTGACTACTATTCATGTTTGTTCACGTATACATACTCATTTGCGTTTTATAAAAACTGTTTTCTCTGTTGTTTCGTTGAAATTGGGTGTTCGAAATGTATGTTACGGGATAAACAGAATAATACGTTAGAGACGTTAATGGGTTAAGTTTTTCGGGCTCGGCTTCAGTATTTATTGGGTTCGCCTTCGGCTCACCCAATAAATTCCTACGCCTTGCCCGAAAAACGTAACCCATTAACGTCACTAAACTATTATTCTCTATACCTTAATGTATCCTTTCAAACAAACAAGATGTAAATAAAACATGGGAAAAAAGGACAAAATAAGTAGAGAATGATGTAAACATGACGTCATGTCGTTCTTATGACGTCATGATTCGTCACGTGGATGTGATATATGGTAAGTGCCGGATATCACAAATATTATACGGCACCTAGTTATCGGTCCAAAAATGACACTAGTGACAGGATAAAAATAAATTGTTGAACCAATACAATTTATGTATTATATGATTAACAGTCAAGACTGGAAGAAACATCTGCATTCCATTAATCAGTAGGGAGACTATCTTGCATGAAAATCCAAATCTATCCAGATGATTATTTGAACCGACATGTGGAGCAGGGCCCTGAGGTTCAAGTTCTTGACTCCAACCAATAGCCAATGTAGAACCTTCAACAACATGAAGTGATCAACATATGTAATACATGTATGTTAAAACGGGCCATTTTGTTCTAGAAATAAAGTAGAAACATCTTAAATCGGATGGAAGTGATGCTGGTAAAGGGATATTGCTTTGTCTCAAGAGCTCCTTTTTTATGAAATGCATTCAAACAAGTATTAAAAGAAACAAAAAAGGGTTTACGAAAATGCAAAATCTTAAAGGTCATATGTACAGGTTGGGTTTATTTCATAAAATTAAAATATGAAGTAAAAGAATCACATTGAAATTATTTGCAACATTTTAGCATAACGCATTACGTCATAAATCACCGTCATAGCGCACCGATTAATAAAAAGTCGTATGACTTACTTCCCTTTGCTGTGACGTCACTCGTGATCCACTGAATGCGCCATGTAAAGGGCGTGAAGAGCGATCGCTGGTTAGAATTGGTGTTTTTCTTCAAATAAACGATCCAAAAGTCATTGTTTGGATTGACAGCGCATTTTCTTTATTGAATATGATTCATTTTATAAGAATATCAATTTGAAAAAAGATAAATTAATAACTTAACCCGTGAATTTGCATGGATTTGTCATTGCGTAAACCTGTTCATATGAAAGGAACTGCTTGAATTTTGGACGATTTTCCTTGAAATAAATGATTCTTAAGTCATTGTTTGGATTGACAGTAAATTTTCTATGCTGGATATTTTTCATATTATAAGAATATCCATTTGAAAAAAATAAATTAGTGACTTAACGCATGAATTTATAAGGATATGTCAATGCGTTCATATGAAAGGAACGGCTTGAAATTGGGACGATTTTCCTCGAAATAGCAATCCTTAAGTCAATGTTTGGATTGACAGTGCATTTTCTTTATTGAATATGTTTCATATTATAAGAATATTCTTTTGAATAAAAAGGGTAAGTGACGTAACGCGTAAATTTGAAAGGGTTTGTAAATGTTTTCAATGTAAGAATCGGCTTGAAATTTTGACGATATTTGTGAAAACAGCTATTTTTATTAATATTTGTTGAAAAAAAAAGAGTACTTTTTCGTCAATGATCGTGTATTAGCATTAAGCTTTTAATAGAGTAGTAAACAAAGACATAGATCTGAATAAACGAATTGTCTTAAAACCGTACATCGTATAACTATTGACTGTCAAATTCACCCTTCATTGTCTTATCAATATATGAAATGAAACGGGAGAAGATCATAAATTGCGAACAAAAAAACCGTATTATAACCCAACTTACTTGTGATACGAAGGTTATCCTTTAACTCACATTTTCACCACACATCAACTTACTTGTGATACGTAGGTTATCCTTTAACTCACATTTTCACCACACATCCAAATTCAAAACCAAACACTGGCACATTCAAGAGTATTCGTTAACATCTTCCGACAACTTTCCATTAACTCCACCCCCAGTAAGAGGTCTATGATTTCGAAATTGATTCCGATGTCGTCTTTCTAGATCAACTGTTTTGACTTAAGAATTGTTCTTCATATTCACTTTACATTTATGTTCGTTTTCTCTCGTGTAAGTAGCCTTGACATATTGAGCATTTAACTTTTGGACAGGTTTAATAATTAGCAGCTAAAACAAAAAAATCGTCATAGTTTATTTTACTTACAACCTTAAATAAACATATTTGAATTTATTTTTTATGATTTTGGAATTTAAATATCAATTTGACAAAACTTGATTTTGATGTTTAAACGTTTTTTTTGTTGAAAACATAGAGTTAATACTGTTTTGGTGAATACTGATTATCATATACTTATTGAATTGTCAAACTATCCTAATAGAAAAGACAACATGTTCGCTTCTTTGAATATCATAACGACAAAGTATCAGACGTACGTCACTTTGAGGGATAAATATGTCCTGACACCTTATCAATCCAAACATCCTGTGAGAGTTTGGTGTTAATTGGTTATATCTTAACAATGGATTTTTTTAGATAAATTTAATTGCCGCGCATTGAAAGTGTGAGATTTGCCGCTTGTTATTTCATGTCTGGAATAGCAGAACGTGTCAGACCTGTTAATTAACAACAGAGATATTTAAGAGATTAACACCAGAGGCTATCTTTCGCCTGAACAATAAAGGACTTGAGACTTGAAACGTACTGTGCAAATGTGGCAGATTGGTGTTAATTTGCATCACGACCCTTAATCCTTGTAATGTCCGATGTTTGTTGATTGACCCTTTGTATGTGAGGTAAATTGGCAATAATCAATTAAATTGTAAACAAAGAGATTATGTTCAAATGTGTAAATTATATATTTAGTGATCTTATTAATAAATTATCAATATAAATTTTTAATAATCATGTTTGAACACATGCATTTCAGTGTGACATACGTCATTTAAACCAATATTACCAATGGCAAAAAAATGAGGTGTGTGATTTAAATATTTCCGAAAAGCAGACGCTTAAGTTAAGATCGAACCCATTATCATTTGCGTTGATGAGTTCAGAGACAGTTTGCGGATATCAAATATTCATTTTTTTTTAATTTTCATTCAAAGACAACGGCAGATAAAAGAAACTTGCTTGTTTTAATCGGTTTGTTATCAGAGCAATCAACGTACATTTTTCAATTAATCTCATTTATGTACAATGGCAACGTTTCTACGATTATGCTAAAACATAAAACAAATTTTGCAAATAAGAACAAGATGCATTTAAGCGTTTAAAACCCAAAGACATGGCAATACAATAACTTATGATGTTGGATGAAATTAACATATTCTTGCAACCCTTTGAATTCTTACGTAATATAATCGTAAAGCAGCCTAATTAAGTATTCTTGACTAAGTATGTAGCATGGTTAATCTGTTCCAAACAAGACTAGCTTGGCGAGTAAGAGAGTCATTCAAGGAAATTAACTTTCAAAAAAGGTGTAATCAACGTGATTTATCCTTTTCTTGGGTTTATCTACATTTACACAGTGCAAATTCTATATAAAGTTCTAGCAAGACTACACGAGGCTCTTACACCCCAAACTAACAGTCAGGAATTGTTTTAATCACAAACATCAGTTCAGGGAAATATAACGGTTACTCAATAAGTAGAATGAATTTGAAGCGTCTTCACCTGTATAAATTACTTTGAATTGAGTCTGATCATTTAAAGATCAATAAAATCAATTCTCTGGAAACGCCTAACAGTGCGTAAACTTGCCGTCTTCGAAGTGAAAGTAACACAGCCTACTGTTCTTGTTTGGGGAATATATCTTTTGCTTATTTGTAAAGTAAACACGGTCCAGTTTACTTATCGAAACTTTTTGCAGCTTTTATGTTCGTCGGACAACGGGAGAAACTCGCATCCCTGCGACCAAAAGCAGAATAACACCAGAAAACCTGTCAAAATACCATATTCAATATCCAATTTACGTTTCCCAAAATTCAACACTTAAAATGTCCGAAATTTGTGCAAAAACACCATCGTTACTGAGAACTAGATTCTTCTAACTGATACTTCATATGACTTTGAAGCACAAATGACGTCACAACAAGGGAGATAAGTCATTCACAAAAATCGATAAAGGTGAATAAAAGTAGTCAAAAACAACATTTTTCGCTTCTGTATGAGAAAAAAATCATAACCTCCGTCATCACGAAACCATAACCTATTTCAAAAACCATAATTAAAGAAAATTTTGTTTATCAGAAAAAGATAACTAGTGAATTAGACGGGCTAGGGAAGACATAAAAACATGACACAACACAGCTGAGAAATTAACATATCTTTAATATAAAGTATAGGTTCAACCTATTTATAACACAGAGGTAAAGGCAGTAATTATAGACTAAAATCTGTTGATACAATTACATTGTATGTCCCTTTTCTAATACATTTAACTATCAAGAATTAAAATATTTGTTAACGGCTGTATATTTTGCAGCAACAGAGTAATGATAAACACCAAAACAACAAATCGGCAGTATCTGCAATAAAATACCACTCTCTAACAAAATGTATATAAAGAAAATTCTCATAACAAGCAACATCTTTTGTTAGTGCTATTCACACTTGTGCTCTTGTGTGTCCATATCTATAGTTGTGTCTCTTGCCATATCCAATGAGATATTAATAAAAAAAAAGTACTGGTTCCCCTATAAGACAGTGCCATTGTTAACTGTCAACTGCAGTGAGATATTAACCTATAACTCAAGATTACTGGTTCCCTTATCAGAGAGTGCCATTGGTGAATAACTCACATTAACTGCTAACTCCAGAGAGATGATAACCAGACTAACAAGAGATAAAGATTCAAAACATACAAGACAGTGTCATGGGCAAATAACTCCCATTAACTCAAGTGAGATATGCACCAGACACTCAAGAGTATCGGTTCCAATCATCATTATAAGATAGTGTCATGGTTGACTAACTCCAGTGAGATATTAACCAAACACTCAAGAGGAGTAAAGATTCAAATCATTATAAGACAGGGCCATGGTTTACTAACTCTCATTATCTCAAGTGAGATAATAACCAAAAGCTCAAGAGGAGTAAAGATTCAAATCATTATAAGACAGGGCCATGGTTAACTAACTCTCATTATCTCAAGTGAGATAATAACCAAAAGCTCAAGAGGAGTAAAGATTCAAATCATTATAAGACAGGGCCATGGTTTACTAACTCTCATTATCTCAAGTGAGATAATAACCAAAAGCTCAAGAGGAATAACGATTCAAATCATTATAAGACAGGGCCATGGTTTACTAACTCTCACTATCTCAAGTGAGATAATACCCAAAAGCTCAAGAGGAATAAAGATTCAAATCATTATAAGACAGGGCAATGGTTTACTAACTCTCATTATCTCAAGTGAGATAATTACCAAAAGCTCAAGAGGAATAACGATTCAAATCATTATAAGACAGGGCCATGGTTTACTAACTCTCATTATCTCAAGTGAGATAATAACCAAAAGCTCAAGAGGAATAAAGATTCAAATCATTATAAGACAGGGCAATGGTTTACTAACTCTCATTATCTCAAGTGAGATAATAACCAAAAGCTCAAGAGGAATAACGATTCAAATCATTATAAGACAGGGCCATGGTTTACTAACTCTCATTATCTCAAGTGAGATAATAACCAAAAGCTCAAGAGGAATAACGATTCAAATCATTATAATCATCATGGTTTACTAACTCTCATTATCTCAATTTCAACCAAACACTCAGCAGTATCAGTTCCAATCATTTTTATAAGACAGTGTCATGGGTGACTAACTCCCATCAACTCCAGTGAGATAATAACCAAAATCTCAAGAGGAATAAAGATTCAAATCATTATACGACAGGGCCATGGGTGATAAACTCCTGCTAACTCAAGTGAGATAATAACCAAAACCTCAAGAGGAGTAAAGATTCAAATCGTTATACGACAGGGCCATGGGTGACTGTAGTTCCTGTTCTAGAGCGTCCATATCTATGTTCATGTTTCCTGTCACCTCCATCCAGTCAGCAAGAATTGATGAGGATAACGGCGATGGCTGCTCATGTGGGCTGAAAATAGAAATAGTTGGTGTATAAAATAAGAGAAAAATAGTCTGTCTAATATAGCTTATTGCATGGGTGAAAGTTTGAGAATTTCAAAAACCTGAAATCTCTAGTTCTTTATCCTGAAAAGGCATGTTTGCTATATCATTATATAGGGACAAAAAGACTCCAAATCCTGAAAATAAGGTATAATCCTGAAACTTTCTCTTAAAGAGCAATTTCTTCTTTTCCCACAATGTTTTCTACCCTATCAGAAGATTATTTTGCATTGTCATCACACTTTGAAATGTCGACTGCAAACTCTCTCAATTCGGAACAGTCGGCATTCGGTAAAGGTTTAATTGATAAATACATACTTGTCCGATTCCGTTGAGCCCATCAGTGCATCTAAATCCACCCCTAGACCATAGCCGCCACCAGTGCCCCTGGGGGTCAAGGCCAGAGGGGGACACAGGTCGCCCACATTACTCTTAGACAGCTGTTTGGAGAGGAGGGCTATCAAATCCACTTGGGTCTCCTGCAATAGAGATGTTAAAGTAGAACATGTTGAGGGTTCAATGCAAAACCATAGTAAACATGAAGCAGTTACTATATAGTCTTGCATTGAACCCTATAATTATTGTGTTGTGGTTCTGATACATTTGAACAAATAATCGCTCACAAGTATTGTATAGGTGACCAAATAATATATCAACTTTGTGAGCAATCATACATCAGAAATTGAGGGTTCAATGCAAGACTATAGGAAGTACTTTACAAACATGAGTATTGGACTGAACTCTGGTTGCATGACCATTTTTCATGTTGTATGCTTAGGTCAAGTTCAAATCAAAGGGATATTTTCCTCTAAAGCATGTCTGTTTGTTCATAGGAACCCTGTTGTCAAGAAAATTCTCAGTGACCACAAATTTTACATGTACAGTATATGTAGATGGAATGTTTTGAAATTGGGCATGCAAAATACTTTGATAATCTTTCTTCTTTTGGTATGTTATCGTGACAGAAGAGTGAGCAGATTCAAACATCAATTAAATTTTTTGATAAATGATTAAAATGGAATTATTTATTGGTTGAAACTTTTTTTAAATAAAAAAATTCTTGACTTCAAACAGCCAGCTGTTTAGTTCACAGATAGTTTAAACAAGAAACAATATATACAATTTAAATAAGTGCAAATTTCAACAAAACTTATTTGCTGTTAAATAATGATTGTCAAACTCATGTAAAATGAGATTTGTTTTTTCCCAATTTATGCAATTTGTAATAGCAACGAAGAAGCAGTTGTTGATGCTTTACAAGGTACATCTGCTGTAGCTTTCTATTACTACCAATCAAAAGCTCCAATATGAGCCTGAGGGAACAGGGTTTAAGTATAAATCCAAACTGGCTTACATCAATATTTTGCTGTGAAGGTCCAGGTAGCTGGAATAGTTGTTGATATGACATCTGAGCCTGTTGTGTATTGATGGACAATGATGGTGGCGAGTTGGAATTAGAATTGGAGTGTGAACTTTGTGTTTCTTGCAGAAGCAATGGCTGTGACCTGTACAGGAAGTTCTGGGAACCACTGGGAAGCATCTGCTGGTTCTGAGCCTGGTTCCCTGTTGATGCTAGTAGAAAGTCATTGGCTGGGTTCCTGGTCTCAGGGATACTGTGGCCCTGGAATGGTATGTCTGTTGATTGAGCAGGAAGTCCATGGCTAAACATTTGTGTGGGCTGTTGTTGAGACTGAGGAGGGAATAGACCAGTACCCTGTTGATACTGCAAGTTTGGAGAAACTCTTAGGTCTGGTGAAACACTGTGCTGGGAACCTGGAGAATGCCCTTGGTAATACTGGGGAGGGGAAGTGTGGTTTTGGTAGTTAGGTGATACACTCAGATGGTGAGGGGAACCATGCTGCTGTTGTTGATTGTCGATTGATGAGAGTCCAATGGACCGGCGCCTGGCCTGCAGGCTCTCTCCTTCATGGTACTGATGAGGGGAACCATGCTGCTGTAGACTAGCAGCCTGGTGTTGTAAGCTGGTACCATGCATCGCTTGACTGGTGGATGGATATACTCCTGACTGGTGCCCCACCTGTAGTGGTTCCCTTTCTATATGGTATTGAAGAGGGGAACCATGCTGCTGTAGACTGGTACCATGTTGTGGTTGACTGATCTGTGAAAATCCTCCTGATTGGCGCCTATCCTGCAAGGATTCAGCATCGTAGTAGTTTTCATGTGAAGAGGTAACTGATGAATTAAGGGGAGCCTGTATCATGTTTTCATTGGTCAAACTGACCAAATCTGGACTCGTTACCAAAGCGAGAAAGTCAATTTCTCCTAATGGCACTGTAGAAAAGTCCACAGAAAAGTTACCTCTTGTGATATCGAAACCTAAATTGTTTTGTTTTGCAGTATTCAATTGCTCATTAACAGCAGTATTTCCATTATTTGTAACATTTTGTAGTTGTGTTCTTTGAGACTCTGTAGTGAACATAGTCTGACCAGCAGATTGATTTTGTTGGTTATTCCCAGCGTTATTATTATTGCTGTTATTGGCATTACATAATATCCTTTGCTGTAATAAGTCTAATGTCCCACGTTGCACATTTTTCTGACTAGTTGAGTGTTCGCTTTCTTGAACTGGCTGTCCATCAGTTTCACCTTTGTCATTTTGTGTCTGACTTGTGACCTTGTCTGATGTAGTGTGACCTTGATCTGTGCTACCAGCAGTCTGTGGCTTGGGCGCTATCGGTACATTCACTTTCTGCATTTTTGCCCATCTCTGTAACAATTCTTTGTCTTCTGATGTAAGAATTTCATCAGCACCTGCAACAAAACGTATCAATTAGCCTTTCTCCAAGTCAGATATATTTGTAGACATTTGCATCAGATATAGACATGAAAGCCTAATTTCATCAAAAAAAATAAATTGTTATCATGCTTTCTACCTTAACTAGTAGATCAAATGATTGTTTTCTATGATATACAGATTTTAACAGTGTACACAACTTACCTTTGAAATAACAGACTACTTTCTCACATGCCAAGTCCAAATGCAAGGCAAAAAGAATGCAAAGGACGAGACTTTGAGATCGAGACATGGCCAATACTTTCTGATCTAAATCAAGTCATAGCAACATTTTTCTTCTCTTACCACTGATTAGTAAACTTCATGTGTTGAGGCAGTCAATACCTTGAAAATAACTATTGTGCAGTAATTGTGACGAAATACTAGGAGCATGGATTGGACACTGACTGCCATGATTCAACTGAAATAATGTTAAAATAGCATAAGTTATATGCTTCTTTATAAACTCCAATCACACAGCCTTACCACTTTGAGAGGCAATCAATATGCATATCAGCCACCCAACCCACCCCTCCCTCCCCCCATTAAATGTTTGAAAGGCATTTGGCTTAGTCAGGACAGAAAGCTGTGATACATCTTCTACAAGATTACATTACTAGAAACTCCAATCTCTAATTTTTCTACTGGACATTACACTTAAAATTCCCTACTGTTTTTCTTGATGTCTTTCATTTTCTTCTGCATTGTTCTCTCCTTCTTTTTCTTCCTTTTATCTTCTCTTTCCTTTTGTCTCATAGCTGCAGTCATGGGTTTGGGCTTATCATCATCTCCAACAGAATCTGCACATAAAGGAATAATGCAGCAAGTCTAATTGAAAATGACATTTCATCACTATTTACATTAGCCCATTACCAAACAATAACGACATTTGACCAGTTTGTTGCAGACGACTCTGGAAAACATTGTGGGAAAAGGAGAAATTGCTTTTAATGAGCAATTTCTCCTTTTCCCACAATGTTTTCTACCCTATCAAAAGATTATTTTCCAATTTCATCACATTTTGAAATGTCGTCTGCTAACTCTTTCAATTTGGACAATGGCAAATTTGGCATTTGGTAAAGGGTTAGAGTTTTTAGTAGTAAAAGAAATGTTTTTTTAATGTACATATTAAAGACATTATTAGTTTAAATTGGTTTAACCCATCAAAGTACATCCTTATAAACTTATGTTTATCAAAAATATATATTAAGGAAAAATCTTTCATTTAAGATATTGCTCAAATCTAATAATATTACATTTGCCAAAATGTTTCCATAAACATCTAACAATAACAAAAAAGCCACAAGTCTCCAAATATTTTTGATTATCACTTTGTCTCTTGATTTGGATCAATGACTTTCTATAAAAGCAACATCTTAACAATGCTTACCTGTTCTTTTTTTGAAGCTTGCATTTTTTATGGCAGCTTTGATCAAACTCTTTGTATTATCGGAAATAGTTCTGTTATTCTCATCTTTCACTGGTTCCTGATTTTCCTTTGGCTTTTCCTCTGTCAGCATAGCCGACATCTGCCGTTTCCCATCCTCAGACTTGGCACTCAGCATCTCCACATCCAGGGACTCAACTTTCAGAACCCCTACCTTTTCATCTTGTATATGATTCTCACTATTCTTGGCACTCAAAGGTTTCTTAAACACCTCATTGTCCCCACCTGAAGCTTTCGTAATAATAATCGGTTGAATCTTATCCTTCGCCTGTGATACTGTGCTTGACTCAACTTCTTGTTTAATGGCAATTTTATCCAGGTTTGATTTATCATCTTTTTCTGACTTGTCTGGTTCCACGATCTTTGTAAAGAAAGGGGAACTTGTATCTGATGAGTCTGATGTTTTTGGTACTGGACGAAGAAGTGCGTTAAAACTCAGTGTGGGTGTCCGAGGTTGATGATATTCCATGACTTCTTTAGCGATAGATTCCCTGATTTGTGTCAGAGATAGTTCCTGCAATAAACACAAGAAGGTGAAGCCAAAGTGTAGTTAACACATTAACATTAATTACAGTATAGGACAATTGTCCTTGGTGTCAGGTGTCTGCTTAAGAGCATGGCAGTTATTTTTTTCGATTCCTGTTAAGAGGGAAAGGGGCTCACCTTATGATATTTTATTAATCAAAATATGTTGCAAGTACTTGTTATGTATCCATTAATGAGAGTCAAGTGCTACACATAAGTTGTTATAACTTTCTTCACAATCAAAGTTAAAATAAATAACCTTAAATACCAATGAATACACAATTTCAACAAAATACGCTTGATAGGTTTTGAAGAAATTGTGACAATTACCTTCATGGTGAGCACTTTCTTCAAATCATCAAAACCTTTTTGACACATTTTTAATCTGTACTAAATATCTTTTATTTAGTCCAACTTTTGAAAAATTACATTGTCAAGGTTAAGATTAGATACTTAGATATTCACATCACTGAAGGACTAAAAATAATCTTGCACTGAAACCTCATAACACACATGTGAGCTTACCTCCTTTTCAAAGTCGAAATTAAAAGCTGGAACACAAATGGGTTCATCATCAGGGTCATGGTATTTGTTTAAGTAAGGATGAACCAAAGCCTGCTCCACAGTTATCCGCTCTTTTGGGTGGAGGACCAACATCTTGTTGAGGAAATGAATGGCCTTTTTACTCGCTTTAGGATACATCTTTGCCATAGGGATTGGTTCCTTCTGCCCCATTTCTGTAACAATTATATTAAAAAAAAAATGGCTAAAACAGTGTTTTCTTGAAAGGATTTTCTCATTTATATGTAGGTAAATGCTTCCTCGGTATTAATCTTTTCTCTATTTCTGTGTACTTTAAAAAAGATTACAATCAAGTCATCAATCAAAATGACAAAAATATAACAAACCACATAACTGATAAAATGTATCTAAATCTTGAAAAAAAAATTATCGTGTTGTCAACTGATATAAGATGTGAAGAAGATATGATTGATTTGATTTAGGGAAAGAGTAATTCTCCAAAATTATCATACAAACTTAACTTATAGCAATACAAATAAGTGGTTCCTTTAAAGTTGCAATTGCATCAAATTACGTTTAAATGGAAAAGATTGTTTAACTTATCCCTCAAAAAGAGTTTGGTGAGTTGTCACAATGTACAAAAAATATGTATCATTTACTTTCAAATGCTTGGTAGAAAGCCTGCTGACAAAATGAGACATTTCTCCTAATGAGAAACTTATGTTCTCTTTTGTCACAATGGTTTCATAAACCTCCTGCAGTAAGTACATTTAAACAAGTATACAGACTTTCCAAGTAATTGAAAATTGTATTTAATTGAGAAAAAGGGGAACACATATTAATCAAATGAGAAACTTGCCACTTGAAATCAAAACCGTCACAATGAAAATAAATTATCATTCCTTTTTTTGTTTAATGATATTTTTTCTTACCTTGGAAGAAGTTTTTAATGATGGGTGAATGACACAAGCTCAATAGATCTTCACTGGGTGAGCCCACTGTACCAACAATGAGTTTGATCTGGGATATAGCATCCTTTCCTGTTGAAAAAAGAAAATAAGATCAAAGTTATTTCAAATGCCTACTTTTTTATTCTTTCACAAAACCCTGGATTGTGTTACTCAATTAAATCACTCATCGAAATGATTCTAATGAGTATCTACCAAAAAAGTATTGACTGTATGGGATTTGAATACACAAATTCCAATACACCCCTTAACTGGATCATTGTAATCACAGTGAGGCAAATTGGCAATCTCAGCAATATATGTGAAATTTGTATAGCCAACATCCAACTTGTTTGAACATTTCTGACGAAAGTATAAAGAATTGATTTCAAATTGAAATTAATACCGAATTAAAGGTAATAAGTGTGTAATCCTAATATGAATAAAATGAAAAAAGAAAGTTGAGTTAGTTTTTGGGTGAATTAATCTTCTAAGAATAAGAAGTTGGGGACACAAAGGTTGATTCATTCTTCAAGAGACAGCATTCCCACATCTGAAAAGTCAACAAAAAATCAACAAGAAATCAATGGGAGCCGTCAGAGGAAAACTTGTTTCATAGGTTGTCACAAATGAGTTATTATGAACAAAAAGTGACAAAAGCTAAACTTATTCAATCATATGGGACTTTTAACTTGGTTTAACTTGGAGCAGATAACAGTTATAAACAGTAGCTAATCATTGGAGGCATTAGATTGAAATTTTCATGATTGTAATCATCATGCAAAAAATAAAATGGCTTGTAATGTATAATTTTACAAATTATAAAACAAAAAGGGCCGTAACTCTGTAAACAGGTCAACAAGAGTTAAGGGACAAGTATCCAGAAGCTTAGATTATCACCTGAAACAAGTGTATGAAGGTTAAATACATTACCTTCAACAGTTACAGGGTTCTCAGCTTACATATAAACAACTTAAAATAAGGACTCTGATGCTGAACTCTCTCCCAAATATAACTGACATATTGTTGACCTGATATAAAACACCATACAAACAAAGAAAATCAAACAATTTGTTCTCAAATTTCATTTGTTTGAGTATATAAAACCTACCTTATAAACTGTCTAAAAGATACACCAGTATATAAGGTAGATTTATTTATGAAATGAAAACAAATACTTACCATGAAAGAGATGCTTAGAGTTAAAAAGAAGTAAGCAAAAGAAATAAATCCCTCATCTTTTATCAAGTCATTCTTTTTTATGAAATATCCGGCCTTATTCCGCCCCTTTCCCCCATCTCTAGAGTATATATTTTCCCCTAAATATTTGAAAAATTCCCCTTTGGAAGTCTTGTTTATTTATAATCATAAAATGTTGAACTTTGAACATGAAGATAGCATGTTGATGAAAAAATGAGTTGGAAAAATGTTTTCCCTCTATGTATGGTGAATTTTAGTATCAAAACTCAATTTTGTACCGTTGCTAAGCATAGAAATGTCTCCTTTTCCCCTTTAACATGCAAATTTTCCTTAATGGACCCGACACCCTGACCCAAAAACTGAAGAAAAAAACCACTGTTATCAAATTTCAAAATTTCCAGTTAATGTTACAACTCACCTGGAAAGAGATGTTTCCGTCCGAGCATTTCTGCAAAGATACAGCCCACAGACCACATGTCCACCGCTGCCCCGTATTCTATTAGTGATAACATGATCTCTGGTGCCCTGTACCATCTAGTCGCAACGTATTGTGTCATGAAGTAATTTGGTTCCACAGGACAGGATGATATGCCCCTTGCCATACCTGCATAAATATGTCAATTAACATTTAACCATTTACAAGTTTCCTGAATCATAATTGGTTGAACAGGGCACTTAGAGGGGTTCTTAACATCTCCATGAATTTGAACCAGCCAAAACATAATTTGAAGCAGTCATTTCTTAAGTCTGTTCTAAATGAGATCACTGCTTTACTCCATGAAACTCACTTCCATGGTTTAATGACTTATATTAAACTGTCGAAATGAGTCTCAAACAGAAATCTGACATTAATGGAAGGTCTATTTCAGAACCTTTTATTTTGGATAAAGAAAGCCCTGTCAAAGTAGACGGAGGTCATTGACAGACGTCGGATAAGCTTTCAACATTATACAGATTCATTGAGGATTTCATTTATATTTCAACAGTTTTGGGTTATCTATATCTCTTTTGGTGAAAACACCTCTGCAAGATATTAACTTAAAAAAAAAGACAAACAAAAGAGAAAAGTTTGCCCTACACATGCAAAATCTATTGGTCCTTTGGACAAAAATAATCTTTCAATTTCTAATTACTAGACTTGCAGTATTTAACTTTTGACCCAAAGTTTATATCAGAGTTCAAGGTAATGGAACATATTCAGTCTTATTCTAGTACCTTATTTCTATCAAACATCTACACGTATTCGGTAAAACTTATTCAATGGATACGCCATAAAATTGTCTCAGTGGGACAATTCTAATTAGTATGAATGATTATAATATATAGGGTAAAACAAATAAGGTTCACAAGGTAAAAAACACCTTTTGTCTAGACCTCTGTTATGTAAAATTAACCCATTACCAAACAATAACGTCATTTGACGAGTTTGCCACAGACAACTCTGGAAAACATTGTTGGAAAAGGAGAAATTGCTCTATACGAGCAATTTGTTCTTTTCCCTAAATATTTTCGGCCCTATCAGAAGATTTTTCAATTTCATCACATTTAGAAATGCTGTCTGCAAACTCTTTCAATTGTGGACAGGCGAAAATTTTGCATTTGGGAAAGGGTTAAATGCTTTTATCTTTACCAAAATCTCCAATCCTGAGTTGACAATCTTCATTGACCAAAAGATTACTTGGTTTCAAGTCCCTGTGTATAACATGAGCTGAGTGAATATACTTGAGTCCTCGAAGAATTTGATACAGGAAGTAACGCACATGCTCTTCAGTCAGCTCTTGTTTAGAGTATATGATTTTATGAAGATCGCTTTCCATCAGATCAAACACTACATACACATCACGAAAGTCACTCAACGTCTCTTTTGGTTTTAGTATCTCTCGAATACGAATAATATTGTCATGTTTGAAGTGTTTTAAAATCTTTATCTCTCGATAAGTCCTTTTTGCGATATCTTTAACATCAAACACATTTGGTATTTTCTTAATTGCTACCCGGTCATTTGTCCTTTTATGGATGGCTGAGCACACCACTCCATATGCACCTATCCCGATATTTTCTATGGGCTGATATTCATTCAAGTCTAGGTCAAACTTCACATCCAGTGCACGTTTCCTAAGATGAGCCAGGTTCATCAGCAAGTTCTCGTCTCTTTTCTTGCTTTCTGCCATCGCTGTAATTTACCAACCTGTCGAGATAAAAAAGTATCATGAGCGTGTAATTAGCTTCATTTATTTGAGACTTGGCATCTGTTAGTAGGAAATCATAATCGAAGAATAGACCATGAAACATGTTTGTGAAATTACAAATGTGACAAACTTGATCTACAGGCAGTATTTTCTTTTATCAGAGGCGTATGTAAAGGCTAGGTTGCTGACGGGCACTTATACATTGCAAGTTAATAGACACTAATTTAACCAATATGAAATTAAACCTATTTGTCCCCTCTGTAAATAGACTCCTGAATTTAGGATTCATTTTTTTACTGTTTGTCCTACACTTACTCAGGTTAGAAAGAAACATCTATCCCCGCTCCTACTTTACCTTTGCTCTAAACTAGCCACTAACATAGGTGACACTATTTGAAAGGACAGTGCCCTGTTGGCCCAATGCCTGCTGGATTGTACAGTCAACCACATAAGCGAACTTAACAACCAGGAAGTGAAAAAACACATTGAAAGAACAAGAAGAGCCCTCATATATGACCTACACCTGAAGAGAAATGCTGCACTTCAAACTGGGTGGATAGCTGTTCACCTAACTTATCAGTGCAAAGTGAATCAAAGACCTAATAAACACAGATAAGCAACTCTGCAAAATACCGTTCTTTCTCGCGTTGACATCTCGTTCGCGAGATTTTGCCTTCCTGTAAAAACAGACGCTTTATTTTGTTAATCAAAGTATCTGCCGTCACTGATCAGCTATGGTAGCCCTTTTATTGACCCTCCCAACCCCAAAAACGAATAAACAGATGGCCACCAGCTGTGGTGCCCTGCTGTGATAATTACCAGGGATTATAACTTATTGTAATATTGCACTGTGTCAAACTGAAATGTTTAACTAAATTTTATGATGGAGGAAAATTTCAGCAGCAAAATTTACTGTTAAAATATTAGCTTAAATTCATACTTTTGTGGAATGGGTCTCTAAATGGGAATTGTCTTTTTTTGTGGCATATCATGCACAATATTCTATGAATTAATAATTCGTAATGGGGAGCGTTCTATTTTCTTTGAAGAATGTACTCAATACCATCATCATCACCATCTGCATCATCATCATCATCATCAACAATGTTAAAATTATAATATCAAACAACAACTAGCTAAAGGTTTTATCCATTTTAATAAAATCTAGATATAAAAAAATAAATGCATGTGTATTTCTATAAATGAAGAATGATCGTTCGGATAAATTTTCAGGAAGAAAGTTCATCATTTCTGTTTCAACAAGAAATTTTCTGTAAGTAGATCATGGTCACGTGAAACATTCTCATTCCAGTGAAGGGTCGTCAGATTTCTAAAACAACTTGGCACAAGAAAGAACATATGCCTGACTTTTTTTTAAAGAGATAAGACTTGGCTACCTAACCTCAAAAAGCAACCTTACATGTGATATAAATGGAATTAATGTACGAATTTGTAGAAAGAAAGTATTTAGCATATAAACCATTGTTTTCAATAAATGAAAACTTTATTTTTTTCCATTATCAAAATTCTAGATAATTCGGAAAAAAAGGGTTCCCATTGTTTATCAAGTGATACATGTATACAGGAAGCTTGCAGCATACTATTGTACTGTATTGTCAACTGAGAATTTGAGTTACGGTACCCCGTGGGGATTAAGATAACAGACATTCCAAAGAATAGGCTAACTTTAAAATTACATTTTGTATTAGATCTTTTTAGACTTTCTTCTCAGCTAGAGCCATATACTTCTGCGCACAAATATGCGCCCGAGTCTGCTTTTTATCTCTTGATTTGCAGCATGTTGATGTCATACTCTTCCAGCACACACAAACATGCTGTCATTAGCGGCAAATTTGACACTTTCTATGCATAGCAATTATTTCCAGCTGAACCAAACAGAACATATCGTTACATCTTCCACGTATACAGTTTATATACAATAAGAGAGTACTAAGAATAAATTCAAATTAAAAAAAAAACAAGACCAGTTAAGAGAATTTAAATGCCTCTTAACATCACAAAAATATGAAAAAAGTTCTTGATCTTCCCTTGTTCGATAAAAATATGTGTAATGAATCAAAGTTTGTCTAAATCAACCCATATTTTGTTTTTGTTTCTGAGAAGTTAGACAAAAACTATTGCTCTACTACTAAAACATGCAACCAAATGATTTAAAAACAAGAGGACCCTGAGGGTCCTGGATCGCTCACCTGACACTTGTAAAGTGTTGGTTACAACAATGTTACACATGAGTAATGGACAATATTTGTCTAAATTTGACAGTGATCTACTTTTGACCCCAAGTTACTCATAAACTGACTTGGTTGAGATATAATAGGTTGATCATTTTGAGCAAGTTTGATCAAATTGGGCTGAAAATGTAGCTTTCATTGCTTCTAGACTGTAAACAAGGTTTTTCAAAGATTTGACCTAGTGACCTACTTTTTGACCCCACACTACCCATGTTCAAACTTGATCAAGATACCATCAAGGTTAACAGTCTGAGCAAGTTTTATCAAGATTGGTCAGAAAATGTGACTTCTAGAGTGTAAACAAGATTTTTCAAAGATTTGACCTAGTGACCTACTTTTTGACCCCGCACCAACCATGATCAAACTCTATTGAGATATCATCAAGGTTATTATCCTGAGCAAGTTTGATCAAGATTAGGCAGAAAATGTGGTTTCTAGAGTGTAAACAAGATTTTACTAAGATTTGACCTAGTGTCCTACTTTTTGATCCCACCCCACCCATGATCGAACTCGATCGAGATATCATCAAGGTAAACATCCTGAGCAAGTATCAGGAAGAATGGGTCAAAAATGTGGCTTCTAGAGTGTAAACGCTGAAATTGTTGAAGACGCACGCACCCACGCACGCACACACGACAGACGACGGACATTCAAGTATCCTAAAATCTCATCCTGAGCAGAGCTCAGGTGAGCTAATGAGCAAGTTTGATCAAATTGGGCTGAAAATGTAGCTTTCATTGCTTCTAGACTGTAAACAAGGTTTTTCAAAGATTTGACCTAGTGACCTACTTTTTGACCCCACACTACCCATGTTCAAACTCGATCAAGATACCATCAAGGTTAACAGTCTGAGCAAGTTTTATCAAGATTGGGAAGAAAATGTGACTTCTAGAGTGTAAACAAGATTTTTCAAAGATTTGACCTAGTGACCTACTTTTTGACCCCGCACCAACCATGATCAAACTCTATTGAGATATCATCAAGGTTATTATCCTGAGCAAGTTTGATCAAGATTAGGCAGAAAATGTGGCTTCTAGAGTGTAAACAAGATTTTACTAAGATTTGACATAGTGACCTACTTTTTGACCCCACCCCACCCATGATCGAACTCGATCGAGATACCATCAAGGTTAACAGTCTGAGCAAGTTTTATCAAGATTGGGAAGAAAATGTGACTTCTAGAGTGTAAACAAGATTTTTCAAAGATTTGACCTAGTGACCTACTTTTTGACCCCGCACCAACCATGATCAAACTCTATTTAGATATCATCAAGGTTATTATGCTGAGCAAGTTTGATCAAAATTAGGCAGAAAATGTGGCTTCTAGAGTGTAAACAAGATTTTACTAAGATTTGACATAGTGACCTACTTTTTGACCCCACCCCACCCATGATCAAACTCGATCGAGATATCATCAAGGTAAACATCCTGAGCAAGTATCAGGAAGAATGGGCCAAAAATGTGGCTTCTAGAGTGTAAATGCTGAAATTGTTGACGACGCATGCACGCACGCACGACAGACATTCAAGAGCTCAGGTGAGCTAAAAACAAGACCAGATAAGAGAATTTAAATGCCTCTCAACATCACAAAAATGTATAAAAGTCCTTGATCTTCCCTTGGTCGATAAAAATATGTGTAATGAATCAAAGTTTGTCTAAATCAACCCATATTTTGTTTTTGTTTCCGAGGAGTTAGACAAAAACTATTGCTCTACTACTAAAACATGTAACCATATGATTTAAAAAAACCAAGACCAGATAAGAGAATTTAAATGCCTCTCAACATCACAAAAATGTATAAAAGTCCTTGATCTTCAATTGGTCGATAAAAATATGTGTAATGAATCAAAGTTTGTCTAAATCAACCCATATTTTGTTTTTGTTTCCGAGGAGTTAGACAAAAACTATTGCTCTACTACTAAAACACGCAACCAAACGATTTAAAAAAAAAACAAGACCAGATAAGAGAATTTAAATTCCGCTCAACATCACAAAAATGTGAAAAAGTTCTTGATCTTGCTTTGGTCGATAAAAATATGTGTAATGAATCGAAGTTTGTCTAAAACAACCCATATTTTGTTTTTGTTTCCGAGGAGTTATACAAAAACTCTACCATCCCATTTAATTCCAGACATATAGCACTTTCGGTTCTATTGATGATACACATTTTAAAACACGTGTTTCACCAGTGGTATAAGGAAATCAATTGGCTCATATGCAATTATTAATAAAAACAACACACTAATAAAGGAATGTTAAATCTATCGAAAAATTAACAAAATAAACGTTAGTTTTCACACTTTATTCAACCTTCGTTTACATCGTCTAGCTGCAGATACACTTCAGTGCCGACGAGATTAGGAAGTCTCCCATAGTCTCCCGAAATCGCATCCTCCACAAGATGATAAGGGAGTTCGGTCTTTACCTATGGGGAGTTGCTTATCTGTGTTTATAGGTCTTTGAGTAAATTAACTGTTTTTATTTTTTTCAATTAACTTATTTAGTGTTACCCAGTGCTAAGTCAAGACATTATTACTAGGCCGCTCATTTTACCTTCTACCATACAGCAGGGTGCTCCGATTAATCTAACAGAGGAAGCTATGTTTCAACAACAACATGACGTTCCATGACTAATCTGCATACACTCAAAGCGAAAAAGAATAAATTTTCATATTGGATTTTGTTCTTTTCCAAATTGAAAACCACAGTTGATTACAATGATACATAACCAATCAATAAAATGGATGATTTCTTCGTTGTAGATAGCATATTATTTCAAAACCTATATATGAGATAATTTCATATTTTTAGAGTGCTCATGAATACTTGGCAAGACTTCCTTTTGAGTAGGTGTATGTGTTTTAATCAAGAATTAAGGAAGTTCGAGTAGCAAATAAGCTACTAGTCTGGACCTCGGAGAGATGTGCTACATTTAACGCAGTTGTAGGGTTGAACCCCTCACTTGTACATTTCCATCTTATGTTTTAATCTGTGTGAAATGGTTTCTGAGGGAAAGGGTGTGGTAAGGGAAATACCAAGCTTCCAGATTGAATCAATAAGTAAAGGATTAGGGTGGTTGTAGGTTCAAGCTGGGGGCACTCATAATCTTTGACTTTATTCTCTCATGTTAAGGCTTATAAATACATGTACTATAATACTCAAGAATGAGTGCTGTACATTAACAGGAAGAAGAAAGTAACATCCACATGGGAGTGGAAAAAGATCTATATACTGGTGTGGTGACAGCATCTTTAGACCCCTTTACAAGGCTTTAGAAAGTGACAACTGACAACAGCTTTCCTTTGAGCACAAAAAGGACTTTGAATGTATTACAAATAAAGCTTTATATTCAATGATCAGTTATTATTTTCCAGTTAAAATGAGTAATATCCTGAAATAACAAGGTGAAATGAAATCAAAGTAACCATTTAGCAATTTGACAACAGTTTAACTTACCTCGCCTGATATCAATACACCGGTAATAGGTTTATACTATAAAAACTTAAGACTGTTACTCAAGCAACAGGGTCATCGATTACGCTAATAAGTGATAATTAACATTTATGTCTCTAGTCTAAATTTCTATTTCTCGAGTTGTTTCGCCACCAAGTTGTTTCCACACACTGAAGATTCATACACGCTATGTTTCGTCCAACGAGGTTTCGCCCCATTCAAAAAAGATGATCGTGCTCACAACGTTCGTTGAACGTTTATGCAGATTATGAATCTAATGCATTGTTTGAGAGAACATGCTGGTATATATATCTAGACAATACAATCGCTCAGTGAACGACAGTGTTTTTCACTGATCGGATGTGTTTGTGTCTTTGAGAGGTTCATATGCTCGGTTCGTAACAATCGTATCAAGAATTATTCACTTACCTATATATCTATTGGAAGATTTTGTGAAATGAGCATCGTTAAAAAGAGATTTACATAATTTTGAAATATGTTGGTGTTTTTACTTTCTAACTAAATTACACAAAATTGAAAGACTGTTTTATTCATTTTCTGTCTTAATTAAAACCACTGAAAATAATAAGCATAAGTAATGTTTAAAAGAAGCTTTGCTAAACGGTAACCTATATATTATACCTACTCATTTGAGGCAAAAAAGAGACTGTATAGAAGCCTTTGTTTTAGTATTGACCATAGAGCCCTTGGATATGATGATAGGGAGAAAGTGTTTGGTCAGTGAGCTTTATTGTACCAAAGATCTCAAATGTGTGTGTTTAGGTCTTTGGTTGTACCACGTGCGTGGAATCTGGACCATAACCATCTCAAATTTAGACGTAATATAGATTAGCATCTCTCTTGACGTTGATAATTTCAAGTAATCGGATTCTATAACTAAAAATGGTAGTCATATCATGTAAAGCTTATTTCCTTATGTAGCGGAATATTGTGGCTGATCAAATCTCTAAACTACTTTTTACAATGCATTCCCAATGTGCCGTCGAGGTCAAAATAAAACATTTAGAGAGCTCACATGACAGACATGCTAATTCGTCTTAACTGATTGGTCTTAATACAAATAGTTGTGTGCCTGTAATTACATTAAACTACACTTTATGGTCCAATAGCCAGTCTGGGTTTCTGTAGCGTTGGCATGGACTTATCTTTATGCTTGATCATGACACAGAAAAGGCCAATGTGTTTTGCTTGAGGTGTCAAATACGTAATGGCTTGGCAACAAATGGGGGGGGGGGGATTATTATGGGTCAGTTTGCACAACTTCGTTAAATGGTAAAAAACAATGGCAGATGATTAAGTTTCACCTTACCAGATGCCATGCTACCCACAATGCATAAACCAAGCTTAAACGTTAGTGCAACACAAACAGATCGATGGTAATTTCCTAGCAACGATGGGTCATATTATAAGACATCTCGTTGTTCATCTCAACGAGGGTATATGTCTTGGAAAACCACGCCAAAAGAGACTGCTGTTCAAGCTACCAATCCTCTCTAATCGATCCTTTGCGGCCTTCGTAGTTGCACAAAAGAGGTTATGGATTCCGTTATGGATGTCACATACCACACACTTGAATGCTCCTCGCATTCAACCATGATTCATCATGAAAGGCAAAATTAATACGGGAAGCGTGAGCACTTGTAAGGAGATGGCTCCCTCTCTTCACTCTGCAGTTCATAAACTCAGTCGACTCCTTCAAGAAGATAGAAACGTCTTAATACCATTATTTCAAAAATGCCCCCGTCTTATTCAAAAGTGTTCAGTTTCGGCGGTAAATATGGCAACCTTCGGTTTAACCTTTCATGTTTCAGCACTTTGGGTGATTTCCACAGGTTTTCTTCTTGTTCGATTGAAAACAATAATCACATGCATTTATTGAACTTTACACTAAGAAGGGATTTTGGGATATTTATCTCGATGTTAAAGTGTTCGCCTTTCAATGAGTGTTTACATTGGACCTTAGAGTGTTATAAACATTGGCTTTCCAATGCCTGTCTGTCCATAATTACGATTTTTTGTCTGATTGCGCTCTCGTGTTTGGGGTATCTATTGTAACGAACCGAGCAAATGAATCTCTCAAAGACACGTACACATCCGATCAGTGAAAAACACTGTCGTACTCTGAGCGGTTGTGTTGTCTATGTATATATAATACCCGCATGTTCTCTCAAACGATGCATTAGGTTCCTAATTTGCATAAACGTTCAACGAACGTTACATATCTCCCACTTCCAAGAAGACTCGTTCCGAGTCTTGGCCCTTGGGAAACACGTGGGGGAAGGTAACTCTGAGAGAAGGAGGAGTCTTTATCACACCGCTGCCACCAATGTAACGAACCGAGCAAATGAACCTCTCAAATAGACACAAACACATCCGATCAGTGAAAAACACTGTCGTACACTGAGCGGTTGTGTTGTCTCTATATATACCTGCATGTTCTCTCAAACAATGCAGTAGGTTCCTAATTTGCATAAACGTTCAACGAACGTTGTACACTGTGTACCCAATAGTTGGCAAGAAAGCATCTTTTTCCTCTGTCTTCGAGAGTTCTTATTACTTGTAAGCGTCTGAACCATTCTATCAACAAGACCATTGGATCATTAAGTGTAAATTTATAGATGATGAATTAAAATGTTTTGTATATTTTTGGAATAATATTCATGCAGACGAGTAGCGATGTAAGCGTACATCTAGTCTGTCAGCAATTGTGTCATGCCAGGTCAGAGCTTAGGTCGTTTCGAAATAATAGTCATTTCTTTGTCACCACTTTGGCTAATCCAGAGAATGCTTCAAGAATATGATATACATCCGTCTTTGGTATCACCAATGCAAGACATCTAAAAACTATAAGCTTGTCTGTTGTTGAGAGCTCGCGATCGTCACTAAAAAAAAAGATAAAAGAAAAAAAAAGGGAAAAAAAGGGAGGGAGGGAGGGAGGGAGGGAGGGAGGAGAGAGAGAGAGAGAGAGAGAGAGAGAGAGAGAGAGAGAGAGAGAGAGAGAGACAGACAGACAGACAGACAGACAGACAGACAGACAGACAGACAGACAGACAGACAGACAGACAGACAGACAGACAGACAGACAGACAGACAGACAGACAGACAGACAGACAGACAGACAGACAGACAGACAGACAGACAGACAGACAGACAGACAGACAGACAGACAGACAGACAGACAGACAGACAGACAGACAGACAGACAGACAGACAGACAGAGACAGAGACAGACAGACAGAGAGACAGAGAGACAGAGAGACAGAGAGACAGAGAGAGACAGAGAGAGAGACAGAGAGAGAGACAGAGAGAGAGACAGAGAGAGAGAGAGAGAGCAGTTAAGTGACGATGCAAAACATATGATTATTATGCAGCTCGCTGCTGTGCTTAACTATCATGAGACCTTTTAAGTATTATTGAGTCTTTGGTTCTTTGATATATTCTTTGATATTTCGATATTCTATCCCAGAATAGCCTCTACGTCGCTTGAGCCTGGCCAAAGAAGGGCTTCTACTGGTACATGTATAAATAAATGTGAAGATTGAACGTGATATATTTGTCACGTGCGCGTCGTACTTTGCATATTGCAGGTTTATGCTTTTTTCGTGTCCGTTTATATACTAATTACCAACAATGAAAGCCTAGATTTTTTCAACAACTTCTTAAAGATCGTGTCATGGCAGCAATGCACGCATGAAATGTATTTTTCATATGCTAATATTATAGATACACGGAACAATTAGGTACCGATTGCTTTCAATCCGGTGTTTAACCAGCGATTCGGTAAATTGGATTGTTTTTGGTATCTCTCGGTACATTTCGATTTCCATTTCCGCTTACAGTTGGTTCCACTCCACAGGAAAATAAACGCAAAATAGATTATGTAGTTCCTGGTCTTTTGAAGTGATTTTTTTTCCAAAACATGCTATCATGTCTATCATCAAAATAAAAGAAGAGTTTCCACTTCATCTGTCTTCTTGGCAGAACGACTACAACATCTTAGAGGAAGACATCATATCTGGAAAGGTAGGATTACATTAAAAATGCAAAATGACAGATTTTGACAGAGAGTTCTAACAGTGTTAGTCATTCACTGTCATACGCAGTTGTATCATGTGATGAATGATAAAGAGCATGCTTTGTTTAGTTATCAGCACATAGGCTCTATCAGAATAAAAGTAAGTTGCAGTAGCAACTAAAAAGTTATGTGTTAGATGTTTAAAAGATTCCACCTGAGTTTTTTTTCCATGTAGCTACTGAGCCTGAGTCTGAAAGAATACCTTCATGAATTTTATCTATAGGCCTGAGAAATGAATATAATTGTACTAAAACTTCTTAAAGTGTCCAAAATTATCGGCTAAATGGGTTTTTTGATTAGGAGCACTGTATTTCAATATAGATGAAACATTGGTTATGTTAACGTTTTTTAATATTTAGGTGCATGGATATGCACACTTACAGGCATGATTTAACTGCAGAGTTTAATTTTAAAAAAATTCCAGATAAATCTTGTGTTTGGATACTCATTGGAATAAAAAATCATGATGTTGGCAATAAAAAAGAGTTCTATTATGTATCTCTGACTGATAGTTTATTCTGTATTCTATTTAAACTCATGCTTGTAAAATGAGTTTGAGAGGGTCCTGCATGGCCCAGTAGATAAGTTGGTAGACTTAGAACTCGGGAGGTCCCAGGTTTGAGCCCTGGTTTCCTATTGACTTCTGCTTGTAGTATGAGTTAGAGAAGATAGACCCAAGAGGGAGGACCCCACTTCATCTGGCAGTGGCGCTAGGAAATGTGGAGAGCGTAAAAGTTCTGTTGAAGTATGGAGCCAATGCTAATGCAGAAAACAAGGGATATTGGTCAGGTAAGGCATCTTTCACCAATTCAAATTGCAACAAGATGTTGGGAAAATAAGAGGGCAGGGATGCCATTATCAGTTGAAACATGGGGTTGTACAAGAAATTTAACCCTTATAGTGATGGAACGGACTTCATGCTTATGCAAACAGGTAAGATCCAGGCCAGTGCCAAATAAATTGGCAGCTGGCCTGTGATCTATCCTGTTTGCTACTCTGAGTATCTTCCCTCAACAAAATAAAGCAGATATTTAAGGTTTTGGAAAGCAGACGACACAAAAAAAATGATTTCATTTTAAAAATAATATGAATTGAACCTTCACACCTGTTAGTGTATATATTGGAAGCAGGTTATAAATAAACCCAGAAATTCCTTCTTGCACAGGTTGATAGCATCACATGACAAGATCGATTAAAAGTTTCAGAAGCCCCATGTAACAATTATATCTATGAATTACCACCTTTTTTTTCTAATTTTATATCGTTGTTTATTAAACAACCCATTTAAACTGTTTACATTAACTGCAATATGAATGTCCTATTTCTTTTTCTGTACCGTATTATCTTTACCTCTGCATTTTCACTGCAGTGTTGCATGAAGCTGTTGCGACAGGTGACCCAGAACTTGTTCAACTGATACTGAAATACCGGGATCACCAAAGATACACAAAACGTACTGTCTCTGTACCTGAACTGCTGCAAAAACTTAAGGATGTAAGTTTAATACATAGAAACCTTTCCTTTTGTCGACATAGACTTTTTAAAGCATATTTCTTTGGCTTAATAGGGTAAATTAATGATTAAATGCATTTAGCCTTGACCCTTTCCCTTCTCAAAAAATCACATAATGCGTGTCTGGAACATGGGATTACAAAGATTTTTTTTTTCAGCTGAATAATTTTTCATTTGCTAACAATACGTTCCCTTTTAATTCAACTATAACTTTCATCTGCTAATGCTTTCAGTTCATGGCCATAAAAAAGTGTCATATGAGATTAAGCTCATAAATATGGCATATAACATCTTCATATTGCAATTTGGAAAAATAAAGTTTGAGGAAAAAAACCTGTACATGATAATCAAACTTTGATATTGGCTCGTTTATTTGAATGTTCTTGAATCTATTCTTCTATGTGGAATATTGTGACTGATCAAATTAAAACCAACAGCAAATGGCAAATATGAATTATGAAAGTTAACACTTTCCGTGGAATATTTGGATGAAGTAATTGTCCAAATGAAAAAATTGCTTGCCTTAAGCATCTTTTTTCTCGTTTATGGCAATTGTTCTTTTAGGCCCCTACAGCAAGTGTTATTGAATCAGATGTGATAAACTTTATCTAGTCAAAGTATTTCATTAAAGTACATTTTTGATAACATAACAATTAAGTTTAAATTCTATTCGAAAGAACCTAACAAAAATATTATTTGCTTTCAGTCTCCTAATTTTTATGTAGAGATGAAATGGGAGTTTGCCAGTTGGGGTAAGTTCATACAGTTTTTTTTGTATTTCTTCTGCTCTTAGATATGGGTGATTTTCAGACACTTTTTAACACAATCTTTTAAAAACAACTAGATTGTGCTGGTAACCAAAAGAATGGTTGAGCCCATTCTTTTGGGTACCCACTATATATAGTTTAGAATAAAAATAATGAAAGTAGCAAAAGATGTATTACATGCTTTTGATCTTGAGTTCTCTGCTACCTGATTTTAGATATGTATGTGAATATACCTAAGTGTGTTTAGTGGAAGACTAAAATGGGGGTTGGGGGTTGTTCCAAGGCAAGGGTTGGTGGAATCTGATCTCAAATGACTTGTCTTGTATATGCCAAATTTTTTCTTCACTTGTCTGTATGATGATTGTACAGTAAATTTTAGTAAAAATTCACTTGTTCATGAAGGCTTTTGGTTTTGTGGGAGCGTCCTTGGGCAAGACACTTCAGAGCCAAGTGCTTTCTTTCCCAGGAAAACCTTTAAATAATGATAAACTGTTGACATGGTGTTAAGTGCCATACAAAATAAGGAATGAAGCAATATTGTATAAATCGTATCATATATGATAATATTTATCATTATATGAGTATAATGATTATGTTTTCAGGATTCATTCATAGGATCTTTTTACATATGATATATGCAATGCATATACATTTTGCATACTGAAATAATCTTTTCAGATATGATATAGATGTTTCATATGATATTTCATGTGAGATACATGCAATAATTTGACGTGCTTCCATCTGTGAAGAAAAAGAAAAGGACAATCAATTACAATTACAACTTCAAAGTTTATTTGACAACCTATGTTTTTTAATTTTTTGTTTGTGTTATATACCTTCAACCTGTTGTCTACCCTTTATTATAACTGTCTTTTAGCCTTTTAAACTGTTGTGTGCCCTTTCTTTTCATACAACAACAAAATGAAGGAGTGGGTTTAAAATGATTTTCTATTATAAGAGAAATAAATTCATTTTTCAGTTCCACTTGTATCCCGAATGTGCCCAAGTGATACATACAGAGTGTACAAATCAGGTAAATTCTTCTCTAAGTGTTGATCACTTAAGTTACATGTTCTTGTTGTAACATACACACAGTAAACTATTGAAGAAGTAGCTGTGACAATATTCCTAGCTCAATTTCGAAAAACCTAGGAGACCTTGGGTGTTTGTCACATTTTCGTCAAGTTTTTGTATGGGGTATCTCATTAACTACTAAAGGGCATTGATTGAAACCTTCACATTTACAGAAACAAATGATTTTTCATGATCTTTTTTTGTATTGAAATTAAAACTTCATCAATAAGATATTAGTTTGAGACCCTATATTGGTTTTCCCATATATCTTGTTTACTCATTTTAAAACACTTATGATAAGATAATATTTGAAAAAGGAAATCTTTGATTCTCATTAGCACTCACCTCTATGTCACAATTTGTTTCCATATACATTTTATGTTTTACAATTTAAAAGAAATCTTAATGGCTAACAAAAATATGCATTTGAGTAATTATTTAATTCTAGGTTCCTCAGTAAGAATTGATACCACACTCTTAGGTTTCGACAACACAAGCTGGCAGAGGGGAAATCGGAGTTACATATTTACTGGACAAGGTATTCACTTAAAAAGTTTTACTCAATTTAAATGCTTTAATAGGCAAAATAAGTTTTCCATCAAATATTTTGAAGAAAAGTTCCTAAGAAGCTAGAGAACTGTCATTGCAATTTAATTGAAAGGGTATGAAATGTAATGGTATTCAAGTAAATTTGAAGGAGCTTAAATCAAGGTATTGGCAAAGGCTTAAAGGTGCTTGTTCACAAATGTGAGGAAGTTTGGAAGCTTGAAGTTAATTTCTTCAAAACTGCATAACAGCTGTACTGCCACATGATACACGCTGAAGAATAGTCATTTGAAGCAAAATTAGATCATTTTTTATTCTTTAAAGAGAGAAAACAGTGAATGAACATGTATTTTAATCCAAAAGAATGACATCGCTTTTGAGATCTACCGCATATAAACTCTACATACTTAGACAAATTGATGCTTTATGGATTAATTATGCTTTCAATGGCTACTGTTGTATGTCAAACAACAATCAAAAAGTTGTATTGTTAAACCACATTTATTTTGACTTTCAAAATTTTCTTTTCTGTGAACAAGCACCTTTAAGACTACATGACATGAAATAAGGAGTTGACACCTAGGCCTATATAGCTCATTCATGGCGTATTACATGTTAAACCCTTTGTAGGAAATGCTGCCACACTGATGGAGATTAACCATGATCAGCGTGAGGTGTTTAGTGAGACAATGGAGTTGATGGTTGATCCGCCCGACCTCCAGATCATGCAACCCTCGTCTGAGTCCGTCGCAGCAAGGCTGACCAATCCTATTGTCACCACATATCTAGACACAGAGAAAATAGCATTTGAAAGGTTTGCCATCATTGTGTTTTGATATCTGATATCTCAGGGACTTTTCAGTGGGAGCTTAACTCACTTAATATGGAGTCTGCAAGAGAATATATTTGAATGAGTTTTTATGTTGGATTTTCAAGGAGTGTTCAAACTAAGCACTAAACGTTTAGTTGATATAGGTGTCAGTCTGCCAATTGTTTTTTCATTCTAATTGATATCTCTGTTACTACTTATGGTAATGGCTTGAAATATCACACAGTGGTTACCCATTATTATGAAAAGTGATGAACATTTATCCCCTGGATCTATTGAAGCAAATTGATTGACTCTTCAACTCTTTGTTTCCTTGAATTATTCATATTAATGGTCATAGCTCTAACATTTAAGAGTGATGTTTGGAGCCGTAGGTCTTAGAGTCATCATTGGAATCACCCTTGTCTATACTGAGTAATAATACAGAACTTTTTTTTAGAACTTTTTAGTTTTGATATTTTGTGGATAGGTATGCCACCCGCTGCAAGGTAGCTGAAATACAGTTAAAAAACGCGCTAAATCCAAATCCAACCAATTTGGGTAACACAAAGTTCTCAAAGCTTTGAGAAATACATACATTGATATCTAATCTGTGTTTTTGTTTATATTGGTAAATCAAAAATATTTTTGAAAACTATAGAAGTATGATATCACTACCAAAGAAATGTTTTTGCTTTTCTATATAGAAATTGGTTTTGGTCTATTTGTAGGAACAAGTCAGGTATATGGGGCTGGAGAAGTGATAGAACAGAAACAGTCAGTGGTCGAGAATCTAAGGTAAGCTTTTACTTTATTTTAACCCATCTAAACATGGAAATCTGTGAAAGTCAAAACTGAAAGCAACAACAGACTCTAAACTAGCGAGGAAGAAATATGTCGTCTGTATGATATTGCATATGAATCATTCTCAACAAAGATAAATTGCTTATTATGGGCAGGTTATCTTTTTATCGCAGTGTTTACTAATAAGATACTTCATTGAAGAGTAAGGGGTGAAATCATTACAAATAATCAAGTTATTTTTATAAGTTATCTTCAGATGATGTTGATATTCTTGAAAAAGGAGAAATTTCTCACATCAGAAATTTCCCCTTGCCAAAGTTGATACAGTCTAACTTGTTTTAAGCAGCCACCCTTTTAAGCAGCCAACCTGCCTTAAACAACCACTACAGAAAGTCCCATTGTTAGATTTATAGTGTAAATCAACTTGTGTTAAGCAGCCAACCTGTCTTAAACAGCCAATTTACTCTGTCCCATAGGCTGGCCTCTAAACACAAGTTTGACTGTACTCCCATTTCTATCTCGACTCCAATTAATGCCTGTTTACTCTTTCCAATTGTACACATGGATTTCTCACTGTCCTCACTTCAGGTATACAGTGCCTCTAATGTTGAAGTGATCACAAAAACCAGGATGGAACATCTGACAGAGCAAGACAAGGAACGGTCAAAGAAGAACAACAAATCCCCCATAGAGTCATTTTTGGGTGTTGCAGAAGAGCATAGTAAGACACACGGAGCCTCGAATGGGGTATGTTTTGTGCTTCCTAGCTTATTTTAAGTTGTCTTTAAACCATATTTGGGTCCACAGGTTTGCGGATTACAATTTATCTTGTTATTTGTATAGGTTTTGTTTATTATAGGTCACTCCTATTGATAGGGCCAGCCATTTTTGACTTATGAGACACTTTTCACTGATTTTACCAAGAACCTCCTAACTTCTATAACAATGCCAGGTGCCATGCAGATATAAGTCGGTAACCAGCTTAGACTAGCTCTTGGTTCACAAACCGGCCATTTCAGAACAAGTCCTGCGAGAAACATTCTCCAGACAAACGCCTCACGGGGGCTCAAACTTTCGACCTCCCAGTCCCGAGGCTGAAACCTTAACCATAAGGCCATGGTAACGGTTTGTATAAGCAATAAAATTCACCGATTATTCTATATGCAAAGTTTTGACTAGTCCAAATTGAAAGCAACAGCAGTTTAGAGAAAATAACAAAGCCAAAGTTATAAGAAAAACAGTAGAAAACAATCATACAAGAAAGATTTGCTTGTTAGGAGCGAATTATCTTTTTGTCACATTGGTTAACAAAGTCTTCTGCAGATGCTGAAAAGTGAGGTGTAATGGCGAGAAGGTTGAATAGGCCCTTATATCAGCAACCTTTATTGTAACCTTAACTGTAACATTGGAGAACTCTTAGTAACATGAATCGTTTTCATCTATATGTTAACCCTTATAGTGTTGGAACCGACCTCATGTTTTTGCAAGCATGTTAGACCCAGGCCAGCCACCAAGTAAATTGGTGGCTTGCCAGTGGTCCAACCTGTTTGCTACTCTCAGTATCTTTCCTCAACAAAATTAAGCAGATATTTAAGGTTTTAAGGCATAAGACACAAAAATCTATTTTTTTAGCAAATTACCCAGCATTCAAAGGGTTATGGTTATCTGCTGCAAATGTTAATGAGGAATAATCCATTGCGAGATTAGCTGTTACAAATCTTGTAAAACAATCCAACCAGTGAAGGAACATTTTTTCTATTTCAGGATATAACATCATCATCACGTAATCCATGCTCCATTACACCGGAGGAATATTTCAACAAGTATATAGAGTTAAACGAGCGCGATATAGGACGGCCCCGTGATCAAACTTTAAAATCCCAAAAGTTCAAGGCCACACTGTGGCTGTGTGAAACATTCCCGCTGTCCTTACAGGAGCAGGTTGTCCCGATTATAGATCTAATGTCGGCTAGCAATGCGCATTTTAAAAAGTTAAAAGATTTTATCACATTACAGTTACCTGCAGGATTTCCTATAAAAATAGGTGAGTGGTGGCTGGTTTATTCATTGTCTTCATATGCCTGTTTTCCCCTGAAACCTCACATTTCTGCAAGCTACTCCCTCTTAACCGATTACCAAACAATAATGACATTTGACCAGTTTGTTGCAGTCGACTCTGGAAAACATTGTTGGAAAAGAAGAAATTGCTCTTAACGAGCAATTTCTCTTTTTCCCTCAATGTTTTCTGCCTGCCCTATCAGAAGATTATTTATCAATTTCATCACATTTATAACGTCGTCTGCAAACTGTTTCAATTTGGGACAGTCAAAAATTTTATGTTTGGTAAAGTGTTAAGAAATATTCTGAATGATCCAAATTGAAAACAATGGCAGACGAACATTTTGTTAGACATAAGATGTCATTGGTATCGTCTGTCCCCGAAATATGAGTATAGTGGTTCGTCTAAATTTTGGTAAGCTCCGCTATATTGCAAATAGTTGGAATTGAAAGCAACAGCAGACAAACGTTTTGTTAATGCAACAGCTGTAAGAGACTTTAGAATCCAATATGACAAAGGTTTTTTTGCTCCAAATAAGTTAAATTAAAGTTCTTTTGTCACAATGGTTTCTCCCCAAGATAATACAGAATATGTATTTTTCTAAAAAATTCTGTTTTGGTTAAAAGGAGTACATTTTATTTATGAAGAATTTTTTTCCCCCTATTGACTCACATTAACATACCTGCAGAAGATGACTTTTGCCTGCTTAAATGTTGGCCATATCATTTGCAATACTTGTATAAAACATGTGAATGGTGACTGATATCTCATTAATATTTCATATTTCAAATGAAGCATTTTTTTTCTTTCTGAATGATGAATAATTTTCTTGTATATATTTGCTTTTAAATGAAGTTATTCATACAAAGGGAAGCATTTCTCACTTTGCAACTGTATTTTTAACATGGTTAAACTTGTATACAATCAATTACAAGAGACACTAAACTGGCTTTTGAGCAAATAAAATCTTATTTTTGTTTGTTTCCTGAAAAAGCCTCTTGAATTTTACACTTCGTTCAGGTTATATGAAGCAGTAATACAATGGAGATATTTGAGAAACTTGATACTTTAGTGTTTTTTCTAGCCTTGGATTTCTCTTAATTCATCCAAGTTATTCTGACAAAAAGAATTTGCTTAACCCTTTATCAAACAATAACGACATTTGACCAGTTTGCTCCAGACGACTCTGAAAAACATTGTGGGAAAAGGAGAAATTGCTCATAATAAGCAATTTCTCCTTTTCCCACAATGTTTTCTGCCCTATCAGAAGATTATGTTTCAATTCATCACTGTTTGAAACATAGTTTGAAAACTTTCAATTTGGGACAGTTGAAAATTTGGCAAAAAAAAATTGATGCAAAGATTTAAACTTGGATGCAACAGTATACAATGAATATTTACTCACATGCCTGGCAAACTATTGTTCTTTGCAGAGATACCTCTTTTCCACGTCCTGAATGCCAGAATAACGTTTGGAAACATTTTTGCCTGTGATACTCCAGTGGATGGTGTTCGGGGATTGGAGACAAACGAGGCCTCAGATGGGTGCTGTGTAATAGATGACTCCTGTTTTGAACCTCCCCAGGGATATGTCAGATTAGGTTGGTGTCTCTGTGTACACCCAAAGGTCGAATCAAGAATAAATGTTTAGTCCCAAAGTTTGCAAAGCTGTCTGAATCAATGGACACCAGGAAAAAGTCAAGTATTTATATGCCTGAATAGCCTAGGAACAATGACATGGGTATTGCATAGAATCACACAATATATTTGTGATTTTTTTTTTAACAATCTAAGTGTTAACTTATTTTGTATTGATTTGTTAGAATAGTTAGTCTTTTGTGAAAAGTTACCTCCTAAAAAGGCGTCTTTAAAAAATTTTGATAAAAAGTATCCTAGTTTTTTACAGATGCCATTGCAATCAAGAACTATTAAGTGACTCTTTTATATGTTTTTAATGCATTCCCCCCTCTTTTCTGAAAATGCTTTCTATATGGACTACAAGTAGTTACAGAATTTTGTTACAGATGATGGTGAAGAGCACTTTGTCTAATTCTGAAGAGATTTCCATGTGGCTTAAATGATTTCACTTGTTTGCTTTCCAATATCCAAAACTCTTCAAAAGCTTTTTATATTTCATTCTATAACTTCTCTATTGTCTCTGAAATAAATTCTGTATTATGGGTACATCATTAAGACATTCTAATAAGTATCCATAAGATATAATTGGAGGACAGTTGTCCAGAGGTAGAGTGTTTGGCTTCTTGACACAAGGGTGAGTAGCAGGATCTGGCTTGCAACCTTTGTTAATCCACATTCGGCACAAGTACTGGTTATGTATCCAGGAAGCAGAATTGAGAGTGTTTAATCTAAGTTGTAAGAACTTGTTTCACAATCAATGTAAAATAAACAAGTTTAAACTATAAAATGTGATTATCCAATTAGTATGGGAAATACATAGGATTGTTCCTTCATTGTGACTTTAATTTGTTACAGGGGAGACCCATCCTGGTCGGTTGAGAGATGAAGATGATGAACTTCTCCAGTTTGCAATACAGCAGAGTCTCATGGAATCTGGATCAGAAAGCGATCAGGTATGACTTAACCCTTTACCAAACGCCAAATTTTCGACTGTCCCAAATGAAAGAGTCTGAAGACGACATTTCAAATTGTGATGAAATTTGATAGAAATAATCTTCTGATAGGTCAGAAAACATCGTGGGTAAAGGAGAAATTGCTCTGGTTAAATGTTGTTATTGTTTGGTAATGGATTAGATTTGAGGTTTACTCAATTTTCAAGACTAAAAAAGTTATGTCACATGAGCCAATGTACCTTTTCATGCGCCTGTAGTTTCCAGACTAATATTGCTCAACATCAGTGATTTTTTCTAAGGTACCTCTCTAGCCTCTAGTTGTTTGAGTACAGAACTTAAAATCACTTGGCCCTTTCCGCTCATGTTGGAATCAAGGTAAGGGTAGATATTGATTTACATGAGAGATAATCTCCCAGCTGATATACGAAATGCCAATGGTTCCACAGTTATTACCAGGCCTTTATGGGCAGTTAAGTTTGAGGTCAGCCTCCAACTACAATGAGCCGGGCATAGCAATATAATTGAAAACAGTTGACACCCAATACTTGACTTTTATGGCCTTTGTATCTGACATCATTTGAAAACTGTTTGGCTTAAGATAAATGTTCAAAATGGACTGCATTTTGTGAAGTTTTCTTGATTGATACATTTTGAAATGAAGATGTGAGGTAATTATTTTGAAAAACTGTTCGTACACCAGCATAGAGTATGAAAGGATTATTTATTGATGTTATTTTTAAACAGGTCACCATTTATGAAGCCTTAAACAAATCACAGCCAAGAAAATCTCGAGTAGCAGAGGAAGAACGCCTCTTACAAAGGTATGGTTATGGTTAATTTGCTATTAGATTGCTCTGTTTAAAAGCTGAGTAGTTTTAAAACATTTTGAAAAAAAGAATTATCATCTTTGGAGTTATATTTATGTAGGTATGTGGTCAATGTTTTCTTGACAATGAACATCAATTTATCAAAAGCTCATGTGAGCCATTTCCCTTTTTCGGTAATTAAGATTTATATTAGTAAAGCTGGGTCTTTCTATATCAAACACAGGGGTCTGTACCTATCCTGGGGGTTAATACTATGTAATTTAACAACATATTTAACATATTACATGGTATGGACCCCCATGATAAATACAGACCACTGTGCTACCAATTATAAGCTGCACATAACAATTCAACCAAAAAACAAAACAACTGTTGCCATGATGTAAAACCCAAATAAAACATGCAAACATATTTGTGTTTCTTATATCATTAACAGAGCCATAGCAGAAAGCATAGCCTTACAATCTGGGAAACCCCTTGACCCAGAACCTGTCCCAGAATACACAAGTCGGCAAGAAAATCAAGATATCCGAAACTTTAGTCGTTCGGATGATGAAGAACAGTTGCGTATTGCTCTCGCTATTTCCGAGCAGGAGATTGCAGATGCGGAGAAACGGCGGAAACAAGAGGAAGATGAATTAGAGAGAATAATACAGCTGTCATTGCAGGAGAAATAAAGGACAAACTATGCTGCTTCTTGTTCATAATGTTAAATATTTCTGATGAACTATCCTGGTTCTTTTTTATAATGATAAATATTTCCGTCTGTAGACTTAAGGACTAATTTTCTAGGTAACTAAAGGAGAGATTGCTTGTTAGAAGCAATTTTTCTTCCAAAAGTGTAGCTGCAATTGATGCTTGCTTTTAGGAAAATATTTACCCCTTTTTCTATAAGCCTTTTTTGCATCTATTGCAAAAGACTTAAGAAGCCACTGTGTCAAAAAGATGAATTGATCCTTATGAGCAATGCAGGCTTTTGTTCCTATGGCTTCCTTCCCATGTTATACAATTTTTGTTGTTTGATGTCTCCATTACTTAGACAAATCATAGATCAAGCATCTGTTGCAAACAACTTAAAAAATCATTGTGACAAAAGTATTAATTGCTCTTAATAAAAAATCTTTGCTTTTGTCTTCCTAAAATCATACAAAAACTTAGTTTTTTACCAGCTTTTATATGTCGTCTGATGTTTTGACTTCTTACAAAATTATATGAGGGAATTTGATAAAGGAAATGTTTCAATATATATTAGCCTATGGGGTTATCAAAGTTGGACCAATCTCTTCAAATGGTTTTTGATTAAGATTAGTTTTGTCAAATTGCAATTTGCAAGAACTTAGGTTTTATATTGTTGGAATAAAGCTGAGCAGGTAAGAAAATGTTCAAGGATTCATAGTAATGACTTGTCAATATTGCAATAGTATAAGAATCAATGTATTACAACTCAGAATCTGCAAGTGAACTTAGTTAAGATTTCATGATTAGCCTGATGAAGTCAATTTTAATTTAGTCAATTGGCTTATTATGCAATGATGATTGATTAAAAAAAGCATTTTCCATGTGATGTGTGGTTACCATTGTGATTAAAGGAAAGATTGCTTATCATAAGCAATTGTTTCTTTTCTAATAATGATTTCTAAAGCTGCATATGCTTTTAGATGTCTGCAATGTGAGGCAAAAGGCTAAAAGGATGAACTTGACCAGTTGCAAATCTGAATCTGCAAGTGGTCTATATTGAGGCTTTATAATAGTAGATTAAAGCACATTAAGCTTGAAAGACATTTTTTAATGATAAGAAAACATGAAGATTATAATACAATGCATTAGTTTCTTTGAGCAGGCAACTGGTTTCTTACCATAGAATCATAGGTTCACATCTTGATGTGTCTCCATAGGCCAATGACTAGCTGTCATCTTGAAGAGTATATTGTTATGAGATGATGTTGAAGAATGGTCTAGCTGTGTGAACCAGAACTAGATCTACTATAATTGAACACTGTTTTCCTTGTCCTGTGCCATAGAAGATGAGGTCGTTATCAATGCCTGATGCTATTTTATCATACAAAAACAAAGTTTTCAGTGCTAACTGTTTGCCTTATTTACAATTCTAGTTTAACATATCGTCAATTGCCTTTCTTGTTTTAAACAAGTTTAACATCATATCAACAATATTTCAGTAATGTGACTATTTTCCTGGAGTTGTCCACTATTGAGCTAGTGCACAAAAGTATCTTGCCAAATGACTCTCCCAAGAGACCATCGTACACGGTCAACCCTCTTAATTGTAAGGCCGCACAGGATCCCAACAGGAATTCAAATTTGTATTATGTTTACAAATGCACTTTAACTGTAATTAAAGTCTTAGCCAATTGAAAATGCTGCAAGATAAAGAGGCATTTTAATATCACATATTTTTCCAAGAAAACTCAATTCCTAACACAGAGGTTCTGACAAAAGAGTTCAGTCTTGACTTGTTGTTTATGCATATCGAAAACTGAACCATAAACCATGCTTGCAGGGTATTCATTATACTTAAGGTAGAATACCTATAATCCGTCATTTTGAAACATTTTCTTTTGTCCAAATACTTTGGTTGTTCTTGCTATACACCGCTGTGGGGCTTGCACTATGTGGTCTAATGCGAATAGTTACAGCCTAGACCGGTGTATACTGAATGACCAAAGTAATCTGTCGAAAGAACGAGTTTCAAAATAATGGTTTAGGGGTATTCTACCTTAATGCCAAGTATAGTACCCAAAAAATAAGATTTAAACAAGATGATATGATTTTGTTATGAATTCTTTTGGACCCCAATTAATAAGCTTATTATTGTTATATATTGTTTTTCTTTGTTTGAACTATAACCTCTGGATGAATTGGTTTTAGTGGCGATCTCATTACTTTCCAGTCTGGTTGATCTCCTCTTTTTTGTGGTTTACCTTGGCTTATTGTGAAAAGTGCTTTTTACAAATGAATTGTTTACCCCCTTAGAGATGACCACATTGATTTCTAAAGCTTTATGCAGCACATGCTGTAATGTGAGGTATTATAGAGTACAGGGTTTAAAAATATTAATAAAAAACTTTTTCTTGCAGATATGTTAAGCAGGTTTATGTGGGATAAATAATTTCATTTAGACTACCATAGTTTAAAGCCTTATATATTTTGTGTGATTTGTTACCGTAAAATTATCTAAATTGAGCTCTGTTATACCTGTTGATGCCATTCTGCAATACTGTAGCGAAATCCTTACACTCTTTTATCCCTAATGCTATAGAGCAAAATATACTCTCCATAAGTAAGTAAATGGCATACGCCAGTACTACATCCAACAATTAAGGTTTCCACTAATTATGCTAAAAATGTTACCTTATTCCCTCATGGACTGGTCTAATATTAAGGGAACAGAAGCAGACAATTTAAAAGTACCATGAATATCACATTTTGTGATACCATGTGCAAACTGTTATTGGTTAAGGAAGAATGGGTCATTATGGCCAATTTCTATTTGAGACACAATTGTTTCTGTAGTCTTTGCTTTCCTTGCAGAAAAAAAATATTTTCTTGTAAATAAAGAAGGGAAAAAAGGTGAAAAAGGATCTTGATTCCGATGTGAAATAATAATTGGGTAATTCTAAAAAAGGTTTGATACATTCATATGGTCTAGATAGATAACATTTCAAGTTTGCTTAAGTTGAATCTTGTGCCATAGACTGTGATAAATGGTCTTTTAAAGGATGCAAAGATATTTGATATTTTTAAAATTAAATGAAAAATTATGATATCAGAATTCAAACATGTTGATTATTTTCATTGTGCTAACGGAAAGGCATGTTGATAATTACCAGAAATCTCACTAACCCATTTCTTGGGATATACTCATTTTAACTCAGCCTGAGCAGGAGATTAAAGGTGCTTGTTCACAGAAGAGAAGGTTTGAAAGTCAAAATAAAATGTCGTTGAAATAATTCAGTTTTTGTATTGTTGTTTGATGTACAATATACAACCAAAAGTTATCTAAGTATGAACATTTTATAAGTGGTAGATCTCAAAAGCGTTTTTATGCTTTTGGATTAAAATATGTTCACTATTAATTCACTATATTCACACTTGAGAGAATTGAAAACAATCTAGTTTTGCTTCCAAGGACCATTCTTCAATGCATTTTATATCACAGTACAACTGTTGGAAGTTTTAAAGAAACATCCAAATTTCCTCACATCTGTGATCAGGCACTTTTAAGGGAACCATTGTGAAAAAGAGAAACTGCCTGTGACAAGAACTTCTCTCTCTCTCACAATGTCTCTACCGTATTTCGTAATGACAATTTATTTTTCATATCTTCTTATAGCTATTACTTTCTGATTGCACAAGTCACAAAATCCAATATGAAGGTATGGGTTGATGCTCTCTACTGCTGCTCTCACTTGTTGCCTGTGTGCTCATGTTTCTTTAACCCTTTTCCAAACAATAACGAAATTTCACCAGTTTGTTGCAGACAGCTCTGGTAATCATTGTGGGAAAGGAAGAAATTGCTCCTAATGAGCTATTTCTTCTTTTCCCACAATGTTTTCTACTCTCTCAGAGGAATATTTTCAAATTTTATCACATTTTGAAGTGTTGTCTGCAAACTTTCAATTTGGGACAGCCGAAGATTTGGCGTTTAGTAAAAGGGTTAAGCAAATGTCTGCATGAGAAATAAGAAAATATCCTGTGTTAGAAATAACAAGGTGAACCAAGTTATGTGCTTGCTTTTTTATTGATCAAGTTATGCCATGTGACAATAAAGGTGATATATATTTTTTTGTCTTACCTTGCAGAAATCATTCTTTGAATTCTATTTTAGAACTTCAAAAATCAGAGGGGAAGATAAATTTGGGACTTCTGAATATTTATCTCTTTCCATTTTTTCAGCAAATATGTATATACATGTACATAAATCCTTTATTTAATACAGAAAAAAAGTCATATCTTTAGTGGTTGGTGCATAACACAAATGTTTAGTTCAGTCTTTTCATAGAGAAAAGAAAATAAAGAAGACAACTTTGATTATTGGAAATCTACCTATTCGGGTTAATTTTAGAAACCTTTTTGGTGGAAGAAGTTACTTGAATAAAAGGTCTAGGTCACTTTTTATTCAGGTCATTCTAACAAAAGCATTTATTGTTTTGTGACCATTATCAAAAATCAGAGGGGAAGATAAATTTGGGACTTCTGAATATTTATCTCTTTCCATTTTTTCAGCAAATATGTATATACATGTACATAAATCCTTTATTTAATACAGATGGCTCTAATTATCTTGAGTTACCAACTCAAAACCTCTTTGATTTTAGTCTTAACTGAAAAAAAGTCATATCTTTAGTGGTTGGTGCATAACACAAATGTTTAGTTCAGTCTTTTCATAGAGAAAAGAAAATAAAGAAGACAACTTTGATTATTGGAAATCTACCTATTCGGGTTAATTTTAGAAACCTTTTTGGTGGAAGAAGTTACTTGAATAAAAGGTCTAGGTCACTTTTTATTCAGGTCATTCTAACAAAAGCATTTATTGTTTTGTGACCATTATCAAAAATCAGAGGGGAAGATAAATTTGGGACTTCTGAATATTTATCTCTTTCCATTTTTTCAGCAAATATGTATATACATGTACATAAATCCTTTATTTAATACAGATGGCTCTAATTATCTTGAGTTACCAACTCAAAACCTCTTTGATTTTAGTCTTAACTGAAAAAAAGTCATATCTTTAGTGGTTGGTGCATAACACAAATGTTTAGTTCAGTCTTTTCATAGAGAAAAGAAAATAAAGAAGACAACTTTGATTATTGAAAATCTACCTATTCGGGTTAATTTTAGAAACCTTTTTGGTGGAAGAAGTTACTTGAATAAAAGGTCTAGGTCACTTTTTATTCAGGTCATTCTAACAAAAGCATTTATTGTTTTGTGACCATTATTGGCGAACCTGTTCCTTTGTACTTTTTTTAGAAATATGTTTAAAAAACATTGTAAGCAAGATGTACCATTGTTAAAAGAAATCAACTTTATAGAAATTAACATCGGATGAACTTAAATTTTTTAAATCATATCAGCATTTTCCATCTATTTCATCATCAAAACAAACTTGTGATTGTTATATTAATACCAAGATCATGTATTCCTGTGTGCTGCCAAGTATTTGAGTGTCTCACTCAGCCTTTATCATGAAAAGTATTTAATAAATGTTTGTTCTGAGCTTACCTAAAAGAGATCAACTCACAAAGAAGATCAAAGTTCAACCATCAGACTAAGAAATATTGTTAAGAACTTGAGATCCCAAATCAATATATTCTGTGGAAGAACATGCGCAAGAAGACAACTCATGAAACATTACACTTTCCATTTAGTAAAAACTTAACCAAAGAGAAGAGGTCATTTATGTGCTGTAGATGTATTTGTTATTTCTTTAATATTTGGGAAATAAAAGAAACACAATAAATTTTCAATTTCTTTCCAAGAGTTTCTTTATCTTTGAAATGGAAAACCTTCACATTGTTCAATAACTGTTGATGAAAAGAAGTAATCTTCTTAAGCCAGAAGTTAATATATGCATAAAACTGTAAAACCATGTAAATGCTCCCACTGCTTTATACCCCTTAGTACCGCTTTACAATACAACTTAAGGAAACTATTTACGCAAGTCAAAACTGATGAACATGCATAGTACCTGTATCCTAGATTAAAGTACAATATTGCAATGTGACACATGTTACTTTACAATATTGCTTACTTTGATATTGAAATAAGAGGGGATATTGTTTTGAACTTATGAAAATCTTTAGCCTAAGATGTTTAGTAAACTGATACCCAGGGTACCGTTTTACTAAACAGTTTACGCTTAAGATTTGTGTAAGTCTAAAACAACAGTTCCTCTCATTTAAGTATTGGGATAAGCAATATTGCAAAGTAACACATCATTGGAATCATCTCTCCGAGACGCTTCCAATGACGTGTCACATTGCAATATTGAACTTTCATTGAAGATACTATCCATGTTTATCAATTATGACTTACGCAAACATTTTCCGTAAATTGTTTAGTAAACCGATACCCAGATGATTATCTTTATAACCCCTGATAGTAGTCAGGGTAAATTGTTATTGGCCTTTTTGTCTGCTTATCCCTGTCATAAACTTTACCTTGTTTATAAGATGTAAACTCTGATCTTGGTGCATTGAATACCACATGGAGGTATACCCCCTCGTTTTGTTGTTGTCACTCTGTCAAAGGCCAAATAACAGAAAGGCTTTCAGATGACATACCTGTTTCCTGTGACTAGCCTTGTTTCTTTCTGTATTTCTCCTTCTGTCTATATTTTTAGTGAAAGGCCGTACTTAATTATATATCCATGGAAACACAGGGCTTGTTTTTAAATTCTTTACAGTTTTAATGGCTACTTACATTCCATGCTTTGTTAATTGTATAGATAATAAATAGCCATTAAGATCCGAAGAGAGGTTTTTGGACAGGTCTGTACATCCATATGTGCTTAGAAATGTGTTATACTGTGTGTTGTTATCTTTATTTTCTATTGAAATAAACGTTTTGTCGCTGGATATTAAATTCTTCTTTTGATTTTAAACCTTTCAATCTCAAGCTTTTCTAGGAATGCTTATAATTTATTGTCTGATGGGTTTCAAATCCTTTTTCCCACAATAATTTCAGAACTCCCATATGTGATAAAGAACTTCAATTAGGATGGTTGGTGAGAGATTTTCGCCCTTTTTTAACAGTTTTTGTATGGGGCTTCCATAGTCCAATGGTTAGAGTACTGGGTACCGTTTTACTAAACAACTTAGCTTAAGATTTGCGTAAGTCTAAAACAACAATTCCTCTTATTTCAATTTTGGACGAAGCAATCTTGCAAAGTGACACATCTTTGGAATCGTCTCTCCGAGACGCTTCCAATGAAGTGCCACATTGCAACATTGTACTTTCATTGAAGATACTATCCATGTTTATCAATTATGACTTACGCACATATTTTCCGTAAGTTGTTTAGTAAAACGGGCCCCTGATCTTGAAATCACAAAGCCCCCCACCCCCCTCTTCCAATTGTGTTCAAATCACAATAGGGATCAATTTGGATTATCATGAAAGATAGTGTAACATGTATCTGGTCCCTCGGAGTAAAGCCATTGTTGGTCTACCCTCCAGGTACTAACCACTTAGTATGTTACTTAACTTCGAGAGAAAGCCAACCACTCTACCAAATCACCCATAAAAGCTGGCTTCCACAGTGAGACTGTAGAAGTACCAGTAGTATTTATACATAAACCCTATTACCGTTACAATAGTCTTCTGAAATATAGATGGTTCTATCCATTTTGATTGACCTGGGAAGTAAAGTTAACCCTTGACCAAACACCAAATTTCCGACTGTCCCAATTTGAAAGAGTATGCAGATGACACTTCAAAATGTGATGTAAACGAAAAACAATCTTCTCATATAGCAGAAAACATTGTGGGAAAAGGAGAAACTGCTCGTTAAGAGCAATTTACCCTTTTCCCACAATGTTTTTCCAGAGTCATCTGCAACAAACTGGTCAAATGTCATTATTGTTTTGGTAATGGGTTATGGTTCTTCCTCCATCCATGATGAGCCGGGCATTACAATATGATTAATCAAGTGTTGATGCAATGTAAAACCCTGATGAAACAAAAAGTATTAATTTTGTTATATCTGAGTGGTTTACAGGATCTTCAAAATAAGGAATTGAAAATGGTCATTTATTAAGTTATTAGGATTATTTAAATCACATTTTCAATGTAAGTTGCTAACAAAACTTAATCTTTGAGATGGTCCCTTTAAATAACTCTTATTGCAAAAACACCCAAAGCAAACAGGGAGTTGGGCTTTTGTGGACTGGACAATATTGTGTGTAAGCATCATTCTCACGTTTAAGACCATTCTTATCTAAAATTGTTTTCAAAATAGATGGCTTTTTTAGCCCAATTTTATATATTTGAGAAAACACAAATATGTGTTACTGACTAAATAGAATGCTGAATGAATGGCAGCCAAGATGATTTTAAATTGTCTCTCCCTCTCTGATCTGGATAGATCATTGTCTTCACTCTTCATGTCCTCCTTATTCACTTCATTCACCTTAAAGACAGGTTAAATTTGAAAGTACCAGTTGACAACATGCATTTTTTTCCATCTGTTAAAGTGCATTCTCAAGTCAAAACCGAAATGAGCTTATATGAAGTTTAACCCTTTACCAAACAGCCATTTTTCTACTGTACGAAATTGAAAGAGTTTGCAGACGATACTTCAAAATGTGATGAATTTGAAAAAGAATCTTCTGACCATTTTTTATCTAAAATCGTTTCAAAATGAATGGCTCTTTAGCCCAATTAAAATATTAGAGAGAAATAAATATGTGATGATGACTAAATAGAATGCCTAATGAACGGTGGCAAAGAGGATTTCCCTCTCTGATCTGGATAGATTATTGACTACACTCTTTGTGTCCTCAAACCACACCCCATTCACCTTAAAGACAGGTCTAATTTGAAAGTAACAGTTCACAACATGCATATTTTCCTTCTGTCACAGTGGTTTCTCAAGTCATTAGTGAAGTGAGGTTATATGAAGTCAAAGCTCTCCATAAAAGTGCCATTTCAGGGGAAAACTTTGGACTTAATGATAAAAAAAGTAATACGATAAAACACATTTTTACAATTTATTTAAGAATTGTACACTAATAAACAATTTGAAATAATACCATTTCCTTAGTCTAATAATGCATATATACAGCGATCATAGGTTTTTACAGTGATTATTAGGGGGTCAACTTAATTATCAAAATAAAGGTAGTTTTCCACTCTAACCAAAAATCTGCATCAATTTTGCCTCGAACCAAAGTTCATTTGTTTAAAGATTCCATATTTTAAAAAACAACAAATGATTATCATGATTTCTTCTTTTGTTGCAATGGTTTAAGATGGTAAAATTACTATAGAGTAATAGGTTGACATATGATTTTGATTTATGACCTAAAGAAATAAGACACATTTCACTTGCTAACTTCTATACAGCTGTATTTTTTCTCATAACCCTATATTGTTGGTACTCATAAGACTTCATCCGTAAGCAATGGGATTGATGGTTACCAACAGAATAGGACAAACCCATTCTTTGCCCTTTTATCTAAGCCTGTGAGTTACAAGAATATTCCTATGTTTAAGAGTATCATATCTAGTGATACATCATCCACAGAGTGCTGGTCTGCATAAGGACAAGAGAGAAATTCAGCTTAGACACATGAACACCTTTGTCAAACAGAAAGCTCTTCAAATGAATCCTTTAAGCAAGGAATGCTCTTGAATTTGAATACAAAACTTGGTGATAATAGGTGAATACAAAGAATGATATTCCTCATTTTGCCAATAAGCTTACCCTCCAAATCCCAATTTCCCATACAATATGTGTTTCAAAACTAGTGTTCTGGGTACTTTTTACTAAGCATTTTATGATAAAAATTTGCGCACATTCAAAACAACATTCCTTCTAATTACAATAATAGGTGAAAAAATATTGCAAAGAAACACATCATTGGAAACAACTCTTGGCGACACTTCCAATGACGTGTCACATTGCAATATTGTACTTTCATTTAAGATATTATCCATCTTTATCAGTTTTGACTTGCGCAAATATTTTCCTTTAAGTCGCCTAGTAAAACAGTACCCCGTTCTTCATGGTGCTAATTGTTGAAACGTCTGTTATCACTGTCCAGGGGCTGATAAACTTTTATCCATAAACTTTCTTTTGGAGAAACAGAGCCACCACTGTAAAAAGAGAGAGAGAAATTGGTGTCATTAGGTTCAAAACATCATAGGAGATTTTTGAATAACCCTTTACCAAACGCCAAATTTTCGACTGTCCCAAATTGAAAGAGATTACAGACGCCATTTCAAAATGTGATGAGATTGAAAATTAATTATCTTAACTTTATTTTAAAAAGTGAAATTAAATTGAAAAACAATCTTCTGATAGGGTAGAAAACATTGTGGGAAAAGGAGAAATTGCTCGTTAAGAGCAATTTCTCCATTTCCCACAATGTTTTCCAGAGTCGTCTGCAACAAACTGGTCAAATGTCATTATTGGTTGGTGATGGGTTTACTGGTCCAAATTTAAAGCATCAACAGATGCCAACTGTAACAACTGCTTTTTCAATGTGTTAGGAAATTTTGAAGTTAAAAAACAATTTCTTTAAAACTGTACAACAGATGTACTGGATAGATCCCTGTGGTTTCTATAATAGATCAATTTTAGTTGGAAAAGAAAACACTATATTAGATTGCTTTGTAAAATGATGATTAGCAATTTTTCAGTATATTTTAGCTGCTAGGGTACAGGTACTTATGAACGAGTAACAAGAGAAGTTATTCATCCTTTTGAAAGATAAAAAAAACGTTTTATTTGTAACTGTGGTTTTTACTGTACCTTGGATGGTTTATCTGTTGCAGTGTCATAGACCTTTTCACACATCCTTACACCAGTCTCTTGTCTAATCTGTTGTAAATAGGCCTTCATTGTATCTGAAACAAGGGTAAAAAAATTTATTCACCTATACTTTACATTAAATAATCTGTTGTAAATAGGCCTTCATTGTATCTGAAACAAGGGTAAAAAACTTATTCACCTATACTTTACATTAAATAATCTGTTGTAAATAGGCCTTCATTGTATCTGAAACAAGGGTAAAAAACTTATTCACCTATCCTTTACATTAAATACTCTGTTGTAAATAGGCCTTCATTGTATCTGAAACAAGGGTAAAAACTTAGCCCTTTACCAAATGCCCATTTTTAGACTATCCCAAATTCAAAGAGTTTGCAGAAGACATGTCAAAATGTGGTGAAATTGAAAAACAATCTTCTGATAGGGTAGAAAACATTGTGGGAAATGGAGAAATTTCTTGTTAAGAGCAATATCTCCTTTTCCCACAAATTTTCCAAAAATTTCTGCAACAAACTAGTCAAATGTCGTTATTGTTAGGTAATCACCTAACCTTTATATCAAATAATATATCAAATAATATTACAAATATTCTGTAAAAAAAGTATAAAGCTTGATTACACCAACTAAAGCATCCTAGCATCATCCAATCTGTAGTAACATGCTTTGTATGAATAAGACAGATCTTTTAAAGGGGCTTGCTCACAGATGTGATGAAATTTGGAAGTTAAAAATTGAATCCTTTTCATTCACTGTATTTGTTTTACATCGATTGTGAAGGAAGCTTAAATCTTGTTCAAAGCCACTCTCGATGACTGCTTCCTGGATACTAAACCAGTAATCGCACCGGTTTGTGGGTTATTCCTGGAAATTTTCACCCCGCCTAACAGGGATTCGAACCCGGGACCCTCGGTACAAGAGCCCGACCCTCTACCCCTGCACCAATGTCGCCCACACAATTGAATCATTTAAAACTGCACAACAGCTGTACTGTCATATGATACGCTCTAAAGAATAGTCATTGGACGCAAAATAATATCTTGTAAATTCTTTAAAGTGTGTATACAGAGATTAAGATGTATCTAAATCCAAAAGGGTGACATTCCTTTTGAGATCTACCGCATATAAACAATATGTTCTACTTTTCATTGTGTATCAAACAACAATACTAAAACTATATTTTTCCAACATTCTGTGAACGAGCACCTTTAACATAGACAATTAGCCAAATTTCACTTGTAAGATCAAAGTACTGTACTCATACGGGAAAACACAAAGAGGAGGCATAATTAAAGTCTTAATCATTAAGTGGTAATCTTATATACCATTCAACAATAATTAGGATCAGATGCTTCTTTTATCACAATGTTAAAATAGCACCTGCCTAAAAAGTCGTCATTAAAAGATCTATACAATGTCTTTCATTTACCTTCATCAGATTTGTTCTTAGGCTTGGCAAACATTGCATTTAATGGAAACCTAGATTCCCCTGGAATGGGAAAATTTGAAATGCCGAGGGTGTACATTTCTTTAAGACCTGCATTCTTGTTTGGACACTGAAATGTATAGGAGATGATTGATAAACATTTACTTTGTATTGACATAATGTTTGCAGGAATTTAACTGTTGAATTAACATTTATGCAAGCTAATTCAAGAGGGCACTTTCAATCGACATTAACTTAGGAGGTTTATAAAATGATTCCTCAGAACACCTAGATAATATTAGAACAGAATCATTACAAAATAAACTTTATTGATCTATTAATAGAAAACTCTTAACAGAACCTACACAGGTCTGATTCAGTAAGAGTTTGCAGAACTTAACTTGAAACAGCGATGAAATATGATGGAAGATATGCATAAAGAGAGGAAGAAAGCTTTGTTGTAGAAAGGAGAAAATGATACTCCTAACAGTTTAATCCATAATTGATTCAAAATTGTCTGCGACAGACCTGTACTATCCATGGATTGTTGGTTAATTGTTTACATTCAAGCCCCACTGAATTCCACAAAAGCTGTCCTTAAGACAGTATGCTTGACTGAATGAAAAAAATCTAATCAAAAATGATATAACAGCAGCAATAAACAATTTATTTCTGGCACATAAAACTGCACTCAAAACTATATTCAGGATTTAAAGTACACCAAGAAAAGAATAATGCTTAAAATCCTAGCCAAAATTAAAGAGCTTTGTATGTTATGACCTAAAGTACATGTGTAAAGGTTTCATAAGCTCCTTTAGGTATCCAATTTGCACACAAAATCTTAACAAACTTTGACACAGCACCCAGTTGCTTAGTATAGCTCTCTTTATGTTTTGAATGATTAAGTTAATAATGGATTGTTATTTTCTTATATCTGCCTTACCTTCTGAAGCTTCTTCAAGCATTCACTAATATACATGGTAATATAGATTAGGGTTCTGTCTGCTGGACTCTGAAATATATAATTAACCATAGAATAAGTCTCAAAGGTGACCTGACCAATTTGGGCCAATTATAAAATCCATTAAAAGAGAAAATAATTCATAAAAAGAACACAAATAGACGAAAAAAAAGATGATTGTCCAAGGCATTATTTGTTTTTGTATGAAATTACATAATTCTTCCAAAAGGTAATCCTTATCATTAACTGTTGAGGAAATGAGAAACATGTCTCGAGGGTTCAATGCAAGACTATAGTAAGTGCTTCATGAACCCTTGATCTATTGAATTCCCTCATACCATTGGCCTTAAAACATCTCTATTCTGCATGAGCAAATTCTTAATTGTCACTCTGTCAAAGGGGTTTCTATGTACATCAATTAAATAAATCGTTTTTCGAGCACATATTTTTTCTTTTTCATCTCTTTGGTAATTGACTTTCAAAAAATGTTTTGTAAATTTATGAATTAAAGCAAGAACAGTTAAAAATTTGCAATCTCCTCAATATTATTTATTTAGAGATACATATGACATGTAACTCTTACCTTAATTTCATAGTTTCTAAAGAAGATATTGGCTTTAAAGTAGTAGATGGCTTCATCAATGATATCAAAGTCACAGGCTGCAAATAAAGAAAATAATTCAATTAAAAGTGACATACATCTAATATGGAATGTTTATAATAAAAATACATACTCATATATTCTTAATACAATCTTGACAATTATACAAAAATAAATGTTTTTAAAATGTAATAAAATCATGAATATTGATCACTTAGTTACAATTGGCAACAAATCAAAAAGTAGAGTGAATAAACTCTAGGTTAGCAAAATAAATGACTTTACTGAAAACCAATAGTGACTACCCTATTCGACTACACTATGCTACTTACTGTCTTTGGGAGCAGGGCCTTTATAAGATGTCCTAAGTGAGACTAAAGCCATGTTTCCAACCTCCATCGGAGGCTCCGTGAATTTGGAATGGTACGCCTGAAAAAAAGATGATCAATTTGTGTGTGAAAGATATTTGAAAGTTTAACCGTATAATGAGCAAACTTTTTCGCCATGGTCATTTCAATGAAATGTGCTGCATTTTGCAGTTTTCTCTTTATTTGTTCTATGAATGTAAAGGATTCAAACAAGACCATAAAAAAGTACATGTTCTAGGATTGGAAATGCTACAGTGTCATAACTATCCTCTGTTAGGAATCTAATCAAGTCCTGAAGAGGAAACAGCGGTTTTCATTGCTTTTCTTTGGATAGCAAACTCCTGAGACAGGGTAAATTTAAGATAATTTTAACATCATTGATGAAGCTGTATAGAAACCGAGTATAACATCACCGAAAGAAATAATTCGTCTATGTAAACACTTTCCCTAAGGTTAAATTCTCATGACCTTTTTTATAACTGGAAGGAGGAACTAAAAAGTCAAAGAAAAGACATCCACCAAACCAGGAAACAAGTCAAGTGGCCATCAAAACCGTTCCGGTACGTCAGTAATCAGAGCAAAAGAATTCAACTGATAGTATTTGTATATTAGTTATTGTAAAATCACACATTGCGATTCAATACTTAACTTACACTCGCTCAATAAATCGAAAGGATGAAATAAACAAAACTTACAGGCATTGTTGATTCGAGTTGGTGAGTGGTGGTGTACTCACTTCCGGGTTATATCACGTGATCAAACGAACCGCTTAAAACATTTAGTCTATATGATTAAAATAACATAGTATAGTATTTGTAGAATCACTGATCTAATTGAAGCAAAATTATTTGCCCGTTTTGAATGAGTGTGTTCATTCAACGATAAATAACCTTTATATTTGCAATTTATCATATACAAAATCTTATTTGATTATGTAATTGATGTAAGCCACTAAACATGTCAGCCTCATGAACTTTATTCTGCTACAAAATATAATTTTTACAAATAACACCAGTTTCCAACATTGACAGCAGCAAACAACATGTCTAATTTAACGCATTTTGTTTCTGGAATCAAGAGGTATTTTGTAGGAAATAAATCTATAGAAGATTTCTCACGAAATAAAGCTTCAAGTGTAGACTGACCTTCAGTTTATTCTCTGTTTATAAATTGCTATGTTTGTAAACAAAGTTAGTAATTGCTTCCCTCCTTAGCACTCTTGGATAAAATTTGAAAAAGCCAGTTACAGTAAAAAAAAAAAAGCCTGCTATTTGATTGGTTTTCTCCAGCCAACCCATTGAAACTTAGATGAAAAAGGGGAAAACAGTTTTTCAAAACCAGCAAATATTCATTAACTCCATGTTGTTTAGTGTCATAGTGCCCAATCCATTACCCATAGTGATTACTTTTAAGCTTCCAACTACCAAAATAATATTTGAATTGAAATTGGACAACACAGTGGATCATTGGTTGAGCAGTTGTGGAATGTTGCAAGTTGTCAAAGACAAAAAAACAATCACAGTAAAGGCATTCCTTCATGGCACTCTGTGTAAAGTCATGTATGTTTTTGGAAAGATTAGAACTGTGTTAGGGACATATTGTTGAAACAGTATATGACAACTTTCAACCTGAATTGAGTTAAACCGACAAAAATTGTGACAAAATCGTGAAGTTGGAAAATCAAGTAACTGTAAACTGCATTTTCCCATCTGAATATGTCAGTACATGTAAGACCAACATTCTGTTATCATCATATATCAAATCGCTTGCTTGTTTTGTAACAAACAGTGACTGATCTGCTCATCATTTCTGTATTGTTTAGAAGTCAGTTTGAGTTATTAAATCCCTCTAATGTTTGCCTTTGATGTAACTGGAGAGAGTATGATAATTTTATGACAAAAATGAGAAGTTGTTCTGCCTTTTTAGCACAATGGTCAGCAATCTAAGATCACCGCTCGTTTTTTTGAATTCCATTTAACACTTTGAAAACTAAATGATTTCTTGTCTTTTTTTCTTTTTATTGATGCAGTATTTTTCAGCTAAAGGGCTTTTAATGACATTTGCTGTTCCATTCACAATCTTATTTCCTTTTACATCTTTTACTGATTTCAGCTTTTCAAGTACTGGATACTATGGCAAAAGATTGTCATCTAGTTCAGGTAATCCTATATAATTATACACCCCCTTCATTAATAATATACTGTTGCCAACACTTGATAATTTACTTTTGCTAACATATTCATTAAACAAATTTTCAAGAGCATCATTGTAATTTTAGGTTATACTTCATTCAAATGGCTTGATACATCTATGGAATAACTGCAAATATTTAAGAGCATCTTAATAATATCTTAAAATGCCTAAATGTAGGAAAATATTCTGTATATTGGAACTAATATTAGTCTTATGTGAGCGAGTTAAGTATACAGAATACAGATGTTTTTTTTATGTCTCAGATACCTTGTATACTTAAACAGAAAGGATTCTCTTTCTTTGGCCCTATCATCCCAGATGCAAACTATAGTAACATACAAGCCAATTAATGTAAATATAACATTACATGTATGAATCATTAAACAATTACAGCAATACAATTGAAAAGTTGTTGAACTCAAACCAATTTGCAACTGCCTTAAAATCTAGGAAATGCTATGAACTTGCTTAGATACTTAGCATTAGTGCATTAGGAGAGGGTAGTTGTAATATTGCACCAAACCTCATGTAACCTTTTTTCTTTTATGATGTTTTTAGCCCAGATACAGAAGATTTTGATTGCAAACCGTGGAGAAATTGCATGCCGAGTAATCAAGACTGCAAGAAAACTTGGAATACGGACTGTGTCTGTTTATAGTGATGCTGACAAAAATGCAATGCATGTGTCAATGGTAAGGTTAAATCATGCTCTAGATCAGGTCTTAATACTCTTCCTTTTTATAACTATAGTCTTTTGAACATCCATTCTGTAGAAAATTTAAGAACTTTTCTTTTAACAAATCAGACCAGTTTTTACATTTGTTTCATTTGCTCCTCCAAATATAACATGCTCAAATGGAATTGTTGTCTGCTAATCCTTTTAATTTAATTTGGATCTGACACATAATCACATATGAGAGAATGAGTTAAATGCTTGATATTGACATCAAACTTAAAGAATAATAAAGGCTTTGATTTTTAAATAAATGTACCCATTTTATGTATAAATAGTATTTGAAACCATTTTTATATACATGTATATAGAATTTTCTCTTTATAAGCTAATATCTCCTTAAACAAAGTGTTATAATGAGATATAAAGCTGAAAGCATTAAGATCTTGCAAGGTCTAGAGTAAAGATAAGATGACCTGACATAAAATATTTTTATTCACATACAGGATATTTTTAGTCATAATTACTTTCATAATTACTTACAACCAATTTCTTAACTCCACAACATTGAAAAAAAGTGTGTTCAAAAGCTATGGATACTCAAGAGTTATTGTTACTTGTTTTCTTTTTTTTTTCTTTTTTTCTTTAAAACCCATTCAGGCTGATGAAGCCTATAACATTGGTCCAGCAGCCGCAAGTCAAAGCTACCTCCGTCAAGATAAGATAATGAGTGTTGCCAAGGCGTCGGGGGCCCAGGCCATACACCCAGGATATGGGTTTCTGTCAGAAAATGTGGAATTTGCTGAACTCTGCAGTAAAGAGGGGGTTATCTTTATTGGACCACCTTCAAGTGCTATTAGAGACATGGGCATTAAAAGGTGAGTTTGACATCAGTGTATTTCATATTACAAATTACCTCATGAAACAGACTTTAATTCTTACAATGGATTGATTTCAAATAAGGAATATAGAATCTAGTTCAGACAAAATCACTTGATGAAGTAGTGTGTAAAACAGTTACTCTGCATAATTGCATAAGCTTCAATGCAATGTGATTTATGACCTGTACACATTGCTGTAGATTTCTAATACAATATAAGTGCTAGTATTTAAGAATTTATTTTATTTAGATGGATCTGTAAAACAAAGACAAAAATAAGGACAATCAAAAGCATGTTTTCCAGAACATGCACCAACACTATTTTGAGCAAGAGAAAAAGACTATTTTCAGCTAAACACACATCTCATCTAAACACCTTTATATCTTTTACAAAAGTACATCCAAGTCCATCATGTCTGCTGCGGGTGTGCCAATAATTGAAGGTTACCATGGTGAGGACCAATCAGATGCAACACTGAAACAGGAAGCTGCTGCGATTGGCTTTCCTGTCATGATTAAGGCGGTCAGAGGAGGTGGTGGAAAGGTATGTAACTGTCTTTTTCAATTTGAGCCTGAATATAAGAGTGAAAATTCTCTATTACAGTTCAAATGTAATATTTGAACTGTAATGAGAGAATTTTCACTCACTCATTTGTTGGTTTGGCCATCAGCTTCCTTATTTTATTTTTGCTTGTAAGCTACTAAGCTACTACAGAAAATGTATTAAAGCTAAAAAAAATTATTACCCATGATAATATAACTTGATTGAGAAAAGTTGATTAGATGAACTTATTTCCCAGAACACATAATTCTAAACACTTTTGGATCAAACAAGATAAAAACATTTTGACTACAAAAGAGTATTCTTTGAATTAGATTTTGATTGATAAATACAAGGTTTAATATTCTTAATGGATTTTTTTTTATAAGATTACTTGTTCCAATGATATCTTCCACAAATCCACATAACAAGAAATTTACCAATATTATTGTTGTTATGATTTTATTGTTTGCACATTTTCTTTTATAGGGTATGAGAATATGCATGACTGAAGCAGAGTTTGATGAACAGTTAGAATCTGCTCGCAGAGAAGCCATGAAATCATTTGGAGATGAGGTGATGCTCATAGAGAAATTTGTAGAGATGCCTAGGTGAGATATCTGTCATTTTTTTCTTGTTCCCTTAGACAGGATTTTCTGACATATTTCATTCAAATTAAAGTCAACAGTAGATGAGAATATTAAAGTTTGAAGAATGAAATTTTTTTAAGAAGTATAATGTTATGGGCTTTGATTGTTAAGTTTTCTTTTTGTCATAATGATTGCAATGTTAATTTATTGGGCAATATTATATAGACGCTTTTATATGTCATGTCTCAACAACTGGTCCAAACTTAATAATTTAGAATACTATTGTTAAACTAGGATAAATAAAATTATGATTATGTTACTGATACATTTGGTCTTTTTCGAAAAGTTCTGGTATATAAAAAGCAATTTCTTCTGGGGTATTTATCCCAGATTTGTCTGGATGAATATTTATGGAAAATGAATGTCAGAGATTTGATGAATATTTATGAAAAAGGAATGTCGGATATTTAAGACTGAACAAACTTGGTCTAAATTCCTAAAGCCACCAAGCATTTAATTGTGGAATGGGCAAAGCATTTATTTCATGCTTTATACAGCCAGAACACATATGACCCCATATACAAAATAAATGAAAAAACTATTGAAAACATTGTTAAATCCCGGTTAGAAAACCCTGTAACATTAAGCATTTCATCATGTTTCAGACATGTAGAAGTTCAAGTATTCGGAGACCAACATGGTAATTATGTGTATTTATTTGAGAGGGATTGCAGTGTCCAGAGGAGGCATCAGAAAATCATAGAAGAAGCACCAGCAGTGAGTTATTTCCGATTTTCGTATTAAGCTATTAAACGATTGGTCCCCTTACTCCATAATTCCTTATTTTGATGCATAGTTGACTTAAATATCACTGTGGCAAAAGAATAAATTTCTCATGAACTTCATGAAACTTGGACACAAAGTCCATTAATGTATTGGTAAATATCTTTATTTATTCCATTTGTACTGCTAGGACTGTATCCACATGTATGAACATGTGTATAAGGCAAGTCTTGTAGCTGATTTAACCCATTTCCTTGTATAATTATTAACCAATGTGTCCTTGTCCTAGTTCTAATTGAATTCAAACTTATCTTAATTAAATTCCTCTCAAACATAGGGAATTTTTATATGGTTATAGGTAGTATTGGTTGGTTTCATAGTAAGCATGATTAAATAAATGGTCTTCCCTTAAAGTTTTGCTAGGAGCACATGTTTACCCATAACATCTATTCTATCCCCTTTGATTTATGACAGCCTGGACTGACAGAAGAGACCAGAAAAGCTATTGGAGAGGCAGCAGTGAGAGCAGCCCAGGCTGTCAACTATGTTGGTGCTGGTGAGTGTATAATTACCAATTAGCCAATAGGACAATTGTTCTATTTATTCAATGAACAATGTTGGAACAGGAAGATGAAATTGTGTCAGTTAGCTAGGGTATGAGAGGACTGTATGTTAAATTATGATAAAAGAGGGTGGTGAATTGATTGTAGGTTGCATTTTATTTTAGCATGGTAGTGAATCCATATAAAGAGGGTCAAAAAAAGGTGGTATAAAATTTAAAAGAGCTTGCAGTAATGGTGAAGACTGTATAAGATTTGTTTGATGGCAAGTATCATTGATTTACAAGTTACATAGAAATTTCAAAAATTGAATTCTTAGATAATCAAGTTCTCCATTTGGATGGGTTACCACATTAAAATGTCCCTGTTTAGGTATCTCTAAATAATAGTCTTGATAAAGGGGTCAGTCTTTGATAAACCTTAGGCAGAAAGTTAGTAAAGGCACTTTAACCCTTTCCCAAACAACACATTTTCGACTGTTCCAAATCGAAAGAGTTTGCAGACGACATTTCAGAATGTGATTAAATTGGAAAATAATCTTAGGATAGGGCATAAAACATTGTGGAAAAAGAAAAAAATTGCTTGTTACAAGCAATTTTCTCCTTTTCCCACAATGTTTTCCAAAGTCGTTGTTACGAGCAATTTTCTCCTTTTCCCACAATGTTTTCTAAAGTCTTCTGCAACAAAGTGGTCAAATGTCGTTATTGTTTGGGAAAGGGTCAAAGGATGAGTAACTCCTTTGTTTATAGATAAGCCTATTATAACTGAATATATATGTTTCTAGAGTGAGTTATCATAACCTCTGTTTTTTCCCTGCCTGTTTCGTCAGACTTTTTACATTCCTTTAATATATCAAACAACTCATCTCAAATTATGAATTTATATGTACAAAGCAGAAATTGCCATACTAGATTATCACATATGCATAGTATTGTCATTTTTCTTCCATCAATAATGTCCTCTGCATATGTTTCCTATCCAAGTATCTCTAAAAATGTCATATTGGTTAACCCATTACCAACCAATAACAGGATTTGACCAGTTTGTTGCTGACAACTCTTGAAAACATTGTGGAATATGTTAAGAGCAATTTCTCCTTTTCCCACAATGTTTTCTGCCCTATTAGAATATTTATTCATCACATTTTCTAATGTCGTCTGCAAATACTTTCAATTTGGGACAGTAGAAAATTTGGCGTTTGTTAAAGGGTTGATATGTTAAACACTTTTTCTTGTGTTTCCATTCAGGGACAGTGGAGTTTATAATGGACAAAGATCAAAAGTTTTACTTTATGGAAATGAATACGAGATTACAAGTGGAGCATCCTGTCACAGAGATGGTCACAGGCACTGATCTTGTACACTGGCAGATTAAGGTGAGAAATAATTACTCTAATAAATCAATTAAAGCATTGCCCATTATGTGTCTATTGGAACATGAGTAGTAAGTTAGGAAATTGTCGGGTAAAAAGGTAAATAAGCAGTCATAAATGTCATTGAAACTGATTTTGTGCTGTGGTGGTTTAAGGTTAAACTTTGTTGCCTTATAACATTCTATGGAGTGTTGCAACTATCAAAATAAAAACCATTGTTAGCTCCAATTTCTCTGAAATGGCTCAATAATATCTTAAGGATTGGCTCAAGAAGTGGTCAAAACCTTTTTGGGGCCACAGGTTTGACTAGGTGCTGTGGTAGATCAATGTACCTTTAAAGAATTTCTACTCAACATCAATATCTGGTCACTTGCAGTAGGTAGGGAGTTATCGCTCAAATAGATAAATGGGCAGTTCTGGTCTGAGACAATGACCTGATGATATGGAAGAGCATTGCTCAAAAAGATTTATATGTGCGGTGTTACTTTGGCAGACCCTTGGAAGCTTTCCATCAAACAGAACTTGACCTGATCTCGCTTTTCATCTAATATGATATACCATCTAACATTGCCTTTATTTTGATATTGCAGGTGGCTGCCGGGGAACCTCTACCAATTAAACAAAATGAGATTAAATTGAACGGCCATGCATTTGAGGCTCGTATTTATGCTGAAGATCCGAATAACAGTTTTATGCCCGGGGCTGGTCCCCTGCATCACCTTTCCCCACCCACTTCAGATAGCAATACCCGCATTGATACAGGCGTCAGGCAAGGTAGATATTGCTGTCTTTTGTCCACATGTTTCCCAGCCAACTCCCAATAGTACTTATATTGATACAAGTGTTAGACAAGGTGTGTATTGCTGTCTATAGTAAATGGTTCAACAAATATTATCCTATTCCACTATATGGGGTTTTATGACATCATTTAAGTTGAAAGCACTCCGGATGGCAATACTCGTATTGATACAGGCGTCAGGCAAGGTAGATATTGCTGTCTTTTGTCCACATGTTTCCCAGCCAACTCCCAATAGTACTTATATTGATACAAGTGTTAGACAAGGTGTGTATTGCTGTCTATAGTAAATGGTTCAACAAATATTATCCTATTCCACTATATGGGGTTTTATGACATCATTTAAGTTGAAAGCACTCCGGATGGCAATACTCGTATTGATACAGGCGTCAGGCAAGGTAGATATTGCTGTCTTTTGTCCACATGTTTCCCAGCCAACTCCCAATAGTACTTATATTGATACAAGTGTTAGACAAGGTGTGTATTGCTGTCTATAGTAAATGGTTCAACAAATATTATCCTATTCCACTATATGGGGTTTTATGACATCATTTAAGTTGAAAGCACTCCAGATGGCAATACTCGTATTGATACAGGCGTCAGGCAAGGTAGGTATTGCTGTCTAAAGTCTACATCTTAGTTTGTTAATTGGTGCAATTATTGATAAAAAAAAATCACATTGAGTGTTCCATTATATTGGGTTTTATGACTTAAAAAAATTGAAGCACCTGCAGATGGCAATTATTGAATAAAAGAAAAAATATATTCCAAATATCACAGAGTGAATTGTAATGTGATTTATTGTGGATATTACAAACAAGTGATGATGTATAAGGCCATTATGGTAATTTGATAATTATGCTGACTTTATTATAGTAATAAATATACTATGTATTGTTTTAATGTATAACAGGAGACAAATTATCTGTGCACTTTGATCTAATGATGGTCAAGTTGATAGCTAATTATGAAGACTTTATAATTGTATAGTTCAGTTTACCATGCTATATAATTTATGTATAACAGGAGACGAAGTATCTGTACACTATGATCCAATGATTGCCAAGTTGATTGTTTGGTCCGAGGATAGAGATGCTGCTCTGAGGAAATGTAGATCAGCGTTGTTAGACTATCAGGTGGGATGGGTGTACATGTGGATTGTGTGTTCAATTGCATGGCTAGTTAATCATTTTTTCTGTGATTTGCGAGTACTTACAGATACCTAAAGTGCTAAAATATTTGAGAACAACTTTTTACCTACTCCAAGTTAACCTTACCAAGTTTAGGGTCCAAGATTTTTTGGGTGTGGTTTATTGATTGCTTCTTGGCAATGTGTAAAATTCAATTTGGTTCGATTTCATTTTCGCCATTTAAGTATATATTTGGTTTTATGCAACTCGGGTAGAAGACCGACCAACTTACAACAACAAATCATTAATCTATACTTTATTATGATTGCAGGTTTATTTGAATTCACTTTTAATATAATATTTTATCCTTGTTGATGAACCAAATGGTGTTTTATTATGAAAAGTTAAAGCAAGATGATTGAAGATACATTTGAACATTTCTTTGGGCAACATCTTGAGGAAAACAGCTGCTCCTTTTACCATCATTACTATAGTTATAATTCCTGTGAACAGAGACTGAATGATAGTCTATTTTTCGAACATCTGGACATTTTACGATTTCCTATAAGGCAACAGTTATAATAATATAGAGCAAAACAAAGCGAGTAAATCCGGACTACATTTCTAGTTCCAAGAAGGTATTAGTCCGCACAGTGAAGGCAGATGTTTAATGAGTAATTGGGGTCAGACCGCTATTTGTGTATCGATAAGGTACCGTCCTCCAAAAAGTGGTTTGTAGATTAAATGGACTAAGGTGCTGACGCACCCTTAGTCCAAAAAAGAATTTTAACAGTTTGTATTTCATTTAGAACCTTCCAACAACCCATTCTTAGGTGTCTTGCATTAGAGAATTAATGTTTTCATGATATTTTGTAGAAACCAATGTGATAAAAGATGAATTGTTCATACTGAGCAATTTATCCTTTTTGCCACAGTGGTTTCTAAACACTGCTTCACCAAACATTTCAAATTGAGGTTTAACCCTTTATCAAACGCCAAATTTTTGACAGTCCCAAATTGAAAGAGTTTGCAGACGAAACTGGAAAATAATCTTCTGATAGGGCAGGAAACATTGTGGGAAAAGGACAAATTGCTTGTCACGAGCAATTTCTCCTTTTCCCACAATGTTTTCCAGAGTCGTCTGCAACAAAGTGGTTAGATGTCGTTATTGTTTGGAAAAGGGATAAGGGAATCAGGAGCTAATCAGTTCTATATTACTTCAGGTGCTAGGTTTGAATACCAACATCCAGTTTTTAACAGACCTCACAGCTCATCCTGAGTTTGAAAAGGGGAATGTTCACACAGACTTTATACCTCAATACAATGATGAACTGTTTCCAGTCAGGCAAACAAGTAATGCTGCTATTTGTCAAGCTGTACTTGCTCTGATATTCAAGCAAACAGAAGCCATCAAACAAAAGGCACAAACATTATCAGGTATAGTACTTTTGTGTTGATTTTTACAAGCTAAATGCAAACAATCAAACAAACCAATTACATGAAATGTTTACCTATTTTCTGTTCTGGTTGGCCACAGTTCTCAATCATGTGATTTCCCTTTTTAAGGGTATTTCTTTTAAAAGGTTTTCATTTTTATTTTTTATCATTTCTACTTCTACCTGTCCCTTTTTTCATCCATATCTCAAATTTTTCTCGATTTTTTCCTATCTCTCTGATGTAATCTCTGTCATATATTATTATTTCTTTTTCCATTTATTGTTCTTATTGATTTCAGATCCATTTTCCCCATTCTGGCAAACATCCGCCATCAGAGTTAACCAGGATCCAACTCGCTGGATTAATCTAATGGATGGAGAGAAAGGTAAGTCCTTCTTCTCAAATCATTATGAACTCTACATATGACGAATGTTAACTATATATCTACATCTAAATGCAGTAGACATTTAAAGAAACTCAAGAGGAAAATAAAACCAAACCACAGGTACCAGTAAAAAAAAATAATGTATTGTATAGTTCAAACAAATTCACCTGATGTTGATGACCTCTAATATCATAATTTTACACCACATTGGGTTTCTATATACATGTATATCTTCTGGATTGTCCATCAATTATTTGCATGAGAACACACACGGTTAGTACAATGCACCATCTCTTGGCGATTAATGATTTATACTGCATCATCCCAATCTAATTTATTCTTGCATTAAGGTCAACGTCCGGTGAATTGTTTGCACTATACTATATAGAACACTACACAATTTTTTTTTATTTTATTTGTACCTGTGATCTAAACAAGCAATTTACTCTTTTGCCACAGTTGTTTATCCTTGCACAAGAAAAAAAGTTTATTCTTTATTATTGTCGTATGCTTTTGCTTTTCAAATTTAGACAGTAACAAAATAGAATATGAGGTAAAAGGTTTGAAAGATATATCTTTATGGTAACAAGGTGTTAGGTGCACACGGACCTTCTATCTTCGGTCCACTGTTTCACAGTCGTGCAAATATTAGCCCTGATTGATGCCAATGTGCAATTTAATTATTTTCCAGAACTGAAGGTTCAGGTGGTGACAAACCCAGACAACACCTATACTATCACATTTAACGAACAAAGTTTCACTGTATCCGGGTCACTTAGACAACAAGGGGAGAAAACTAGCATTGTCACATGCATCGATGGAGTGGAGACAAGGGCATCTATTGTAATGCTAGATAACTCCCTACATCTATTTACATCTGTGAGTATTCATCAATTGTGATTATTTTTTTTTAACCAAATAACATTTGGAATACTACAATAGGATTAAATATTTTACTCCTATCGTGCAAAATCACATTCTTGCCATGGTGTTTGTATAATGTATGATTGTCATGGAATGATATTAATAAAACAAGATCTTAATGAAGGATGAATCAAGCAATCAAAACTGCTAGCACTCTGATATATAAGGTTTGGACTTGGCCTTTTTTTCACCTGGAATTCTGCTTCAAATTGAGGGTAATGCCATAATACTCTGAGGATTGTTAAACAGTATGAAAAATAACCTTCTCTTTAGGCTAGAAATCATATCAAAAGGAGAAATTACTCACAATGAGCCTTTTCTATATGTCACAATTATTCTTGTCTCCTGTTGCAGATGCAATAAACAAGTAAAAATATATTTAGGCACACTCACTCTATAGAGATTTAAAATCTATCCTCAGGACGGCCACCAGGAACTGTCTTTGCCCATACCCAAGTTCATGACCTCTGCGGAGGGAGGGGCGAGTTTGGGCGACGCAGTGGCTCCTATGCCAGGGGTCATTGAAAAGGTCGCCATTACGCAAGGGATGACAGTGGAGAAGGGAGATCCTTTGGTGGTGATGATTGCAATGAAAATGGAGGTAGAATATTTCAAATCTTTCTTTTATCAATATCTTCTCATACAACTTTATTTAAAGTTTGTGTTGAAATGAAATTAACATTAATGGGGGAGCCTTCTTTGATGGTTTTTGAAAAATATGTAGCAACACCAAAAGTTTAATGCAACTACAGCTTTTGTTCTACAATTTCATTCCTTTTGGATTGTATTGTATACAAATGAGGTTTGGTGACATCGCAACATATTGATGTCCTTCTTTATCTGGATCATGCTCAATACCTGGTTAATTTGATGAAAGTATGTGTTGGAAAAAGACTTTGTTTCTTTCCAAATCAGGACCTAAATTGTATCGGCATATTGAATGGCAATTAAAATTGTTCAATTGAAATAAGCACTGGAGGGGTTAAGAGATGAGAGATAATTTAGGACATTTTGAATTTTATTTGCAAAGTGTCAGCATTTCTTTTTCATTATTGTTATTGATTTCAGGTCAAAACGTTGAAAATCACAATTTCCTTATTCTCACCAATTGGTGCTAAGTCACTATGGTTTAAAATCTGTCTGCGCCATGAATGCATTCTATCTGAACTTGTATGAATGTCTTGAAATAATAATCAAATATTGTGTTACTGGAACTTATCCCCTTACTCAATAAACCTTTTTAGAGAGCATTGTGACGAAATGGAGAATATCATAGAGAAAATGTTATTTTCATACTTCATTTTGGTCCTCTGCTATTGCTTTCAATTTGGACCATTCACAAAATCCCTATTGAGGGCGTGGGTTAATTGTCTGCATCTTTACATTTCAGTATGTTATTCGAGCACCAAAGGCAGGGACCATAGATACAGTAAACTATAAAGTTGGAGAAACAGTCAAGAAAGGAGCAACTCTAGTCCATTTTAAGGAAGAATGAAAGACATTGTGATTTGTTTCATTTTCCTTTATTGCAACTGACATGAAGACGAAGAATTGCCTTCTTTTGAGTGAGGAAATCTAGTGACTGAGCCTTCACACTATGGAAAACTTTATTTGTGGAGGGATATTTATAAACGTGACATGTTTGTGTGATGGCTATCTTATGAACAAAAACGACTGACATGGAATTCCAGGTCAATTTGAAATATTTGTTAAGATCTCTTGATAGAATTGATGTGTTTTACAATAAAATCATTGATACGTTTATAAGATGTGTTTTTTGAAAATATTTAGAAATAAGAAATGGATCTGAAGTGAGTAGCTGTTACAAGCTTTAAGCATTCAAAGGGGATTTAAACAAAATGTGTAAATACAACAATATCCCTCATCACCAACACAAATTCTTGCCCCTTTCTCAGTCTTCCAGGTCCTAGTAACCAAAAGTAGTCCTATTTAAAACTTTTGAGTAACAACTGCTGGAGGATAGTTTTGCTAGTAAAAATGACCTGGTAGAACATTTATGTTTCCCTTATGATAGTCCTGCAATGCTGTCATTGTATTAGTGGACTTTTAATCACAATTTGATATGTTTATCCATGCACCATGTTTTTTTGCACTTTTTCAAGATGTTGATTAGTTGGGTAAACAATAATCAAATAAAAACAATACATCATGATAGAAGACTAAGAAACCATTTATTTAGCCTTTATCTCAAAGACTTTCCTTGACTTGACTTTCCTTGATTACAAAAATCTTGAAAACCTTGCTTCCAATTTGTCTATTATTAATAGACCTATTATATACATATAACACACTCAAAGTTACTTTAAGATGCTTTTTCACAGATTTAGCCCATGCATGCAATAAATCCAAATTTAACAGGATATCACATTATATCAGTCTCCTTTATTAAGTATACAATAAGATAGTGTTTATTCACACAATGCATAGTGTATATCATTTATTCAGCTCTTAATCCAATCCTGACATGCTCAGGGGTTGGGAAATACTGTGATAAAAAAGTGGATCTCCTAATGATTGCAATCTGTTTTCTTTGAGTGCCTTACCCGTCATTGAAAACAAAATTGCTGACACATCTTCATTAAATTGAATTGCCTTTATTGACGCATTTTCAATTGATAGCACAGATATCAACCTTGTGTTGTCATTTTATAGGACTCGGTCTTTTTTGGTCAAACCAGGATATTTTGCTGATGTAAAGAGTACACAAAGTCATGTGCAGGGCAAAAGACTATCATGTGTTGAGGGAGTGGTAATGGACATCTAGAATATATAGAAAAGAAATATTAACACATGCAGCCTCATTATAACATGGTCGTCAGGAGCCATGATGATCGACCCACATTGATAGTGGGGTTGAAAAAGATAATGCGCTGTCCCTTTTTTGCGCCATATGCCAGACCATAACTATTTAACCATGTATTCAGAAAGAGATTCTCACAGCTTTTCATAAATCCACATTTGGCGCAAGTACTGGTTGTGAAATCAGGAGGCAGAACCAACAGGAATTAGTCCTAGTTGTTAAGAACTTGTTTCACAACGGATGTAATTTAGATCAGTTAGTTGAGATCAATAGATCTAGTTTGTTGACATTTTGACCCGATTGCACATTTTCTTGACCGATTTCTATCAAGGTTACACAACAGTTTTGTGGCATTTTGTTCAGTCTCACAGAACATCATTATACCTGTACATTTTTTATGTACATCTTACAATTTTATTATGCTCAATATCACCTGTGGAATCAATGGGCTATGCCAAAGCAGTCATTCATTCATTTGTCTGTTGACAGTGGTCCAGGTCTCAAGAGAGTGTTGTGAGTAATAATTCGAAATCTAGGTTGTAAGAACTAGGTTCAATACCGATGAAAATGAATAAGTATAAAATTGAACCAATAAACAAATTGAGGGCCTAGCACTGGTGGATCCAGAAAAGCCATTGCATAACTGAAAAATGTTGATACTGCATTTAACACCATACAAACAAAATTGAGAATACAGTAATGGATTGACCGATTTCTTCAGATGGGGTTCAGACTTGTCAAAATTGAGAATGATAGCCGACACCAATTATAAAGCATAAATAATAGCATCTATGAGATGTTAGGTAGAATGATTGTTGAGAGAAGGAATTGTTCATCACCAGCATGTATTTGGTTACAAAGATCCCATACCTTCAACAGCAGGGGTGTCAAAAATAGTCATGAATTAAGGGTTTGGTACAAAGTTGCCAAAGGAGATGTGATAAAATAGGCAGGAATAAACACAAAATACTGTTCTCCACTTATGATTCTTTATTTTAACAAAATGAATTCCTGCTATAAAAGTTGCCTAGGAATAATAATACTTTCTTTGTGAATTTACTTTTTTCAAGACTTACAATCTAATGTTATGAATGTGATACATGTTCAATGATGGATGCATAATGAGATGATTTTAACGAGTACCCACAAAATAGGATGTGTCCAAAAGTTGAGAAAACCTGCATAGTAAAAGCCATAATTCTTGGCCTGTCCTAGAGCATCATCGCCAAGATAACCCTTTAACACCTGCAGATGACGTTCTTTTTACTTGAAGCAGATGACTTTAGAGAAGCTTCGTAAACATGTGAATAACCTTACAGTTCTGCTGTTGTGATATGTGAATAGATTAAAAAAAAGCATTGTGGGAAAAGGAGAATTTGCTTGTGACAAGCAATTTCTCCTTTTGCCACAAGCAATTTCTCCTTTTGCCACAATGCTTTTTGAAAGTCGTCTGCTGCAAGACCAAAAAATGTGGGTGTTAGGTAGTAATGTGATAAAATTTACTCGGATTTAAGAGGAATCTAAAGTTGCGTATACATATGTCACTGTGAAGATAACAAACAGCATTCTTCTGATTCTTTTGTGGAAGTTTAGGTAGCAATGTTTCATATAAAAAAAAACTGGAAATATGAACTAAAAAAAAAAGCCCACAAAAACTTGACATATGGTGATAACAATGATGTTGTAATGACTGTTTACATGGAAGTTGAATATTTCCCTCACTATCTGGTCTAGGAGTATCAGTTTTCAGCCATGGTGTACGCCATTTTGACCGCTAACTTCATAATACCAGGTAATGGTGGACTACTATCAACTTTCACACAATCTGAAAATATAAACAAGAAACACTCCTAACAGAGATTTGCAACAATTACATCTCTTTCAAAGCTTTGCTCAAAGATGAAAGTATATACATGTACAATCAAACAACAGAGAAGACTGTGCTGTACATGTACATCATTCACAATTTCTCTATTTACTATCATTGCTCTTGTTGGTTGTTCTTTGTACATAAAGCTTTGGTAAGATCTTTTATTACAAGTATTAACAACTTTTTTGTTCTACAATCATCAGGGAAGAAGTTAATTTTTAGTTGTGTGGGATATTCTGACCCTTAATCCATTCCTTAATCCTGATTTTGCGACAGATTTGTAGCGTACAAAATTAGTAATACAATGTTAATAATAAAAAATTAATAAAAGATCAAACCGAAAGCTGAAAAACAATAACAAATACTATAAGTATAATGGTATAATCTGATTAAAAGAAGTATAAAGTAAAGTCTTGAAGAGTTAAGTTGAAAAGGCTGCATACCAGTCATCTCATCATGATTGACCTGGGTTCATTCAGGCAAGTGCCTTCTTAATCTCCTCTACTACTGTGTCTGACTCAGGAAACTTCTGTTTCCTTGGTGGCCCTTTCTTTAACCCAGTCCAAACAGTCACATCTGAATCAAAATGAAAACATTGATTCCTTTAATGAGTTTTAACATAATGTCAACAGTATTTCAGCTATTTCTCAATTGTCTGCCTATTATCAATTGAAAATGACCCCTATGTCAAGCTGAGAGGACCATCTGCATGTCGGAACTAAGCCAGGAAATGTTCCTCATTTCACATAACTGTTGGCCTTAGATGCCTTTATGTAGAAATATCATTTAAAATCATGATGATTGGCAAGTTTATTTTGTTACAACAAATCAATACTTATTCATCAAATATGCAAATATAAATGAATACAGTGAAGCCTCGTTTATCCGGACCCCGATTATCCGAATGTCTCGCAATCCGAACGAAATTGTAAGGGAACGGAATTATTTGACCAGTTTGTTGCAGGCAACTTTTGAAAACATTGTGGGAAAAGGAGAAATTGCTTGTGACGAGCAATTTCTCCTTTTCCCACAATGTTTTCTGCCATATCAGAAGATTATTTTTGGGACGGTCGACAATTTGGCGTTTGCTAAAGTGTTATAAGTATACACGTGCATACAGACCGTTTATGTCTTAATGTGTATAAGAACATGCGCTTCTTCATTAGTCCGGATGATTTGGTAATCCGGACATTTTGTTGGGAACAGACGTGTTCGGATTAACGAGAAATCACTGTATCTTTGCCGCTGTTTTCATTGGTTTTATTAAGCAGCAAATGACTTGGTGTATTAATGGCTTATGTAGGATTTTAGTTTCCTGTCTTTTTAAAAGCAAATGAAATTCAACTGAAAAATATAGCAATGAATAATTCAAAGAGCAGCAATGTACATAAGATCAGCTCACGACTATTTACTAAATGCTTATTACTACATGTAGAACTTAGTTCTCTCTCCTTATCTAAAGCTTCAGTAGAAATTGAAAGCTTAGGAGAAATGTTACTGGAAAATGTAAGTATGAAAATAATAAAGGGAAACAACTCCTAAATAGCACAAAAGAGAAAAACATTTAATGTGTTTTGAACTATTTTCTCATAATGGTTTCTTAGGTGATCTGCTTAAGTTCTGTCAAAGTAAATTCTTTTATCAAGTACATACTTTACATCGCATCAACATTTTTCAGTTATATTGCGATGCCTGGCTTATGATGTAGGAAGATCAAACTCAATTGCCTGGGTTGAACCATCAGCATTCTGCAAGTTAATCATCCCTCATGAAAATCCAAATGCCGTCACTGGGATTTGAACCCACATGGAGAGGGGCCAAGTGAATTCAAGTCAAGTACTCCAACCGCAGAGGACCCCTCTGTCAAAGTGAGTCTCTATTGAGAAAGAGGAACTAGTGCTATAACAAAACAAGATAAAAGTTACCGTCATTCCCATCTTGTTTCAGGATTATTTCAAAACTTCCCCTCCTTGGAGCAGAGGGATTGTAATCGACCTCAATGCTGCCAAACTCCTCGCACAAGTCCTCGACAATCGCCAAAGCCTTGCGCTTGAACACGTGTCAGGATTTACTGAAAGTTTACAGAAAAGATATAAAGCAATGCATTAGAAAGCAAAGACAACCAACTGTAAACAGGGCTTTTTCATATAGTATTATAGGGGCCCATTAAAGGCACCTTCCCGATTAGAAATTTCTTTAAAATCATGCGGTATTCCCAGAAATTCAGTCACACCAGCTTTTTGGTTTCCCAATTAAACAGTTTCCTCGATACAATTTCCCAAAATTAGGCCTAAGCCTCTTCCCAATTAAATGAAAAATAAGCCCTAGTAAAAATCATTGAAGTATTTATTTACGTGTCTGTAGAGGAGGACAGTAAGCAGTTAGTCTATCTAGTAGAGTGCGGCCTTAGTGTTGAAGTAGTCTTGGGTTATAGTCTCAATAATGATCTTGGTTTATAGCCTGTCACTAGGTTCCTTTTAGAAGTAATGTTACTACCGTGTCCTGTTTGGTTATCGGTGGCAACCAGATAGCAGCCACAAGACGTTACGACATCGTATCTAGGTTCCTTTCACCTCATATGTTTATTTTGTTACCATGAAAAATGAAAACTTATCATCAAATTAGGGTAAGGAAAACCTCAGAACAACGATCAGCATACATGCATGACTTTTTTGGGCATATAAAATTAAAAGGCACCTTCCAAATTGGAAAGTTCTAAAAAAAGATCATGCAGTTCTCTCAAACGTTCAAAGTCACACCATCTTTTTTGGTTTCCCAATTCAGCAGTTTCAGCAATAAAACTTCCCAAAATTAATAGGACTAGGCCTCTTCCCAATATGAGAAATAAGGGTCTTGACATGAAATGTGTACAGCCGAATATGTAACGATTCGCCACAATAACGACTCGCCACTAACGATTCGCCACAGGTTCATATAACGATTCACCACAGATTGATAACGATTCGCCACACATTAATAACGATTCACCACAGTTTATAGATATGTGTTGTATTTTAGTATACGTTGTTGATATCAACAATCATCATTCAAATCGGAAATCTTTATTTTATTATTGTCTTTCCTTGTTCATATAAATAACGAATATTATTTGTATATATAGTCCTTAGAAAAGTCGTCCCGTCAAAGGTGTGAAAAATATCACAATTATCAATGGATTCGGTGTGGCTTTAATCATTGTACATTAAAGAATAGATAATTTGACAGTGTTAATCATGTTCCTTAATTAATAGATAAGTGGATGTTGATTGAATGTATAAAGACTTTTATTTTTCCAAGTTTGTTACCTTGCTGTGAATTATGAAAGGGAACGTGCCGCTGAGTGATAAATTGTTTGGAGACAGTAAGTATAAATACGCAGACACCATAATTGTTTCAAAAAGGCAACATTTCATTTAAATAACTTAACGTCAATGCCCATGTGGCGGATATTCTTTCTTTCGAGTTCAGAACATAAATTTTCGAAATTGGACTTGAGCATGGCAATGCTCATCGTCCATTACAATGAATTTATAAACAATTACATTTATTAACATAATGTACATACAGTTTAACAATAATTGTGCACGTGCGTGTCGTGCATGTTTAAATCAATGTCTATACTGTGGAAGCAGGTAAAACACGTGTATGGGGGGATATAAAGAAAAACTGTAAGGATACATTTTATTTGGTAACGGATTAATTTTGAAGGTTTAATGTATTTTTCCTTTCATTCAATGTATTGATGCAATACAAGGAAAGGTTATGTAGTACTTTTTTGTTTTTTTGTTTGTTAAATTAAGGGACAAATTAATATAAAGTGGTATTCGTCCTCCAATCATTTAAATCATAAACAAAAATCCAAACTAAATATAGTAAGAAAGAATAAGCACAATCAGGTTGAGTTTTCAATGTTTTAATGATATATACACCTCCGTCGCTAGAGTCCACCAGATTATCATTACCCATTGAAGATGACAATACGTATCTGACATTTGACCTTTCACCGAGACATTGCTCTTTCCTGAACGAACTTGCTGAACCCTCTATCATGGAAACAACAGTTCCAGAAGAAGCCCCTGTCACATACCAGGTCATCGAGAAGAGAACAGAACAGGGGAACCAGACACTAGTTTCGTCAGATGGTTATTGCTACGTGATTAACCGGCGACTGAAGGGATCTGTTGACTGGCGTTGTAGCGTTCGTAACAAGACCACTAAATGTTCAGTGACCGTTAAGCAGATGGGACAGTCTTTCCAGAGGTCTCAAAGCTCCCACAGCCCAGCGAGACCAGGAATATCTAGGCGATTGCCGATTGGTGCCAGTACTCCAGAACAATCCGGACAAACAACGACTGCGAGGGCTGGCACAACAAGCTGAACAAGCGGGCAAGGAAAGGGAACCTGCCATTTTACTTCATGCTGTCCCTTCTTCACACCAAGGCCAGTGACCTGAAGCTTCAGGTACGACTTGTTCAGGAGGGAAAACTGAAGCGGACGCAGACGAAAATGACGAGGACTCTCCAAGGACGAATCTGGGCTGCGTGGGAAACCTACAGACAGGGTGGAATCACCACGAGCGAACTATTAAAAAGTGTTCCAACATGTACGAGCCAATTTAGACAAGACTTATGTATACGTGCTCTAAAAACTCTATTGAATATATATTTAAGTTTCATGTTTCATGTGTAATTGTATGTTTGATAACATAAAATAAATACATTGTTCATTCGTGTTTTCCTTGTAGTTAAATATTCTCTTATAATAGACTGTTTAAGCTTAATCCGTACCTGTTATTATAAAATACAACAACAGTTAAAACCGGTTGAGCTATTACCATTATTGTTGCACAATCATCGCCGTTTTCAAGTTCACGACTCGTTAATAGGCGGTTGATTAGAATATTTCAAAACTGTGGCGAATCGTTATTGGTTTGTGGCGAACCGTTAATTGGCTTGTGGCGAATCGTTATCATTTGTGGCGAGTCGTTATTGTGGCGAGTCGTTATTGTGGCGAATCGTTACATTACCGTACAGCCGAGACTCTGAGACGGAGAGCATCTTACCGTGCCATTTCTGATTTCAAATAACCTACCAGTGTTCAATTGTCAGCTTAAATTCTGCTGTCCCTTTCGTCAGTTTTGGCTTTTTACTGGATTCGACATCGTTGTCACCTCCAGCTTTTGTTGCTTTTGTCGATCTTGCCCTTTTCTTTGGAACTGGCATTTTCTGCAATTTTTCACGATATGGCGGGAAATCTAGTTATCGCCCCTTGGACGTCGTAATCAAAGTAGCATAAGTACTTAGTTTAATTGCAGCCTGGGGTCCTGACCCGTGCGTATGTCGCCATATACGTGCAGGTGCACGGGTCGGGACTCCATGCTAAGTTTATTACCGACTAGGAAAAACGATAGATATTCCCACAATGGTGTAATAATATAAAAATGAGGATTTTTTCAACCTTGGTGGTCGTCAAGCGATGTATTATTCAGAAAAGTTTGCCTAGATTTAAGCTTTTATTTTCGAATTCGTGGTCCAAGCAGCGAAAGGGTGGTTTACTTATCATCCCAAACAGCCACAAATTAAAGGGACTTAAGTTTTTAGCAGAATATGCATTGTCTGTTCAATGAAACTTGTAGTGCGTGGTAATTAAGTGACGAATTCTTTTAGGCTATAATAATATGTAACGCAGAGCTCTATATCAGAGACGTTATCTATGTCTCTGATACAAGGGCCTAATGAGCTTCATCGATATATCTTATAAACTAACAAGGAAAGTGAATATTTGATAAGTTCTATAGTGAACGTATATGAATTCCCATGCGGCTGTTTTGCATACTTTGAGTACTTACCTTAACATCTTCTTCAACTATTTTTTCTAATAAAGACTTATGGACTTATGCGTGAAAATTGTCGTACAGGTCAGATACATTGATAAAATGATATGATGTTGTCTCTGTACAGATATATTGAAGCGCCTCTTCTTTTGGATTGGATAGTCTCTGATTATATTTAAAGGAATCTATATTGTTTTAAGTTTGAAGTTGAGACCAATAGAGTTAAACACATGCGTTGGCTTGGTGTCCTGGTTCACGCAGTCCGCAATCCAAAGCTGCATATCTGTTTCTAGATTATTCGGATCAGGAAGAACCAAATATACCTCGCATTGGTTTAGCATGGGGTCCCGGGCCTATCCAACAAAGGTTCGTACGATATATTTTCTCATAAACGTAGATAAAAAAAAAGAGGAAACGAGAAAAGCGGTTACTCAGATGTGAACGGAACACGAGTTACACCTTTGTAATCGTTATCGTATACGCTAAGCATCCGTCCCCAACATGTTTGTTAATATGGGTATGCCAAACGACAGTGGTCCCTGTGGGTTTTACATTGCGTCAATATGCAACGCCTGCATACTCAAAATGATGGAGGAATACCTCAAACTTAACTGCCCACAAATCGGGATTTGAACACACACGAAGGCCTGTGCGATTTCAAGTTCTGAACACTTGACCACGGAGCCACCCTATCCCCGCCGCATAAATCTCTTAGTCATAAACTACATGTTCTAGTGCTTCCATGTTAGTATGTACATGCATCATCTTTACAAAGACTGTTCACAGCATAACCCAAGGGTCAAATATAGCCCAAATTATAACCCAGGGGCACACATTTTTTAATAACGTATATTGGGGGAGCATTAAGAAAATATTGTAAGAAAACTTATTTTCATATTTCGTATGCATCATCCTGTAGATGTTCCCTACAAAGGTAAAAAACACAGTCAAAATTGGCCATGCACAAGGAGTAACCATGTAATATTGTTGGTTATGAACTCAGGTGGGCAACACAGCATCATTGTTCAAACAATGATCTGGGGGTCAACATTGGCACCATTCAAGGGGTCACAAGTTTGACATAGACATCTATAGCCCTATAGTGCTGGAACCGACTTCATACTCAAGTAAATTGGCACCTGGCCTGTGATCTAACCTGTTTGCTATTTTGAGTATCTTTCCTTAATAAAATTAAGCAGATATTTAAGTTTTGGAAAGCAGACAACACAAAAATATATTTTTAGAAAATTACCGAGCATTCTAAGGGTTTGGGTCAACAGTGAAAAATCTTACTTGTCTGAAACTGAAAGTCATACAGTTTGTATCTTTGGTACTTTGCATCGTCAAGGGATTTTCTACAGAGGAAGTGCAAATTATGATACAGAGGTCAAATCTGTCCCTACCAAGAGGTTACCAGTTTACAAAGACTTAACTCTTAACCACCTGCAGACGACATTTTTTTACTTGAAGCAGACGACTTTAGAAAAACTGCTTTGTAAACATGTGAAAATCCTTTCAGTTCTGCTGTTGTGATATGTAAATAGATTGAAAAAGCATTGTGGCAAAAGGAGAAATTGCTTGTGACAAGCAATTTCCCCTTTTGCCACAATGCCTTTTGAGTTGTCTGCTGCAAGACACAAAACTGTGGCATTAGGTAGTAATGTGTTAAAGGGGGGGGGGGGCTTATTGTAAGAACTAAAACTTATTGGATATTATTGCAGCATTATCTAGACATGCTTTACATATTTTTTTTAAAAATATGTCCCTGAGATCAAAATTTGCCAAGCATCAGTGGCTACAACTTGAACTGGTATGTATAAACTGAGATTAGTGATAAAAAGCCATCATGGCCCTTGATTCTTTTCCTCAAAAGTGCAGTAAAGATATACAGACCTTATAGAGTACTACATCCCTTCATACAAGATGAAATTCCCAACACATATATGGCATATTTTGGTTTAGATTAGAGAATAACAGTTTACTGAGCAACCTCTTTGTTGCTCTGCCTCCAGACATTTTATGGAACAAAAAATTGGGGAAAAAGAAGAATTTGACCAAACAGTGCAAATATTACCAATCAATAAATATTTGTGACAATATCACATTGGCTGGACAAATCAATTACTTTTGGTTCAAATTATCACACAGTTAAAACAAGCATAAGAATATGAATTTTATTACAACATACAATAAAGTTCATTCATTAATTCATTCATTTAATCAGGTTTTACATGGCATCAACATTTCGCATCAGTTATGTTGCAATGGCCAACTCTGAATAATGGAGAAAGACCCCATACTCAACTGCCCATAAGGGCTTGTCAAGCCAGGTAAAACTATTGGCACTCTGTAAGTCAGTCGGGAGACTGCCCCTCATGAGAAGTTCATTAATTTAGTAAAAACTTCTTCAACTTCTGACAATAGCATATCATGTCTCCAGAGCTCAAAGCAAGAGACATGTCAAGTCAAATGAACAATCTGTATTCCCTTACACAGCTGAGTTGGTTGGAATCAGGGTCAACACAGATTTCAACTTTAAATTAGTCATATTTATCCTGTCACTAGTGCCATTTTGGGACCGATAACTAGGTGCCGTATAACATTTGTGATACCCGGCACTAACCATATAACACATGCACGTGACAAATCATGACGTCATAAGAACGCAAAGACACATGACGTCGTAGTTACATCGTTCACTGCTTTTTTTCACGTATTTTGTTTGTTTAAACGTATACATAAAGGTAACAGGATAAATAGAATAGATGATTGGTGCCTTTGAATAGGAAAAGTTATCGGGCTCGGCATCGGAATATTATCCGTTTCGCCTTCGGCTCACCGGTTAATATTCCTACGCCTTGCCCGATTACAATTCCGATTCACGACACCAACCATCTATTCTCTATTACTATGGTCAGCACACCTTTCCATGCTCCTGGTATTTCATCAACAACATGTCAGGATGAATGTTCAACAAGCCCGCTCTCTAACTCAAGAACCCTGTATTCCAAGTTGGACATGAGCTAATGAAACTTGGCTGACCTCTCAACAAAGAGTATATCTCCTTGAAACCCAAATATATAGGTAGGTGAAGTTTGCTCTAATTGTCAAATTTCAAATGATGCTAAGGTCAAAAGGTCAGGTATTATCCTCATCCATCTTTGATTTCTTTTTCTTTTTTTGCTTCTTCTTTTTCTTACTATCTCCGTTAGTTGTCACTGTAGCATCCCCAGTGTTATTTATCACTATGTCTGCTGGTTTGATGTTGGATGGTACGGGTTCCTGGCTCTGTTTCACGATGAAGTCATGTGACACTACAGCCTCTTTCAGCCTCTCATCTTCCGAGGAGCTGAAAGTGAAATTTTAAACATTTACCATACCATCAACAATTTTACAGTAAGCTCATCATGGAATAAAGATGACCCGTAACTTGACTGTCTAAAAGGCCCTATTAAGATGGGTAGAATGAACAGCCTTCTTTCAGTCATTTTAAGGAAAACCTTTAATGAAAAATAAAATCTACTACTTCCATGATTTGAACTTCTCCCACCGTAATTTCAGAAGATTTCATATTCAATACAGGGATTGTTTTGTAAAGATCTAAGTAAGGCTATTCATACCTATCTCCACTACTTGATATTTTCCTCCTCCTTTGCTTGATTTCTACTCTATCAATTGAAGTTGTTAGAGCTTTAGACCCTGAAAACAGCCTGATACCTGTGAAATAGAAGAATGTTTTTAACTTCTAAAGTTTCTAACCTGTTATTCCATGATACTTTACTAAAACGCATCTACTGTAGATGAATTCAAAAACCACTGTGTCAAAATAAAAAATGGTTTGTGACAAGCAATTTTTTTTTTATCACCATGGTTTCTATCCAAAAATTATAAAAAGAGTTTGCTTTTTCCATTCTATAATATCATTGTCGTCTGCTGTTGTGCTCTTTCAATTTGGACCAATCACAAAACTCCATATGGAGGAGTCAGTAAATAGATAAATTTATCAATTTGACCTTCATGCCATGTCATCACTCATCTATAAGTGGTGCACACTTTAACCAATTACCAAACAATAACGACAGTTTGTTGCAGACGACTCTTGAAAACATTGTGGGAAAAGGAGAAATTGCATGTAAAAAAAACCCCTTTACACCCACAATGTTTTCTGCCATATCAGAAGATTATTTTTCAATTTCATCACATTTTGAAATGACGTCTGCAAACTCTTTAAATTTGGGACAGTAAAAAATTTGGCGTTTGGTAAAGGGTTAATTCTATCTTTCACCTTAGTGTAAGTAATATGATCATAAATCAATAAAACAAAGCCTGCAGGATTAAACCAAAGATAATTTGCTAAAATTCTTTGATGCTATCCTGAAGATACATTGTACACCACTATCATACAGTAGGTCTTTTTGTCACAATATCTATCAGAAATGATTTCCTGGAGAAAAGGCGTAATTCTAACCTTCATCTGTGTTAACTTCTGGTGTTTTTGTGGTAAAACATGTGGCAGCTGTGTCTAGTTCACTACAAAAGAAATATAAGGATGAGGGATATGATGCCTTTACTCAGCAAAATTCTTCATGACTATAAAAATTATATCCTTTTATTATAAAATAACAGAATAACATTTTTGATCCAAATAGGTACATTTGCACACTACGCAAAATTGATCAATTTAGTAAGCTGGTGTACCATATTTGAAAAGTTTAAACTTATAGTGTTGGAATAAACTCCATGCTTGAGCAAGCAGGTTAGTTCCAGGTCAGCTGCCAAGTAAATTGGCGGCTGGCCTGTGATCTAAGCTGTTTGCTACTCTGAGTATCTTTCAACAACAAAATTAAGCAGATATCAAAGGTTTTGGAAAGCAGATGAAACAAAATTTGATTTTTTAGAAAATTACCCAGCATTCTAGAGATTAACCCACTACGATAAAGCATGCTCAATTGAATGTATCTACAGTTGTAGACTTGATCTATTACAACTTCAGAAAAGCTGTGACAAATGGAGAACCTGTTTTATTGTCAAAAATACCAAAATGAAAATATCTTATTTGATATTTATAAATTTTGGTGATGTTGCTTTCTGTTATGATCAGATACCTCTTTTCTTTAAAATCATGCAGTTTTCCCCTACAAATGAGTTTACCTCAGGATTTTTCTGTCCCCTTTGGCAAAGCCCACATGCCTTTTTCTATTAATTACCCAATTTTTCTATTTTAAAAGGGTATGTTTTTCCATCAGAGTGAAAAAAGGCCTGTCTCAAAATACCAAAATAAGGAAGGAATGGACCAAACAAACCTGTCTAAATGTTCTGAGAGTTTCTTGGCCACAAAATCTCTCGCTCCTTTACTAAGATCTGTGAAGGGAATGGCTGCCTCTTCTCCTGATAAGTCAGTCTCTTTGTCTGGCCTAAAAACGAATGCCAAAAAGTTTCAAACAATTATGTAACAGAAAAGTTGGAACATTGTGCCAATACGGGAATTGTACTAAACCGTAATTGCCCTATATATTAGGTAACCCTAAAAATTCGGACATCCTGAAACCAAAACAAAAAACAAAAAAAATCCAATTTTTCATAATTGCTTTGATGTGACAAATGAATGTCAAACAACTATCCAAATTTTCATAATTACATTTCAGATATTTCATTAATTGTTTTAAATGTCATCCGACACTGTTCAGACTCTTTTAATATCTGCTAGAGTCTAATAGCCATATTGAGAAGCCATTGATAAAAATGGAAATAAAATGTTCAAATAAGCATATAATAAATTCCCTTTTCTTACAAACAGTTTATACCTAATTTGAACGCATAAAATATTACTTTATCCACATTTACAAAGTGCTGTTTGCCAATCATTTCATTTTGGGTACCTATTAAAGCTCAATAGAACAGATTAAGGCTGCCCTCCCAGAGAGTTTTGACAGGTTAGGTTGGAGGCTTAAGCCCCTGTTTTGTTTATTGTCATCATTTTGGCTCACTTTACATACCTCAATGAAGGTAAGGACGATATTTGAGAATATGTCACTTTCTTTTTTTCTTCTTTATGAGTTTTTTCTGAAAGCAAACATTTAAAAGGTACGTTAACATACAATTAGCTTCACCTTTTTCATGTTATTTGGGTGATTGCAACAGAAAAATACCAGTTAGTTAGTCAGCTAAATGATTATAACTAGCTTATAGATCTTGTGACAAATTAATTTGGTACCTCTCATTAAACAGTACAGGTTGTAGAGGTATTGGTAAAGGGGTTATCCGATTCTATTGAAATCAACAAGCTATCCTGTGCTATATGTGCTTATTAAAGTTTAAACTAATTTTGTTTACATTGATTGGGAAGGAAGATTAAACCTTATTAAGTTCGCTCTCGATGACTGCTTCCTAGATTACACCAGTACTTGCGCCTATTTGTGGGTTTGTCCCAGCAATTCTCACCCCGCATAACAGGGATTCGAACCCAGGACCCTTGAAATGCCTAACGTACTATTTGTTTAAGAGTATGTGGGTGATATTTTCATTCTAAAACTTAAGTAAGAGTCTATGCTAACGTGTTAAACCTTTTTTTAGAGTGACACGAAAACCCATTATAATTGAACTTTCCTAACAAACATAACGATGACAGTACCTCGCCGATAATTCCCCACAACTTGATTATTGTTTGGCGCGGTTTGATCACCAACAGCCTCACGTAACATGGCGCTTTGCTCTTCATCTTCGCTCGATGTTTCCGAATCCATGCCGTAGCCGAAGATCGATTTATTTGATATATACGGATTTAACGGTCTAAGGGAAACAACTCAATTAAGAATTGGATATTAGTTTTTTATTAGTTACCTCCCTTATTCCATATTTTTGCGCATAATTGAGTATTTTTCGATAAATCTCTCTCAAACTACTCGTAATTGTATGACGTGTCTGGTTTGGCACAGTGAACAGTCAACCCTACATTAACGTTAATAGTGCATATTCTAATATTCAGCATTAAAAAATAGCAGTGTACAACTAACAGTTGATGTTTCTATGCACTCTATGTACCACGAGCTGACAGGCCAAAGATATAAAACACATACTTGGTTTATTAGTCAATTTGACCGAATATTGTTGTATTACATCTGTAAACCTTTAGCAGAAACTCGTTTGTTTACATTCTTTGTTTCCTTAGCAGTTTTGCTGGTAGTTGGCTGTAACGGCGGCAGGACGGCAAAGTCATTAATTTGGCTGTGATGCATATGTTTGACAGGTTTTTGGCCCACTCTTAAAGAATAGACTCGATTCACTGACTTTCGATATGGGAGCTTTCTATTCTATACCACCGTGTGACGGGTATAAACCCAACTAGCAGGACCAGGAAATCCTTGTGTCATCCACAGGGGTCTAGAATTATCCTGGGATTAGTACTATGTAATATTGTTTACTACAGTATTGACCCAGGATAAATAAAGACCCCTGTGACGTTGATCAATCATGTCCCGATCATAAAAGATCGACACGGAACACATGTTTCTTTTCTGTCCGTTTCTGCACAGTCCACACCTTCCTTACCTTCATTTCCTTTAATGGTGACTATTTCAAGTTTCTGTCTTTCTTTCTATTTCCAATGGTCTCATTCGCCTTACCTGTGTACCATTTTACATGTTCTTAATTGATAGCACAGCGTTCTCATGTAAACGAAAATGTGTTTTCTTTAGAATGTTTTTGGACATAGCACTGTACTTGTAGATTAATAAGGAAGTCGTTTATTGTGCTGAACATTTCTCAATCCAAATCGTCGCATTAGTAGGCCTAACCATTTTGACATGGATATGGGTTTCCAGTGGTGGCAAACAATTCTGTGCAAATAGGCGGTATAAAAGTGAATTTTATCGATAACATACAACATCGCAATGATAGCAGACTCATAAGTAGACAAAGAATACGACTAACAGTATGTGTGAAAGCCGAAAGGTACATTTACAATGTTACAATGGGTGAAAGCAAAATAGCTGTTCAAAATATTTAGCTGTTCAAATCAAGAAGGGGAACAACTGACACACGCTTATATAAATGAATGAAATACAAATTTGAGAAGTTCGTGGTAAGAGTTGTTTCTCTTTGAGATAGTAAAAGGTTTATTACAAGCTGCCCGCAATGGATGTTAACTCGGTCTCATCCTGTGAGGCATTTCCGCAATATTAGCGATACATAATATCGATCGATGCTTGTTTCTTCAAAGAAAGACCAGTGCTCTTGGAACAACTATCAGGAAAACGGATGAAAACTTGGACACCTGATATGAAATTGTTGACACAACACGCCTGACATCCACGAATCAAACATTGAACATCTGTAGTTACTACGGAAATACACGCAACGATGAATTTCCTACAAGACTCTCTTTGTACTGGTTTCATAATTTCTGCAATGCGGTCTAGTTCTGAATTTGACAGCACTTTCCAACCATTTCTCTACACTGATATAAAGTCAATATGATGGCAAACTATTTTTCGTTTAGAAAGTATTCAGTGGAGTTGTTTGGTCTGGGGAATCGAAGGAACGGCTTTAAATGCTAAGAATCGATCAACATAAGATGTTTAACAAAATTTATTGAACACTTAAGCAAAATTTGTCTGTAAAATAAACATAACATATAAAACACAAAAAAGCTCGTAACTTTGTATGATTTTAAGGTATATAGAATCACTGTATTAGAACATACATGTATATCTCCCCTTATCCTGAAGCTAAAATATGGCTTAACCATTTACCAAACAGTAACGGACCAGTTTGTTGCAGACGACAATAGAAAGCATTGTGGGAAAAGGAGAAATTGCTCTTAATGAGCAATTTCTCCTTTTCCCACAATATTTCCTGTCCTATCAGAAGATTATATTTCAGTTTCAGCACATTTTGGAATGTCTTCTGCAAACTCTTTCAATTTGGGACAGTAAAAAATTTGGCGTTTGGTAAAGGGTTAAGGACCATAAATAGTAAGTTTGGACCTTATATGTTATGTTTTGCTTTCTTCATTTCTTGGACTAATGGTGCGTCAGCACCTTAGTCCATTGAATTTACATACCACTTTTTGAGGGACGATACTTTATTGATTCACAAACAACGGTCTGACCCCAATTACTCATTAAACATCCGCCTTTACTGTGCGGACTAATACCTTCTTGGAACTAGGAATGTAGTCCGGATTTACTTGCTTTGTTTTGCTCTATATTATTATAACTGTTACCTCATGGTAAGTCGTAAAATGTCCAGATGTTCGAAAAACTATCGTTCAGTCTCTGTTCATGTTCACAGAAATAATAATTATAGGTATGGTGGTAAAAGGAGCAGCCGTCCTCAACCGTCTTGCTTTAAACGCACCTTAGTCCTTCAGTGCTTTCAGCGCTTTGATTATCGATCACAATCGCATAGATAGCGATCACTATATTATCTGGTCTTATCAACATCAGTCCATCTGGTTTGCTATGCTCCTGTTCTGAAGGATTGTATTGATGGTTAAATCAATTGCTTTTTCATCTCGGCTTTTATATAGAACGTATATGTGCAACAACACTTAATAGACTAAAACTGGGAGCAATATGAGAAAACTCATACGATTGATATCCTCTAGTCACAACAAATATAACTCTGTATTCAAAAACATAAAAAAACATCTTCGCATGTCACACACTAAAGCACATCGAACGGTATTCAAGCTGTAGCTTTATGTAGCTTTATATAAATATCCAGCTAGGTACCGTTTTCCATAACATGTTATGTTAAAAATGTGCGTCAGTTCAAAACACCATTCCCTCTTATTTCAGAATTGGGCTAAGCAATATTGCAAAGTAACACATCAATTGAATCGTCTCTCCGAGACGCACCCAATAATGTGTCACATTGCAATATTGTATTTTCACTTAAAATACTTTCCATGTTTTTCAGTTTTGACTGACGCAAATATGTTCCTTAACTCGTTTAGTAAAACGGTACCCAGGGGATGTAGAAGGACAAACAACGTAAAACGTTAAAGGCTCACTTCATGTAATCGCGATTTGAAGGTATATTACACTGGTCCTAGAACTGAAAAAAAGGTACCATCACTGTAAACCAGCATACCCTTCAAATGTTTGTCACCAATGATAAAATCATCGATTTTGCGAACTGTTTGTCAGTTGGACTTAGGAGGATGTAACACAATAACGCGTCAGATCAACCGGAAGTGACAATAAAGCCATGCGCATGCGCAACTAACTGTCTTTCTTAAACACTCTGACGCATTTGACATCTCCAATCCACATCGTCTGAAATAAAAAATAATGTTACATTTATCGAATTTGATAACGTTTGATCATGCTTAAAATGACATGAATGTGACTTCTCTGTAAATGACGTGTAGATAACGTGTGCCTTTGACTGTCATCATGAACATGGTCTGTATACGATGAAAGGTTTACGATAGTTTATTTCAAACTTTATACTTAGATTTATCTTAATCATAGGAAACAATAAAGTGATTGAATTGAATTGAGGTCCAACTGAGAGGTTTCTGCTTTGTAACATTTAGTATTTTGATTTCTCATTTTCTTGTCTCGGAAATCAATAACTCTTATGATTTCCCAACATTAAATCATTCATCAATCAGAATTTGAATTATAACTATGATAGAGACTAAACAGGTAACTGTAGCTTTAAAAATAACTCTATAAGCATGTATATCGTTATAATCAAATATACAATAATAACTTTAATAATTACCAAAATAATAACTAAAATTATAACTTTAATTAAGTTACTATATTTTTAAATCTGCTGATGGCAATGACTTCTATAGAAGATATTTATGATATCAATGATGAGGATATTATCATTACCGGGGTCAACAATAACACTAGTAAGACCCTGACCAATCGTAACTACTCGGGTATTTCCGTGATCTGAAAAATACACCCCGTACATAAGTGTAGGGTTACACATTTCGGGTAAACCGTCCCCGGCAAATAACACACTTTCTATGGACATCCACGTTGAGTAGCTCAAGGTATATGGACGTGTTGAGCATCTTTTAAAACCATTAATTTGTCGGTAACTCATACGTTAGATTGATATCATAATTTGTGATATATTTTTGTTGCCATAATCAATTTTGATGACTGTTTTGATGTTGCATTTAACGTTTTCATTTGAAAACGAAAGTACAACGAAAGTAGTCTTGCAAGAAGCAATATGGCGACTTCCATGGTAAATCAGAGGTGTTTTCTTTGGATAAACCTGATGCGTTCCGATTGGACACTAACCTGTACCAACTCGTCGTTGATTCGTTCCCTGTGAAACAGCTGTGCCTTGTGTTGTTCAGGGTCGAGGGGCGTGGCTTCTGTTATAAGTTTATTGTCCTCCCATTTTGAGAAACACTGAAAAACAATTAACGAACCAATTAGCAAATTGTTTATTCTGCAAGACAATAATACTACCTATCTTTACTCACTTCATTACATCAGAAGCAGACTTCTTTTGAAACCACGGTGTCAAAAGGAGAATGCTCCTTTTGATCAGAATACCCATTTGTCAACATGGTTTCTACTAGAAATCGTATATAAACTGTATTCATCTCATGCTATACTTGATGTTCTTTGCAATCTCGGCCCACAGTAACTCTTTCTATTGCGTCTGCTGCAAACGAATGTGACAAAAAGAGAAATACCCCCCTCATAGATATTGTATTCATTGTCAGACTGATTTCTTCCCCATTTCATAAATAAAATGTACTCATTTCAGTTTATAAAAAGAAGCGGACTTCTTGTTGCGAGCTCCGAACACTCTTGAATCACGAAACAAGCGAAACTCATCTTATAGTAGACGCTGAATAATCCACGTTTCCATGAAGCACCATTTCATTATCAGATTTTTCGCTCAATTTTGCAGACGAGAAGTAATCAATCATTTAGTATTTACCACCTGCAGACGACATTTTTTACTTGAAGAAGACGACTTTATAAAAGTTTAAAAACATGTGTAAAATCCTTCAGTTCTGCTGTTGTGATATTAAATAGACAGAAAAAGCATTGTGGCAAAAGGAGCAATTGCTTGTGACAAGCAATTTCTTTTTTTGCCGCAATGCTTTTGAAAGTCGTCTGCTGCAAGAAGCAAACATGTGACGTTTTGTGTTAATGTGTTAATAGATTTGCAACACACAACGAGTCTAAACCAGACAATTTTACAGACGAGAAATAATCAATCATTGATAGATATGCAACGCACGCCATGATATCAACTTATTTTCCAGACTAGAACTCATTAATCATTAACCTTTAGAATGCTTGGTAATTTTCCAAAAATAGATTTTTGTGTCGTCTGCTTTCCAAAACCTTAAACGTGTGCCTTATTTTGATGAGGATATTCACTCAGAGTAGCAAACAGGTTAGATTACAGGCCAGCCGCTAATTTACTTTGCGGCTGGTCTGGATCTAACCTGTTTGCATAAGCACGAAGTCGGTACCAGCACTATAAGGGTTAACATGCAGCTGGCAAGGTAAATGCAACCATCAATGGGGTTCCATTTGTTCAAATGTAGAACAATTTCTGTTTCAAATGCTGTTAGGAAGTAGGTTTTCAAACTTTGGACCAAGAAATTGTCCGAAGGTTTTATCAACACGTTTTGATAATTTTGTAGCCCAAATGCTATATCACAAACAACATCTATGTCGTTTATTTCATAGTTTCTGGTGGTGTAACGACAATAAGTCCATACTACCAACGATATTGAGTTCATGACAAGACCTTGAGACCTAGCGATGAGCTAGTTATCTTTGTCTGAAAGTATTTTCTTTCATATATTAGGCTTAAGAACTAGATCAATAATCAAAAGTTTAGGTGTGCAGACAACCGTCTGTATCTGTCTGAGTTGACATACACTTTGCATGTACTAAGAATGAAAAGTATTTTTATTTTTGGTATCAATGTTACTTAGAACAGACACAAATCATTTATTTGTTCTTGATTTTTTGTCGACTGTCTTGCCTTTCAATTTGGACCAGTGGATTCTTATGAAAAATTAGTTAACATTGTAGGCCTAGTCATCGCAGCATATCTCCTTTTATCACAATGTTTTCAAAGGTTCCTTGCAAATGTGTGAACGATAGCTGTACTTTGGGTCAGTGTTACAGATGATGTCGACGGAGAAATCGATACTCATAATATAAAAGCATGCTGTCGGGGTTCATTTTGAAGCGATATCAGTTCGGTCTTTGTCCCTGTCTCTGAGCGTGGGAGGGTGCTTAATCACGCAAGTTCTCGCGATATTCGTCACCGAGTAATTTGTTGCTCCATGTCGAAAATGCTTTGACACATCGTTATGGTTGACTATTTCAATTCTTCTATACATGTACTTCACGACGAATTGTATAGATAATACATGTATGTCTTAGAACATTTTTGGTAATGAATATTTTGTTTATAGGAGATACAAGCGAATTAAAGGGGGATAAGAGGTGGATGGCAGTTCCGTGGCAATCCTAGGCAATAACAATTCAACCAAATGAGAGAATGCGTGTCATAATTGGTTATATGTCCTTCTATCGCAGCTGCGTTTATACAAACTGATACGGTAAATTGAGTTTACTTCTAAAAAATGGCTGTGTCGCTTTTTACTGAGTTCCTACATGTAAGAATTTGTTAACGGTTTAACATTAAAAGCAAACATCAAACGACAAAAAAAAGGTTGAAAAAGGTATGCTTTTTGATATTTGGTAGAGGCCATAGTAGCAAAAGCATATATTGCTCAGTGGGAGAAATCAGAGAGCAGTCGATGGTTAGGAAAGAATATAGTGCAGTCCTAATGAAAAAATACAGGAATAATGGATATTAATGCCAACTGTCATTATATGACTGAACTACTGTTGAGAAAGAAGGCGTATAACCAATATCCAACCAGCAAATAACAGGGGAAAGCTCAGTATTTATCCAGAACACCGCTCTGTACTCGAAATATGGTAACATCTTGTGAAGCCGCATCTCATGGACGCTCTCAACACTTCATGTCGTAATTCAATCCCCAAATATTGCATTATGTGGACGGTCCAAATTGAAAGCAGCAACAGCAGGGCGAATACAATCAAGCACGAAAAGAAGACACTGTATATAAATCTTTAAAGAAGCTATTATAGAAAAATGAGGAACTACTTGTCTAGAGTAATTACTTTTGTTTTGTCACAATAGTTTTCTGAGTTGTCTCCAAGAAGTACATTTGACCGCTTATATAATTCATTAAGGGTCCATAAAGGTCAATGTGATGTTTTCCGCGATAGAGTACTATTGTTGACCTTCTACTGAAACAATCAAGACACGCAAAACAACTTAAGAAACATCGTTTGACATTTCGAGAAAATTAAGAATCATCTTAACCCTTTACCAAACGCCAAATTTTCGACCGTCCCAAATTAAAAGACTTTGCAGACGACATTTCAAAATGTGATGATATTGAAAAATAGTCTTCTGATATGGCTGATAACATTGTGTGAAAGGGAGAAATTGCTCGTTAAGAGCAAGTTCTACTTTCCCCACATTGTTTTCAACAAATTGGTCAAATGTCGTTAATGTTTGGTAAAGGGTTAATAGTCTCGCATTGAATCTGGACCAAGCCAATGGCATACGTCCAGCATTGAGGCATATCCGGGTCGTTTGAAGCCTAACAAGTAGTTCGGGAATATTTAAATCCCTACTTCCAATGTGTTCCTACGCATTGGTTTCATTCAGAGTAAATGTATTGCTATTGTACGATTCTTTGCCAGTCCGGGTCGCATGTAACTACTTCAACCCTCTTAGCGGATTGTTTTCCCGAATATTACAGACAATGAAGATACGAAAAAGTACAATTTGTAAGCATAATTCTTCGATAACTGCTCATTCAAATAGCCTGTGGTATATGGAGATGGGCGTAATGTGATCGAACTAAATACCTATTCCCTCCACATAGACCAACCAATCAGGTTCAACGTCTTTCGGATCATGTTCTGACATACTAAGTCTCCAGAATAGGACAGGCGGACAATATCCCTCTCACGCATTATACCATATGTCTGAACATAATCCCCCACCCACACATGAACTTTCACTTTGCAAGGTCGACACATATTGTCTCTGAGAGCCATGTTAGGTGGTTAGGGAATTTATAAGGAAGAATGTACTTTTAATGGTGAAAAGAACTGATTGTAAAGTGCAGGTTACGTACTTTCTTTCTTCTTTAGTCTCAGGCTTGGTCAGTCACACTTTTAAATGATTGCTGTATTGAATCTAATGATAGACTTGCCACTTGGCTTAAAATGAAAGGAAAAAAGTTGAAAAGAGTAAAAAATGCTTGTTATAGAAAAGCTAATGACGAGAGTCATACTGTTCATAGCAGGATCTGCCTTGTGACCTTTCATTAATCTACATTGGGCGCGAGTACTGGTTATGTATCCAGGAAGCAGAATCGAGAGGGACTTATCTAATGTGTAAGAGTTTGTTTGACAATCGATGACAAATAAATAAGTTTGAACTAAACTAAAGTTAGAGGGCATATGAAAAGGCGACACTGTCAGTGTACGAACTCAAAAATTGAAAAATGTTTGGCGACATCAAAAATTCGTCAAAACAGCGGAAGGGAAGCATATACACAATGGAAATACCATGTACAGGTCATGAATAACTTGAAAGATAAAAGCTATATATTGGACAGAATAGAAAGCTTTCATCTTTTTTCCAAGCGATACTTTCATATAAAACGTTAATCTGCCACACGTTGTCTGTTGTATGATTAACCTATTCCTCCTTTATTGGTGTTTATGACCGGTCCAAACTGGAAAACACAAATGGCTCGCTATTGATTTTTGTCTATTTGAAATCCAATAAAAATCATTGAAAGAGGGAGGAATTATTTACTAGGAAAAACTTATCGTTCTGTCACATTGGTATCTCAGAGTTAAAGTCGTGGGCAGCAGCGTGGGCAGGGATTTGAATGTTGCAGTACGTTACAAGATGAACCACGGAAAGGGCTTAACTTTGGCCTTTCAAACATACCACGTGGGTGGCAAACACACCATTTACAAATTGGCTTTTGTCACACATAGTGTGAATAAGGATGATAAAAACTTGACGCGAAACCTCATCTCTTTATTACAACCAAGTTGAGATATCTGTACTGTAGACCACATTTAGATAACGAAGAGAAGAAATGAGAAAATGTCTGTTTCCTTCATGTTTTGACAATGTTAAGCTAAGTTTATTGCTTTGTGATTTTGTTCTTTCTTCAAAGTCATTAATGGTTTTCGTAAGTTTCATAAATACTTCATGTTACGTAGGCAACAATCTGATCTCGAGATGGTAAATGCAAATTCCGAGGTAAATATGTTAAAATTTGGATTAACAGGACTAAACAGCTTCAATCGAAGGCAGATATTTTTAAGTCAAACGGTTATACAGTGATACTGTATTATTTGAAAACTCCGAGGTACATGAAAAACCTGCATAGAAAGCTTTAAACATTCACCAACACCTTCCTAAGATCCTTAATGAAAGGTTGAAAGGCGGAACCCGCTACTCACGGAATTAGAACCCCGTGTCCTGAGCAATAGCAGAGGGAACGCATTGGACATAGCCTATGGTATGACCTTTGTGGAGGACTGTGGTCCAGGGGCCCGTTTTACTAAACAACTTACGGAAAATGTTTGCGTAAGTCATAATTGATTAACATGGATAATATCTTCAATGAAAGTACAATATTGCAATGTGACACGTCATTGGAAGCGTCTCGGAGAGACGATTCCAATGATGTGTTACTTTGCAATATTGCTTTGCCAAATATTGAAATAAAAGAACTTGTTGTTTTAGACTTACGCAAATCTTAAGCGTAAACTGTTTAGTAAAACGGGCCCCAGGGGTAGAGCGTCGGCTTCTGGACACGAGGGTCGTGGGTTGGAATCCCGTGAAAAGCGGGATCTGCCATGCGAACTTTCATTAATCCACTTTCGGCGCGAGTACTTGTTATGTATCCAGGAAGAAGAACCAAAAGTGATTAGTCTAAATTGCAAGAACTTGTTTCACAATCGATGTAAAATAAATAAGTTTAAACTAACCTAGCCTATGTAACAAAGTGTGAGAGGCCACTGCTTTGAACTCTCTAGTAACAGCGAAAAGAGGCATTGAACGAAACTTTTCATGTAGAAGTACCGGAGGAAAAGATGCCATAAGGAAAGATTTCCATAGTTGTTGCAAATATGAGATTACTAGGTGTCGGTTTTTCTTGTGAGTACGGTGAACCCCATTTCACGGTGATGTACAAAATGTATTGTGAATATAACAATATCGGCCATTTTTCCAATTTATTAGTACACATATGACCTTGAACAGTGACGGTGTCGATGTCACCTACGCATTTAGTACCATGACTTGGAACCGTTTAACTTAACGAATTAAGGAATATATTTGCGTAAGTCTTAGCTGATAAAAATGGATAGTACCTTAAACGAAAGTCCAAAATTACAATGTGACACTTCATTGGAAGCATCTCGAAGAGACGATTCCAATGATATGTTACTTTGCATTATAGCTCAGACTAGTATTGAAAAAAGAGGGAATGCTGTTTTAGACCTAGCAAACCATTAAGCATAAACCATTTAGTAAAACAGTACCGAAGGTAGGTCAACATGTTCTTGGAAGCTCATTTATTTATGGATTCAAAAGGTCACAACAGCATCCTTTCAATCATTCCCGTATACCTACGGAACTTAACTTTACTTTAGGGAAACCATCGTGATGAAAGAGATGTTGCACTTAACGAATCATTTCAGCTCTTATAACATCTACGATTGTTTTACATTTATCTTTATATTAACTTACTATCTAACTAATTCTCATATCACTTTGAATTTGGTCCATGCCATAAATCCAATATATACAAAAACGTTACAACTATCTTCTGCTGTAACAACCAGGCTCTGCAATTTGCAAATTCCCTTATATGCGAAGAAATAGCTTTGATTTCCCAAAACATAAATATTGGGTCAATAAAAACGAATTTTCGAATAGTAATGCACGATTCGTTTCCCTCCCTAAAATTTTATTAGAGAAAGCATTTTCCCATTTTTATTTGTTTGAGTATATGCCTTTCCGTGGGGAAATCATTAATTACCATTATTCTTTTTATACACCTTCATCCCACAATCAGAAAATAAAACGAAATAATCAACTCGAATGAAACAGCAGAAGGCAATAACGTTTTCAATCAATTTCCAAACTCATTCAAAAAGGCATCATGATATGACAAGAATTAAATGTAATGCATGTAACCATGCATTTCGGTTTACTTCTGCTTGAGCTTAACTCAATGAATGATACTGTTTTAGAAAAGTTCCGCTCGTTTCTAACTCAGTCATGCTGGCAGCACAATTTGACTTGAAGAGTTAATGTAATACGTGTTTCCATAAATATCACATTTCTACCCCTTGTGCCAACCCATACAGAATGAATGAATCTGCTTGAGATTCTTATTGGTGCTTAAATACAACATTTTTTTAAAAAAAAAGAGAGTTCCGCTAGTTTCTAACTCAGCAATGCTAGCACAATGTTACTCGTATTGAATAATTATGTAATGCGTATTTCCATAAATATCGCATTTCTACCCCTTGTGTCAACCCATACATTATACATTAGAATGCGTACATCTGTTTGAACAGCGTATTACTGGTTATATATAACATTTATAAAAGAGATCATAACAAGAGGAGTATTCATTCTCCTTACTTAAAGATCCTTGACGTCATTCACTAAAGATATATAGGTAAAAAGTAGAATTTGCGTATGGTATTCAGCTATGCTTCTAACAATTATTCAGTAAAAAAGAATCGCCGAAATCGCGGTATAAATGAAGATATTGACGGAAAACCGCCACGGCCTCGACTTTTGTATGTTACTACAGCTATATGGTAATAAGTAACGTCACGTGGGCTGTCAAGTGCCTGTCTCGTGACGATGTACACCTAATTTAGAAGATACTAGCGTCAGCGTCCGTTTTTGTTTTCAGCGTGTGGTCTTAGTATCACGTGAGCGTCACGTGATCGTTTGTTCCTATCTTGACGCTATATTTAGATTATGTCGGATTTCCCTCGGATTTTTATAAAATGAAAAATGTCAAAATTCATCTTATATGCTATTGGTTTCTCTGCTGAATTGTTAAATTAATCTTTATTCCTTTATTTTCGAAAGTTTCAAAAAATAATCCTATGACGCACAGAAACTTTAATTCTACATGTATCGTTCTCATCTGAACACTATATATGGTGGTACTCATTCTTTTTGCTTTGATGTATATGTCTTCTCTAAATGTCTAATCTAAACTCTACATTGTTGGTACTCATTAGAATCGTCTTTTCGAGGCGGTTTTGATAAATGCCATCAACATAAGAAATTGGTGTTTACAGATGTTAGTACATGGATTCATTTGTTTTGAATGTCTTACGCTTCCTATTACCTTAACCCTTTACCAAACAATAACGACATTTGATTACTTTGTTGCAGAAGACTCTGGCAGACATTATGGGAAAAGGAAAAATTGCTCGTAACGAGCAATTTTTCCTTTTCCCAAAATGTTTTCTGCCCTATTAGAAGGTTATTTTCTAATTTTATCACAGTTTGACATGTCGTCTGCAAACTCTTTCAAATTGGCATAGTCGAAAATTTTGCGTTTGGTAAAGGGTTAAAGACACTTTTGAAGAATCCAAATCATTATCAAATTTCTTTTTACTTGGTCAATCCGAATTGAGCACGTGTATTCGTATCTAACCACTGAACACTTGTTTTTCATTGAATTAAAATGCGACAACAAACAAACTTTCCAAGCAATGAAATTTACCTGTTATTAGGTTTTATTTGTAGCTCTTAATTTTGCGTGGAACGTTAAACAATGATAAACAGTTGTCTCATATTTCCTTAAAAGTTAGATGAGACACATAGGCATCAAAACAAGAACATAAAATCACATATGTGATAAGGTTTGGAACTTCGGAATTAATTTCTTAAAAACTGAACAACATCTGTACTGTTATCAGATATGATACGAATTAAGAAATAGTACACAGACGCAAAATCAGATCTTTTCGATTCTTTAAAGTGTGTATACAGTGAATTAACGTGTATTTCAATTCAAAAGCGTGACATCGCTTTTGAAATTCACCGCATATAAGCTGTACATGCTCAGAGGAACTGCTGCTTCCTAAATATATCCTGCTTTAAGTAGCTACTTTTAATCGTATATAAAACAACAATAGACTAACTGGATTGCTTCCAAAAACATTTTGTTTTGACTTTTGAATTTATTCATATTCACAAGAAGTACATTTAAAGCAAGAGAAGAAACGTTAACAATAAGCACGACAAATGCGTCTGTCGGGTTACCTGATACTCTCTGTTTTCATTGATGTAGCTTGCCAATACCATTTTTAAATGTGGTTAGATACTTTACGTTTATTCTAAAGGGTAAATCGATTGTTTATACAACTGACACGGAGTTATGGTTTTAATCATCTCAACTTTATGCAATATTTATAATGATGTTTTCTCCCCTGAGTTATGCAAGTTTGGGCGTTATCATGTCAGTCAGATCCCAGTAACCATTCACCAAAGTATGTTGAAAATTGGTCAACTGATATTACAATCGAAACTACTCGGGTATTTCCGTGGGCTGAGAAATACACATCGGATATAAGTGAAGGGTTACACTTTTTCGTGTAAATCGTCCATGTCTTACAACACATTTCCTATATGCGTCTAAGATAGGTAGTTCAATGTATATGGAAGTGTTGAACATCATTATAATTCATTTTTATCGGTTACTGATGCAAAATAGTGAAAAAAAAGTTGTGATATGTATAACCGTCTCCTTCATCAATTTAAATGACTATATAGATTTCAAATTTAAATCTTTATTTGATAAACGAAAGTAAAATGAAGTAAGTCTCGCGAGGAACAATATGGCGGCTTACCTATTATTTCAGAGACGTTTTCATTGGATAAATCCAATGAGTTCAGATTGCTGATATTACCCACTATATTCACTGTTTAGGGTTGGTTTTCGCGACGACCTACCTTCATTTTGATGCTTTCGTACTCCTGATCGTACGTCTCGTTGAGCGGGAATGTAAACGTCTGCGTGAAGAAGGCCGCCTTCGCGATAATGATCACTTTGTCTCCTTCCACCTGGATCTCCATACTGGGCTTCACATTGTTCGCTATCTTACGGACCAAAATGTTTAGGCCTGAAAGATACAGGAACCAGTCAAAATAACGAGCTGTGATTGGTTGAAACTTTCTATCACTTTGAATTTTGGAACAGAAACAAATTCAAGGGAAAAAATAGAGGACAATTAAAAGTATGGAATTGATATGTCTATATGATGATTAATGCGCAAAATCTGCTTTAGAAAAGAAAAGAAAATATCCTTGGATTCAGTGATTGGTCGAAAATACAGGCAACAGAAGGCGTTTAAACATTTATTCAAATAAAGTGTTGCAAAGTTGCTTGCATAGTTTTTTGAGGTCAATATGTTATTGCAAATTAACGAGAAATCGGGTTCTCAATCGAAAGAAAGTCTGAGTGCTCTTTCGTTGAAATAAGTTGAAAACAGTTCCCGGTGTCAATACGCATAAAAAGTGATATATTCTGTGTTATTGGGAAGACAAGGTTAGCATAATTGATGAGGTAATCCGACAAAAGAATAAGTTTCAAAATGGCGGTTTTTAGGTATTCTTCCTCAACAAGATGGTGTACGGCATTGTGCTCAGTAGCAGTTTTCATTTGATTTAGAAACATCCGTATGACACAGGGCTTAGTGTACAGCGTCTTCCAAATAGTAAGAAAACTCTTTTTTGCACAAATGAGGATTTCAGTAACAGACAGCCTTAAAATGACAGAGGGGTTCGCAAGTACCATTGTCATATGAAAAAGTAGCCCTTTCTCTTTAGATCTAAGAAATGGTCTTGTTGGTAGTTCTTTCGTTAATGGTTACAAAGTTTCGTCGGCTACAATATATATCCGTATTTGAGTTAGGCGATGATGATAACATTATAAATACGAAAAAAGGAACCGTTTAGGATTAAATAATGAGCCGACCCGACGTAAAAATTATTAGATATGGGAAAGCATGTGTCGTCGGTGAATAGCAGCCATTTTGGCATGAGGCAGCCACCATCCATATCCGACATTTAATTCCAGCAGGGAGAATTCATGTCATTCTTTATTAATTAGATATTTCGAAATATGTTGTTCATTGGACTCATTAGCTGAAATGCAACATAAAACACGATCTGATTAATGACCCCTGAAAGCTTGTACGTAAAATTAGTGCAAGCGTTCTGGAGACGATGAATACATTTCTGTTTCGCCGAGCGTTTATGTAACTTGGATCGGAAGAGTAAACCACCGTCCCTGATAGCCCGAATGATCCAGACGTAGATATTTCATTCTGTGACAAAGTTACAGTTTGGATCATCCGTGTTACGTCCCTGATCGATTTATATATTTGTACGAGATTAAACGTCGTTTCAATAGCTTTGTATTTATTTTGCAATGGGAAAATTTACGTTTTTGCCCTGAAACTCTTTTATAACTGCCTCCTTTGACAAACAGTCCTTTTCTCCCAGTTGAAATGTTTTTCCCCTTATCCCATATAACATGGGAGAGGGGGCTAGGTTGACGGGGAGGGGGGGGGGGGCGCAACAACGTTCGAGTAGTCTTTGACAATCTCTTCTGGAATATCGTTCATGCTACGCCCAACACTAGTATGGTGAGAAACGAACCATAACTTATTGGCTTTCATACTTTAAGTAACCAGTTCATTATTTGCTAAGGCCAATTCTGTAATAATGCAAATGGTTGCATGTATAATAAATTGATGTAAAAAAGAGGTTGTCTACAAAAATAAACCATTTCCATAGATTGAGGTAACGACCATCAACGTGAGAATGACAACAGCAAATATACAATAATTCAAAATAACACATTGTAATCAATCGGTTGCAATGAGAGTTTGTTCATTTATCAACAAATTCTCATTTTATCACAACGCTTGAAAAAATGTCTAAAGCACGAACAGTCACAGTCATCTAGATACAGAATTGGATTATCCAACAATGTATGTTGAAATCATTGTGACGAAATGATTGTTTGCTCATCATCACTAAATGTTCACACTTGAAACGCTGACTATAGCACGAACATATATAAGAAAGGTGTGATTCACATATGTATATTGCAACCATTGTGACGAAATGATATGTTGCGCATCGCGGGCAAATTATCATTTCATCACAATGTTTGAATAACCTTTTTTTTTGCAATTACACCTCAAGTCATATATATGGGAAAGGGATGATTCACCTATGTAAATTGCAATTATTGTGAAAAAGTTATAGTTTGCTCATCATTAGCAATGCCTCATTTCGTAACAATGTTTGAAAATGCGTCTATCGCACGAACGGTTAGATTCGTATAGAAATGAGAAAGGGTAAGCACATTTTGTCCATTTGTGTAATGAACGATTAATAGGCATGGACCCCCTCATAAATAGCTCAGCGAAAACGGAGATCAATGTTTCCTATTCCTCGGCGATTTAGATCCGTCACGGCGGATCAAGCTAGCTAGGGTTTATCCCTTTACTCGAGATATGTGCATCTAAACGCACATACAGTAGGCGCAACATGTGTGTGAAACGTACATAAGATAACAAATTCGAAACCAGCAATTCCTAAAGCTGTGTCACTTGCTTTATTGCCCAGCCAGCTTAACAAGGAAACCTCTGTTTGTATACCAATAGGCCTATCTTATGTTGTTGCTTTCATTTCAGCCGCTACAAAAATCAGAGATGAAGAAAGAGGTTAAACAACATTACATTACATTTATTAGACGGAGTATGTATGGCATGCATACAGATTAGTTCAAACAGATGAGTTAATTTGATTTAGTTCTGATTAGGTCTTAAGTCATAGAGAATATTCCTATAGTGAATAACAGTGATGCTGGGTCAGAGCGTCGATCTCTGGACACGACGGTAGTGGGCTCGATTCGCGTAAGTAGTGGGTGGTGGTCTATTTTGCTTCTTTTCGTTGATCAACATTGTTGTGACATTTTGTTTATTTCCAAATTGCATAAAGTAAATGTGTCTTTGCCATGCGATTGTCTGAAAAATGAGAAATTATCCATTTTTCACAATGGTGTGCACACACTACCAACAAACAAATGCATTTTTGAAAGGCTTTATGCTGTTGTGTACAGTTGCTTCAATTAGAACTAAACAGCATTTTGCTAGATGGAGATTTTGAAAGGGAAAATCATCGCTTGGAAAGCATTATTAGACAGAAAGTAACGAGTTCCCACAGGAAATAAATGACCCGATTCATTATCGGGCAATTTGCCATCGAACTTTTCGCCAAGAGTGTCACGCCATCGATTCACGATATAAATATTGTTAATCATTCACCGAAACCCTTTGTGACTTACATGTGTTCACTGTATTTGTACTTCCACTCACAATGACTCTAAGATAGAGTCTCCGGCTCAATAATGACATAATATGCCAAATAACAAACCAAAACGATACCTAGATCATAGTACTTAACGACGTTCCTTAAAGTTGAACCAAAGACCAAACATAAGACTAAAAATGACGATACGGCCTTCCTTCGTGTTGAACCAAAGACCAAATCTAAGAATACAAATGGTGGTTTGGCCACAATTTGTGTTGGACTAAAGACCAAACCTAACAAAACAAACGGCGGTTTGACCACCACCTTCGTGTTGAACCAAAGACCAAATCTAAGAATACAAATGGTGGTTTGGCCACAATTTGTGTTGGACTAAAGACCAAACCTAACAAAACAAACGGCGGTTTGACCACCACCCTTCGTTTAGAACCAAAGACCAAATCTAAGAATACAAATGGTGGCCACAAATATGGTACGACCTCCCTTCACGCTGTTCCAAGATCAATCCTGAGACAGGAAATGGTTGCACGATCTTTCTCAGACTGTACAAGAGTCAGAACAAAAGACGAAAAGCGAATGATGGCAAGTATTTCCTGGTTTATACCATGACTCAATGCATTTAGATTGTAACTCTAGATATCATCGATCTAGCTCTCGCAGTGGCCCAGCTCTATGAGTATTTTTTGTGGTAAAAAGTTGGAAACATGTTCCCCTATCGAATCCTAGAGTATAAACGGCGTTAAGAAGCATTTCAACAATCCTGTTTAACCCTTTACCAAACACCAAATCTTTGACTTTCCCAAATTGAAAGAGTTTGCAGACGACATTTCAAAATGTGATGAAATTGGAAAATAATCTTCGATTAGTACAGAAAACATTGTTGAAAAAGGAAAAATTGCTCGTTACGAGCAATGTCTCCTTTTCCCACAATGTTTTCCAGACAAAGTGGTTAAATGTCGTTATTGTTAAGGGTACTATACAAATTTGTCTATCATTTTACCTGTAGAAGTCATTATTATCCAAAAATACAAAAATCTCAACCTGTCATTAAGTCAATTCATACTCATTATAAGAGCTAACATAAGTCAAATGAAAATGGTGATGTTACCCATTGCTTTCATCGCTGTCTACAAAAATAAACAGTTTAAACAGTTAACTATATCTGCAAGACGATTATGCTATATCTTTACCAAACGGTTATATGCGGGTTTAAGAAGTATACTATTGCTTTTTGTAACTTAAATAATATATGCTATTTACCTGTTTAAGTTATTCTATTTAAAAAGGCTTATATCAATATGCGATATACAGTACAGTATCTTTAGCTCGAACGTTCAATTTGTCGAAGTTCTGTATTCGTCGAGCATTTCATGAGGTCCCTTAAACTTCAAGGTATAGTGCTTCTACTGTAGTCAATGTAAACTAGTTATAAGAGCTAAAATAAGTCAAATGAAAATGGTGATGTTACCCATAGCTTTCATCGCCTCCTCAAAATTGTCGTCTGATCGATCTAATGTCCACACTCCGGCGAGTTGTGTTCGAACTCCTTCGATTGCCTCACCCATGTGTCTATGTAATCAACAGGCACAAGCCGAATATTGAAATGATATCTAACCCGTTACCTAACGCCAAATTGTCGACTGTCCTAAACTGAAAGAGTTTGCAGACGACATTTCAAAATGTGATGAAATTGAAGAATACTCTTCTGATAGAGGAGAAAACATTGTGGGGAAAGAAAAAATTGCTAAATGAGAGCAATTTCTCCTTTTCCCATCATGTTTTCCAGAGTCGTCTGCAACAAGCTGGTTAAATGTCGTTATTGTTTTGTAAACAAAAAACAAACGAAATGACTTTTACGAAACTGCGACAGGTATCGTCCCTTTATCAACCGTTTGCAGAATGCATGGTTCATTCTTAGACGCCACCTGCCGTACGAATGTACGTGACAATTAATGAAGCTCTTCTTAATTTCATGAAAACAGATTCTGACATTTAATTCTCAAGTTGGTCCACATTATGAAAAAAAAAAGATTTTGAACTACACACATTAAATACTAGTTTAACGTTTTCAATCAATAAACACGAAATACACCGAGACAACAACAACAACATTTCGCGCTCTGAGTAGCAGTTTTAAGATACCTTGACACCAGATATAATTGAAAGGTATTTAAAAAGATGATATTTGAATAAACTGATTAAACAAAATGAAAACGATTCTAAGCAAACTCTCAATAGCTATATTGTTTAAAAACCAGACGAAACCCGTGGTATATCCGTTAAAGCTACAATTCGTTATGAAAAGGTAGCGAAAGTTCTGCGATAAATATTTCAGGTGTCCATAATTGCGTTACCATAACGTCTGTAGCAGTTCATTAGAGCGCTATCCCATAATCATTGCCATTAAACGACGGAATCCTTAACAATCGTTGAGGCGGAATCTGTCTGGATGGTTATTATCGGAATTTCAAAGCAAAGTCAAACGACACGTGCATGCTTGTTGAGGTATTGGGTGGAAATCATTGTGACAAATAGAAGAAAAGAAAACTCGTTTCGGAAATCCCCTGATAAACTCTTAAACCACTACCAATCAATAACGACATTTGACCAGTTTTCTTTTGCAGACGACTCTGGAAAACATCGTAGGAAAAGGAGAAATTGCTCTTAACGAGCAATTTCTCCTTTTCCCACAATGTTTTCTGCCCTATCAAGAAGATTATTTGTTCAATTTCATTACATTTTGAAATGTCGCCTGCAAACTCTTTCAACTTGGGGCAGTCGAATATATGGCGTTTAATAAAGGGTTAAGTTAAGTGCGTTAATATGAATAAGCTTATAAAAGGTGGATTGGGAATAAAGCAAAATTGTGCAATACGCAGCCAATATAATTTGACACATTCGAAAGGCGCGGGACATTATGTGACCCCCGAAGAATATTTTTTCTGTACATTGTACATTTTACTCTCAAAGAAGCGAGTTTGTGGGTTTTTTTTAACAAAACTACCTGAGTATCGAATTTCTATTCATTTTACGATCTCATTAGTCGTTTTATTGTTTCTACTTAGAATTATAACCGAGCTATTAAATGAACTACGGAACACTTAACATTCGTCGAGACGAAATATGCATGGATGATTTTTCCCCCCAAAATTCTTCCTCATCTAGAATTTGAATTTTAACCCTTTACTCCACAATGCAACGTTTCACTGCACGTATCTGCTACAAAAGACTGATAAGAAATCATCGTGACTAAATGAGAAATTGATTGTAACAAGCAATTTCTCCTTTAATCGCAATGGATTCTTTGTTATATCGTAAAATGAATTTCCTTCATACATTTTGTTTGTTTTCTGTTTGTCTTTTTGAATGATTCATGTTTATTTCTTACCCTTTGAAATGTACTATAATCTTACATTTCCTTTTATCATATACTTTGAACCATATAAAGGTATTCATTTTCAAAAAATCGGACAACCTGGTAGATACGGTATGGATAGACAACTAGTCATACACCTGTTACTTTTTAGATCTTGAATTCCCATTGACTCCAATGTTAAATCAGGCATTTTCAAGACTCTGCTGTGTGAAGATTAGTGTTTTCTACACTAAGCCATGTCAAGAAATATCAAGTTGGGCCATTAAACTCTCAAAAACTGTAATCAAATGGACAACTCAATCGTCTCATTTTTTCTACGAAGCACAGTGTACTAGTACCGTCCGAAAATCAGTGCACAAGATGTCAAATCTGGACGAGGTACCGGCATTTGTGTTCATACATCCCAAAGAATTAGTCCTGCAATAAGCAATCTATATCAATGTTCTGATAAAGGATTGGAATTAAAACATGATTGCACAATACAGAACCAGTTTATATATAATAAATCAAAAAAAGCAAAACGATACGATACCCGTATTGGCAACTTCTGTTTCTATTAAGCTTCCATAGAAGCAATTTCGATTTTTCTTGCAAAGCTATCTCAGCAGTAAATTCCAATAAAATTTCGATCTAATGTGTTTTTTAATTGTTTCCACTTAAGGATTATCAAATAAACAGCTCATAAACATTTCTCAAATGCCGATTCTATCTTTATAAACACATCTCAAATAACATACTTGTTCACCATTTCATACTTCCGTGCAATCTTACTCGTTCAATGCATAAGAATCAAATATACAGGTTTCATTCTGACTGTTATTTGATATCAAAGTAAACACATCTTCCCATAGCTGTATACTTTCTCTCCGAGAGAGAGAGCACACATTTTCTCCTTTTTGACTGATGAAGCTGTGTGTTATTCCGATCAAACATGGATACACAAAATTAAATTAATATGTATCTAATTGCACATGGCCGGACGAAAGCTTCATATCCCATTGACCTTTTCTCTTTTCGTTATAACTCAATCGTAAGTTGGCTCGACCTGGACATTAACAATCCCGATTTCGAACATCCTTATTTGATAATTTTACCCTTCAGAGCTATTCGACAATGTAACACCTCTCTGTTCGTCTCTCCACTGAGCGAATCCCCGCACATCTGGAGAGACGGTTGATTGGTTGGAAAGAATTGTATACGGAGGTGACGAAAACTAGCACATTTTTGTAGCTGAATTGACCGATATAACTCGAATGGAATTGAAAACAGAGTAAAACCGAAATCCAACTTTAACTTGATTGTTATGCCAAAGTCTATTCGCTTTCGACTCAATAATATCCACAAGCCTTGTCGAACAACAGTTCCAATTCAAAATACCCAACCATCTATTCTCTATGTAGTTTTCGAAGGTTTATGATGTTTTTTGCCATGGTTTATATAACAAAGCAGGTGTATCCACGTGAGATGCAGTCAGCTTTACAGGAAAATACTCCAGGCATCGAATTATTTTGCTAAATATGTTCGGAGGTCCTGAAAAGAGGCGTATATCCATATAGCCCATATATTGTTTCAGTAAACCCTAAAGTGTATTTATCTATTGGAGTCTTCTCGAAAAGTCGCTTCAATTGGATACCCATTTAAAAGGATTGTTTCATAGTAACTTGAGTATTTACCAACAGTTATCCTTTTATGGCCTCTCTAAACATTTAAGTGCATGTGTCATTTTTGGAATCTTCTCTTCGAAACGATTCAAATGAGTAGGCTACCCACTAAATAGAACTTGTGTTATAGTGATCGAAACTAAAGACACTAAAGAAACTTGTGTATGTCAAACTCATCACAGTGATCTCCTAATATGGGATGCAGCGAAGCAGGATGAGATTGATATGAGGAGTTTGAGTGCACTTCAACCGCCTTATATTACATTCTGAATATGGCTGATGTACTGTTAGCAATGAATGAAGACTTGTTTCCAATCCGATCAAATTCATATCAGTGAATATGTATCGGAAGGCTTGATCAAGCGATGCTTTTGATTTGTCCCTTTTTCCTAAAAAAGCTCAACATGATTCAACAAAGTTTTCTCTCGCGTTAACAAGTACATTTCTACTGACGTTTTTTTTTTATGTTTTAACATGTTCTGAATTTCAAAACATGTGAAAAAAGGATCAGTTTCAATTTTCTAATATTAACCAGCTGCTCTAAATTGAATTAACTTAAACGCGACTTTCCATATATAGCACGGAGTATGACGTTAATAACCGGAAACCCGTAACGACTTAGCCAATGATGTAAATTGATCATGTTACATGTAGTCCGAATGATCCAGACGTAGATATTTTACTCTAACACACTGTCGCAGCTTGGATCATCTGAGATAGTTACATCGAGGAACCGAATGACTTTTATAGACTACAGTCTACACGCCTCTTCACAGACGGCGACTCTTTTTCTAAATATAATCTCAAATCTCTTTCGTCTACGTCATCCGCATTGACGTAATGCACGAAGTTCCACACCGAAGTAACCCGTCTGTTAACTGATCAAGTCGCATTGGCTCAGTCTTTTTCCCTTTCGTACATTAATATGTAGTGATGGGGGAGGGGACCAGCACTAGGGGACTAGCATCGGCTCAGTCGGTAGCGAGCTCGATATCTCGATATGGACAGCAGAGTTCATAAGTTCGAACTTCAACTTTGACAACAATGAAAACAAAAGTGTCAATTGAAGCCAATCTAGCATGAGTAATTCACATTTATTCAAGGGGCCTCTGTGGCCTAGTGGTTAGAGTACAAAACGTAAAATCACATGCCCTCTCTCCGCCTCTTCGCGTAGATTCGAATTCACGCATTTGGATTTGCATAAGAGAAAGTTTCCCGACTGTCTTACAAAATGCCGATGGCTCTACATTGTTTGATCAGCCCTTATGGGCAATTGAGTATGGTTCCTTCCACCATCATTAAGAGTCAATGATCGCAACTTAAATGAAACAATGTTTACCCAATGTTAAACCGAAACAAATAAACAATCACTTAAGTCATTTAACAAATAAACTGTACATGTGATAAAGCGGTCAATAACTATTACAGACTTTTGAGTAGTTCTGATGAAGACATTCCCTAGATGACCACCATTATGTAACGGAAAACTATAGAAACTACAACCTGAAAGAGAAATCCATATCTTTTGTGTTTCAAGCTGTATTTCACAGGCAACAATTAACTAATTAACCGACACTGACAATTTGAAAGTCTGTGTCTACTTATTTTAAACAAAAGAAACGTGGTATTATAATTTGACAGAGACAACTAAATGTTAAATATAAAGCGGTCAAAAGTAGTACACGAATGACGAGTGGGAACCAAACCCAGTACCGTCTGCAAATGCTTAGCACTTAACCATCGCAAAAAACCCCCAAACATTCCAAGCTTGAGGTGGATTTTTAAAGAAAGGAATGCACTTTTAATCCTTCAGACATGTTCTCTTCATTACGATGTATTAGAAAAGGGGATAATTAAAGCCCTCTGAATGCAGCAAATTTAAGTCTCAACGGCTTCTTTTCGTAATGGTGCATATAAGAGTTGTCACAAAGAGACGTCACTATGCGACCAGACTTAATACTTCCGGTTTTCTTGGGATCTCACATGTCGTCTGAAAAATTCTTTGAAATAGGAACGGTAGAGAAAGTTTCGTCTGATACATGATTCATGCAGAAGATCTGTTTCCTTTCAGCAAGTGCACAAGGTAAAAATGGTCTTAAAATACACGTGGAGGCAATTCATAATTGTAGAATTGGCGAGAAAAAGCTGTATCGGTAGACAGTACCTCCTAAAGCAACCAACGTGCATTCTGGCATGTACTTTTGGACAAACGAACCACCAACGAACCATGCCTTTTGAGAGTCGTCCTCTGCAAGACGCAAAAAAGTGGCGATAGGTGGCTATAGTTGGATAAGATTACAAAGTATTACAGTATTTTGTGCCTTCCAATAGTCGTGGAATTATTGCGCTCCGACGCCCATTGCTAGAACATAGTGTTGACCCCTAACGTAGTCTGGTTCGTAGACGGTCTAAGTCATTCTAATGACATCGCAAGACGAAAATAGGTGATAATTGTCTACAAAATAAACTGTTTAACTCTTTACCACCTGCAGACGATCTTTTACTTGAAGCAGACGACTTTAGAAAAGCTTTGTAAAAAACGTTCAGTTTTGCTGTTGTTATATGTGAAAAGATATAACAAGCACTTTCAATTTCTCCTCTTGCCACAATGCTTTTTAAAAGTCGTCTGCTGCAAGACTCAAAGATGTTGCGTTAGTTGAAATATTTAAAGAAGTTTACTACACTTTAACGATGAATTGGATTGAGAGTTGAAACAATAGTCTCATTTCATGTAACTTTATAGATCTATGTTGCCATATTACTCCCAAAAGATTTTTTTTTATTTAAAAAGAAGATTAAAATCTCAATCCTTGCTACAGTCATTGTAGGTTCTTCAGAAAATGTATATATTGACCAACATATAAAGGAACAAAGGGCTTCAATAAGCATGAATGAATTGAATCCGAGGGGGGGGGGGGGTGTAACAGAATGTGCGAACTGAGTATTACAGTCTCAATCTGAACACATCGGGTTTATCAAATGAAAACACCTCTGAAATAATAGGGGTGACCCCATATTGGTTCCCAGCGGAATGACGTCACTTAACTTTCGTGTTTAAAAATAGATCTTAAATGTGAAATCTAAAAAGTCGTTAAATTTGATTGAGGAAACAACTTTACATGTCACAACCACAATTTTGCAATTTGGTATGAGTTACTGATAAAAAGATTGTTTAAAAGGATGTCCAACCCTTCCATACACATTGAACTACTTAACTTGCACGCTTAGAAAATGTGTCAATTGCCGGATGCCGATTTACCCGAAAAATTGTAACCCTACACTAATATCCGAGGTGTATTTCACAGCTCACGGAAATACCCGAATAGTTCCGATTGTTACAGTCTATTACCTCCCCATGCAAAGTATTCGTTTTTTCTGAAGTAACTAGTAAATCAAAGCAGATTCGGTTATCTTATTGTACTTTTGCCTTACATCATTAATTCTTAAAATAAACATGAAGGCACATGCTTTTAGTCCATTAAGAAAGCTACGTTACTGAAAACTCATCCTCGACTATAACATTCCAGGATAAAACCGACGTATTTAGATGCACTTCAATGAACCATTAACTACTTCACGCATCTTTTTTAATTACACCTGTTTCAGTAAATCTTACGAACACCTGTGATAAAGGTGGAAACGAGATATTTTCTATTAGTTTTTATGATAGTTTCCTATCAGTACCACATCGGAGACTTAACGAATCAGACCACACGATTAATTAAGAAAGATTTGATTTATTACTTCTCTCTTTGTTGATTTACTTGCATCATAGCTGTTGTTGTAAAATGATTAAAATTGAATTATTGTATGTGGTATGTCAGGCACATTGCCATTGTTCCTGATTAAAGGTAAGTTATGATTAATTGCGCTTCGAACTTGCTTTTCGTTCTACCTGCCACAGAAATATATCGGGAGATAATTCAGTTTCATTTGAAGTAAATTACAATACAATACAATATCTTTATTTCACTCAATTCCTTTTACAGAAGACATGAGGATAAAATAACATGAAACATAATGTAAACGAGGCGTCTGTTTTGTAACTCTCACTGGTCTCTACCTCTGTATATCTACCTCTATCTCTCTACCTCTCTATCTCTACCTCTCTATCATTTTTCATACATCACTTTCTCCATATATCACTATCTCTCCATTTTTCATTCCGATGACAAAATACATATGATAACGGTTTTAAAGAGGAAGTTAATTAAAGGGGAAACCTATATCGTGTGCATTGTTACATACATGTGCGGCTGTGCGTATTACTGTATCGCGTTTGTTCTGTTATACGAGGTCATCTAGCAAAGCTATATATACACCAGGGTACCGTTTTACTACGACTTCAGGAAATTACCAAACAGTAACGACATTTAACCAGTTTGTTGCAAACGGCTCTGGTAAACAATGTGGGAAAAGGAGAAATTGCTCGTGACGAGCAATTTTTCCTTTTCCACAATGTTTTCTGTCATCTCAGAAGAGTATTTTCCAATTTCATCACATTTTGAAAGGTCGTCTGCAAACTCTTTCAATTTATACCAATCGAAAATTTGGTGTTTGGTAAAGAGTTAAGGAAATCTTTTGTGTAAGTGAAACTGATAAACATGAAAAGCATGAAATGAAACACGTCATTTGAAGCGTCTCGTAGAGACGATTCCAATGATGTACTTATTTACAACTATGCTTAGCCCAATATTGAAATAAGAGGAATTTTGTTTTGAACTTTCACACATTCTAAACATAGCGTGCTTATCAAAACCATACACTAAATCTCGAACTTAAATTCTTCTAAAAGGGACTACTCTATGATACTGCTAACCGGAAGTACTTGCTCACATGCAAGACGCTTTGTGACATGATAAACTGGTCCCCGCTGTCTACAAGCTTCATTATGTTCCACAACATAGACAACGGGCAACGACAACAACAACAAGAAACTTACAGTTGTTTCCCCTGAATAATTGTTTTTGCGATTTCCAAAGCGGACAGACCTTTATCAGACTCCATTATCCACTGGTTTGTATGAAATGTTTGTCAAAATTCCGAATTCAAATCATTTTGGACAATATTTCCGTGAAGGAAACTTCATGTCACGGCTAACCGTTGGTTTGAACCGTCAACCATTCGTCTCTAAGGACAGTATGCTGTGTTCGTTCCTTCCGTTACCAGCCAGTGTTTTGCCTGGTAGATTTGTACCGTACCGGTCTCTACATTCGATAGATGAGAGACCGGTTCCCAGTCTAGTGACAGGACTGTAGGGAAAGACCGTTTGACACCCAGATTAGACGATTCTAATCAGTACCCATCATAAGTGATTTAAGTTTTCAAAATACTGTGTGTGCAAGACCATGCAGTCCCCATTGATCTACATCACCTCCAACTCGTAACCTTAATTAGCTGAGTGAAGCTATCAGTTCATAACTCATATATGCTATCGGAAAGAAATATTAGCCGAGCGGATGATATAAATCACAGGAAGATAGCACCCTTAAGTTACAGGTCAGCGTAACTACATGGCGCTTCATCTTATTTCCCCATATTGAACTTGTGACTCAGAACTCAGAATGTTTTATTTGACTGTCACAAAACGAGAGAAACAGCAGACAACACAAGATAGCAAGTTGAAAGCATTTTCTATAAGAATCACTATAAAGAAGCTATTGTAACAAAATGATGATTTGCTTATCAGATCATTGTGACCTTTTGTCAGAGTGGTTTTCGCAGACTTCAGTATGGTATGCGGCACATGAGGTTTTATCGAGTTCGGGATTGGTGAAGAAATGAAATTAGTAATTTCTTCATCATTCCCTTACTCGATAAAATTACCTTTAATATTGGATTGGTAAAACAAACATAAGCATCGCACGACGGCAACAATGAGCTATAAAAAAATATGGCAAATATCGCGGTCAATACTTGCAGCAACTGGTGTGACAAAAGAAAAAAAAATGCTCGTTACGTGTTGCATATGTCTTTCTAAATTAGCTCATCCCATGCCTATTTGGTATGATAACATCGGAAATGCTTTACGCAGAGCATCGAATTCTCATTAGAGGAATTGCATTATAATTCCGACCAAAGCCTTTGGCAAACGGATACAATTAGCGCATGTTATTATAGTTAATTGAACCCAGTGCATATGTTATCGCAAATTTCACCCTGTATAGTTTTCATAAAAAGTCGCCCATTTGGTGTGTAAAAATGTCAATCGATGCATGATGTATGATGGATGATAGGATATTTGTAAACGAACGAACATATGATTTCAAGTATACAAAGGAAAAATATGGAATCAAACCAAAGCAAAACAATCAATTAATCAACCAACTAATTAATTAATCAGACATGTCTAGAATCCGTTCTTAAGTAAGATACAGCATTCGAAAAAATCATCTACTCATTGCATATATTTGATTTTGCACGAACAACCAACATTTGAAACCTAAAAAAAACCCCTTAGCCTGTAGAGACTATTCAAACGTCTTCGGATCAGTTAAATGCTAATAAAAAATCATTAAATAGACAGCCATATATCAATCCAAAATCATTTAATCATTTGATCTTTTAATGAACAATTGGGTTACCTTTTTTACTATATAACTGTTTGTTATGTCTGTTCGATTTCCTCAGATTTGTCTTCAACCGATTTCCTAAATGAAACACAATGAATCAATCAATCGATCATTAAATAAATTAATCGATTTATCAAACAATCAATTCATTAATCAATATATCAATCAATCAATCAATCAATACATTAACCAATGCACCAACCAATCAATACATCAACCAATGCAACAAAAAAATCAATACATCAATAAATCAATAAATCAATAAATGAATGAATGAATGAATGAATGAATGAATGAATGAATGAATGAATGAATGAATGAATGAATGAATGAATGAATCAATAAATCAATGAATGAATGAATGAATGAATGAATGAATGAATGAATGAATGAATGAATGAATGAATGAATGAATGAATGAATGAATGAATGAATGAATCAATCAATCAATCAATCAATCAATCAATCAATCAACAAATGAATGAATGAATGAATGAATGAATGAATGAATGAATCAATCAATCAATCAATCAATCAATCAATCATCAATCAATCAATCAATCAATCAATCAATCAATCAATCAATCAATCAATCAATCAATCAATCAATCAATCAATCAATCAATCAATCAATCAATCAATCAACAAACAAGCTAACCTGATCACTCACCCATAGCCTGTAACGCTTGTTCAAAGTTCTCTGATCGATCTAAAATCCATTTTCCTCCCAGCGCGCCACGTACTTCCTCCAAACTGTTCGTCATTATACCTCCGAACTCACACTGGTCCTTCAAGCCGAGAAACACACGCTTTTTCTATTAACGCTGCCGGGAGAGTTCGCGGTAAATCTCTCTATCGGAGCTTCTACACGGTTATAATAGGATACAGCCCCCATACTTCTGAATGATCCTGCTTTCTTGAATTTAGTCCGTCTGCTGCAGAAGGCGAGTATGGAAAATGTTGTCTTTTCAAAATAAGACATTGCTCATTACGAGCAAGCCTTTTTATCCCAAAAGATTCGGGAAAGCTCTTGGTAAATCGCTCCGTTAGAGTTTCGACACGATTATGATTTTATTTTGTCTGTCTGCAGATGGCGAGTATAGAAAACCTTGTGTCAAAGGGTGAACATGCATTTTACGAGCAAATACTTTTCCAATAAGCTTCGGGATATTTCACGGTAATCCTGTCTATCGGAGCTTAGATGCGATTATGAAAGGATAAAGCTCCGTGCTTCTTTCTTGAATTCCGTACGTCTGCACCAGGCGGGTATGTAAAACGTTGTCTCAAAAGATGAAATTGCTCATTACGAGCATGTACTTTACGATAAGCTTCGGTAAAAGTTGGTGGTTATTTGTTCTGTCAGAGTTCTACATGATTGTGAAAGGACAAAGCCCCAGTGCTTCTGAATGATCCCGTTTTCTTGAATTTCGTCAGTTTGCAGAATGCAAGAATTGATAAGGTTGTGACAATAGAAATAATTGCTTTTAGCGAACATTTTCTTTTTTCTTTTGTTTTGGTTGGGCTGTATCATCTCAGTTGATGATAATGGTTATGGTTTTGTAATTATATTATCTTTTGCTTTTGTAAATGTTTGAATCAATTTCAAAGTTTTAACTAGGTAATGGATTAACACTTTGATTAACTAAGATTCTGCAACAGGGAAATTGATGGAAATTTTTTGAAATACATGAACTCGTGTAGTATGATGCCCTCGTTTCTTTGTCTGTGATGAATGGTAAATCTTTTTCAAGTCATAAGTAAAAACGACATTTAAACTAATAGCAAATCTAATTAAAAAGTCTGAGATGAAAGCATAAGTTTTGTTAAAAGCTCACAGAAATCATAGTGACACAAAAGAAAAAATAAAGTGATGTTCGATGCAGTTCAAACATTTATCGCAGATACTAAAAGCTTTATTCACTGATTGATATTGTGCAATTGATACACGTTAACCCATTATAAAACAATAACAACATTTAACATCTTTGTTGTAGCCGACTCTGGAAAACATTTTAAGGAACAATTTTTCATTTTACCACTATGTTGTCTGCCCTATCAGAAGATTATTTTCTAACTTCATCCCATTCTAAAATGTCGTCTGCAAACTCTTTCTATTTGGGACAGTCGAAAATTTGGCGTTTGGCTAAGGGTTAACTGGCAGTTGTTATTGCCCCGCCCTATCTCTTTCTACCACTCACGCTCTCTATGTCTATCTCTCTCTCTCCAACCTCTTCTCTTAAATCTTCTGTTCATTTGCTTCTTGTATTGTTAAAACAACACGCAAAATATTATCTTTTTCGTGAAGAACACCGGTGTTATATCATATCACATTACAACAACCTGCAAAGGACTTCAGTCCAATCCAATTCTTTTACTGTATTTGAGACATAAATGCGTCTTGATAAAGTCGTACGAATTACTCAAGTGGTAAGATGAATAGAGTAAATAAATGATTGGCATCGCAGTAAAACTGAGACATTGTTGAGAACGATGCAAATTCTAAAACCAGAAATAAGGACGCCTTCTAGTTATTACTCTATCTAAACTAGCTTAGTTTGAATGAATAAACATATACACAAAAGGAGCCATGTAGCAATACGCGTCGCACCAAGTCAAAACCATCCGATAGAATTGGAATACAACGATATTCAAATATCTATATAATTTTTTATATGAATGGTTTGGATCGTATTTGACGTGCCTTGATTTGAGCCACTTTCCTACATGAAGTCATTCACATAAGCAGTTATCTCCCTTTTCATTTTGATTAGGAGATCTTCGCTTTCATAGAAAAACCCTTCCAGATCTGTAAAAAACCGACAGAAGTTGCTTAATTCGTACCCTAACCAGTTCGTAACCTTATTTTCGCCTTGTTGGATCGCAACAAGGTCCTTTAACAGTCAATCAAAGAAAGCTTTATTCGATAAAGTGAAGCAATAAAATATTTAGGGTCATGCCTTCAAAGTAAAACCAAAGGACTCCAACAATGTATTGTCGTTATAAGAAAGATTGTCTCGAGGTAGATTCTATAATATACATTTTGAAAACAAATTACATAATCATGACTGTCAATACTGACGAAATTGTTAAAAAGTAACGTATGAATTTTAGTCATCATTCGTATTCAAAGCAAGACAGGTTGAATTAAATGGAAAAAAAACCAGTTCTTTGGCGCTCGGCTATATTGTTTGGGTCACATGACTGTATCAATCGTCACGTGATTTCTACTAGGGCAATGGTATTGTACTGAAGTGTAGCAAAGGGAAGTAATGCTGTGCGGAGATTGATATGAAGGCACGTGCGTTTAGAACACCCACGGCAAGTTAAGTAAACTGTTCGCTCTTCAATCAGCTGAAACATGGGAAGTACGGGGTTCTTGTCCTTCAGTTTTTGACTGTAGAACCCGCAAAAATATAATTCTCTGTTTCCGATTTAACTCGCGTTACATATACATGTAGTTGCAAAGTATGCTTGAACACCAGCAGCTACATGCTTTCGCCCTTACCAAAGAACACACAAGGTGAAGCCCATAGTAATTTGAAAGCAAGCGGTCAAAACAACTGAGCATCAACCACCTGCAAAGCACAGCCACATGTCTTAATAACTTCGCTGAAAGACGAACTTGGGATGGTCAAGTTGGCAGCCTTAAAGAACAGACATTGAGGATATGCAGTGAGTTGTGGGACATTTAAGTATATCCATCTTTATCAGAGTCTATTTAAGACAGTTCTGCGCATAGATGATACTCTTAAGTCGCGTTTATCTAGCATACGCAGACTTATGTACTTAGATTTGCACCGGTTGAAACGGGCACCTGAAAATATTGCGAGTATGTGTTCCTCAAAGAAACCGCAAACATATCTAGCACTGTTGTACAGTTCGGTTCGTTTGTAAAAGGGTATCTTAATGCTGTTCGAAAGCTAACAACCAAAGCAGTTGAACCCACAAACACATCAACTTCCACATACGTTCGCCCTTGTATCTTTATGACATTATTTAAAGATGGGGCACTGGGGTCGTTGTGAGAAATGCAGAGACAATCTCGGCATCGAAAGGTGGCAGACTTAAAGAACAGACATCGACGATATGCAGTTAAGTCTGTGATATTTAAGACAGTTTTGAACATAGATAATACTGTGAAACAACGTTTACTGACTTAGCCTTCCCACAGACTGGTGTGGTGAAACGGACCCCTGCTCAAACGGGGGACTATCGCGAGTGTGTGTTCGTAAGGTCTGTGTATTTGTAGTTTAGCCTTCCTTCTGTCTTTGAAAATAATTCTCCTATCATCGTCCCACTTTTGTAACATGTTATATTTGAATGTTTCCTTTAAATGTAGTATTTATAGATTTGGTCTTCTATAGAAAATGCATATGTAAATGAGATTGGGTTGAATTAAATGCTGTTTCAACAATGTTTCAGTTTTGTTGCGGATTTCATCATCAGCACAACACGACATGTTTCCAAAGCCATTGGAAGCCAATTTTATAACTAAAAAGATTATGTTCGTTTATCAGTTTGTATGAATGTATGACCATTCTTAACAGTATTTTAATCTCATCACGGTGGACAGCGCAACTATCAATGGAATGTTTTGGATTAAAAACTGTTTTGAACTGTATATCAGTCGTACAACGTTGGTCAATCAATTGGAAATATAATGTTAATGGGATATCTCTCATGCTCGATAAAAACATTTTGGGAAAAGGATTCTATCGTGTATATGCCTATCAAGGTCTTACAGTACAAAAGGTCTTATGCAATGTTTGAATACCAAAACAGTTTCGATGCAGCTTCCCGTTTGCCCTTCAATGAACGTTTAGCGCGGTTTTGTACATTATTTCAGTAAAGTCGCTTACAGTCCATCTTTCCATACGTCCAGTATTTCATCACCAGAACTGAACAGTCTTTCATAGCCAGTTCCTTTATTTCCCCACAAACTTTATATATCTTTTCTAATGTGTCTCTTTTCTATCTGTCCTATTTTGTTAGTGTTAAGTAAAGTGTTATGTATCCATTGAGGATCGGAGATTCCATGGATACAAGCAAGAGGACGACATCAACTTCCTGGAGGTCTGGTTAGTCACTTTACGTTGTTTACTGCACACACAGAGCTTCTTTTCTGCATTGCTTACCTTAATCGCACAGATCAATCGATTATATTCAATACTTTTTCGTGTTTCAGGTGTAAATAATGATATATATTCATATTTCAAATATAAAGGGATCATTAACCCTTGTAGCATCTAAACTGTTTGCTACTCTGAGTATCTTTTCGAAATAACGAAATAAAGCAGATATTTAAGGTTTGGGAAAGCAGACGACTCAAAAATCTATTTTTGTTGTTTCCCATAGTATCGTTTTTTTTTTAAATCTTCTTTAAAGAGTAAAACATTCCCGAACACCTGCCTTCATTGTATCGCGTGTGTGGTTAGGCTAGCAGTGTTTTATTATAAATGATTAATTCAACATACCCAACGTCCCTCCTTTCTGGAAATAATTTTGATTTTCAGCCTATACGGTCCTTTCTACACAATGAATCCAACCTCGTTTTAGATGGGTAAGATGTATTTCGCCTTTCAACCGAACAGCTTCTACAAGACAACACATAGAACATAAGGAGACCATCAGGTAGGAGATCCAAGCCCCATGACCCGTTGTTAAATCTTAATGACTTAGAAAAGAGGCTCTGTGTATTTTGTTTTAAAAGGATGAGAAATTCATGTGACGAATGAAACCATTTGAGTCTCTTCAATTGAAATGAATTTCATTTCCTTTATTGAAAATCTTTCAATCTTGTTTGTCTTTGCTTAGCATACACATTCCTTGCAATTCTGTATTTTTGTTATGCATGTATTTATTGTGTTTGCAAACTATCAGAAAGAACTGACAACAAATTGTTAATATTTGATGAAAGTATCAAGATCAGTTTGTCCTGTTTGAGCAAACAAATCCAATATGGCACTTATTCCACAAGGGTAATTTTTCCATTCTAAAATTAAATTTTAATAAACTTTTATTTTACTCGATATCATGTGTTTCGAAAGGCAGATTTTGCAGCAAACCTTCAGTTCAAATTAAGTGCTGGATATGTTGTTATGAGGGGAAGAATTGTTCGACATTCGAAGTTCCTCCTTGCATCAAAACGTGATTCATCCGATAGTAAGCATATTTGCAAATATCTGCTGGTACTTTCCGCGATAGGTTGAAATATATATTCTTATCTTGAAAGTCTTTGTTAGCCTTGGGTCCTGGCCCGTGCGTAAACCCCGCACTACGCCACGGGCCAGGACCCCAGGCTAGGTGTTTGTCTGTTTTCTTTTTTCGTTTGTCGCGGAAAATCAAACCTGTCCCTTTCGCTTTTTCTTGATCTTCCCTGTAAGTTTCTCTATTCTGCATACATCCTTTACTCCTCTGTCTTTTTATTCAACCTTTTACTCAAATCATTCCATGCGATAACCCCTGCTTTTATTTCTACATTGTGCAATATCCTCCCAGCGTATTTGTGTTTATCCATTTTTTCCAACATTTCTATTATCTGTTCTAACTATTCTCTGTGAATCATTCTTCCTTTTAATCATACTGTCCATTCTCCGATGCGTCAATCAGTATCGCACGCATGCCTTAAATTTGACCAACATGGACTATTCCATAGGCGAGGAATGTGTATGTTGTAAGTAAAGACCATTGATGAAAGGCAATCATTCCATTGGACTCGTTTTTATTTCCGCCATTTTAAAAGTTGTAGGCGGTTTCAATAAGTCAATATTCACCATGTTTTGAGTCATTTCTCGTGATTCACTGTCCAAAATGGATAAAATGCCTTTCAACAATGGATTCCCCCATGACCCAGGCTCTGATATATCTAAATGGAGATTCGGGAGAAAAGCTTAAAAAATGCTCATTTTAAATCGTCTTGACTGGCAGGTTTTCTGGTTTTCTTCGGAATCGTTTGCAAAACATACCAGAAAACAACCTTCTGCAGCTTTCTGCCAAATTTCAACATATCACCATTATTTCTCAAATTAGAATCAAACGAGTTAATGTATAGATAAGGCTGGGTCAACGTCTTTTTATTCCTCTTCAACCGTTAATCTGTTGCCATAGTTACGAATGTGTCTTCAAGACATACGCATAATATACCAAAAAAATAAATGAACAATTTAACCACTTTTCTGAAATACTTCAAGTATGATCTTGATTGGCTATTATTAGGCGTTTTTTTATTTGGTAAACGGAGTAACGTTTTTTTCCATATATCTAATAACTGAACCTTATTCCCAATCATGCACTGTAACACACTGTATATTTATTGTTTCGAAATGATATGGACATTTTTGAACTTTTCAAAAAGCCATATGTGTACATTTACGTGAAATGTAGAGTTTCAGCACATATAGATGGAGAAGTAACCTGAGAACTAGAGTAAAATAGCATACGTGTGGACATGTATGTGTCATGTAGAGTTTCAACACATATAGATGGAGAAGTAACCTGAGAACTAGAGTAAAATAGCATACGTGTGGACATATATATTTAATGTAGAGTTTCAACACATAAAGATGGAGAAGTAACCTGAGAACTAGAATAAAATAGCATACGTGTGTACATGTATATTTAATGTAGAGTTTCAACACATATAGATGGAGAAATAACCTGAGAACTAGAGTAAAATAGCATACGTGTGGACATATATATTTAATGTAGAGTTTCAACACATATAGATGGAGAAGTAACCTGAGAACTAGAGTAAAATAGCATACGTGTGGACATATATATTTAATGTAGAGTTTCAACACATAAAGATGGAGAAGTAACCTGAGAACTAGAATAAAATAGCATACGTGTGTACATGTATATTTAATGTAGAGTTTCAACACATATAGATGGAGAAATAACCTGAGAACTAGAGTAAAATAGCATACGTGTGGACATATATATTTAATGTAGAGTTTCAACACATATAGATGGAGAAGTAACCTGAGAACTAGAGTAAAATAGCATACGTGTGGACATGTATGTGTAATGTAGAGTTTCAACACATAAAGATGGAGAAGTAACCTGAGAACTAGAGTAAAATAGCATACGTGTGGACATGTATGTGGTGGAGTTCAGCAAACTGAGACATGTTTCACACGTTAAGTTGTTATAGATCTCGAGGGGGTGTGAAATCTTTTACTTTTGTTCTGTTTTTAAGTCGCTTGGTGTTCCTTATTTTTCATCTACATCGGTGTGTTCCATCTCTCAACAATATCTTTATTATTTTATGTTTTCAAGAAACAATGGTTTACCGTACGCTCAACTTGAAAATCAGCAGTTATTATTGCCAATTGGTAGATTTTTGTACACAAGGTACATTAGACAATCAGTAATTCGTTGAGAATCAGCTGTTTGATTGAGACTTGGTTTGCTTTTAGAATTCTTGTTTTGTTTGAGAATCCATGCTACAAGAATCGGTGCATTATTTAAGAATCGGTGCTTTGTTTAAGAATCGGTGCTTTGTTTAAGAATTTGTGCTTTGTTTGGGAATTTGTGCTTTTTCAAGAATAGACGCCGTAAGAATTGATACTTCGAGATTCTGCACTTTTTGAATCGGCACTTCGAGAGCCGTTACATTAAATTGTCAGTTTTTTAACAATCTGCGGATCATTTTAAGATCGACTGTTTTAGAAGTGGTGCTTTTAAAAAATGCTGTTTGAATTTCGATGCGTGTTTAAATCAGCGTTTTGAGAATCGAGCATTTGATAATGGTGCGTTAAGAATCGGTGCTTTCATATTCGACTATATGAGAATTGGCTATTTGTTCGAAAATCGATGCTTTGAAACTCTGCTTTTGGACGTTTGAGAATTTACTTTGTTAAAATCGTTGCTTTTAAAATCGTGTTTTTCAAGAATCGGTGGATTTCAAGAATCTTTTGGAGGTAAGTGTCACAGAGCTTTAAATTCACTGTTAAATTTAGTTGTGAAAGATTGATGGTGAGAAACGATAATCCTTCTTATATAGATACTTATTCCTATGTCAACGTTGATTTAGCCTTCGAAACGTCAACGTTTTAATGAATAATTTACGTAATTAGTTTGAAGTTTTATATCGGATTTCGACACAACCCACGATTTTGGGGATTATATCTATTATCCTGATTTTGTGTCTTTTGCAGGTATTTGTGAAGACCTATCCAGTGTAAGTTAACTTTATTGCCATACTCTTAGTTAAAGTCTTTTTCAGTGTAATGTTCTTTAGACCCAATACAAACTTTCGAACCGACCAATCAGAATTCGTCATTTTGAATATGTAAACAAACAGGTTGTTGATAAACATGATTGAATTGGAGACAACTATATTTCAAGCACAAAATAACCTATGGTAAAGGAGTCTATCTAATAGGGTTTCAATACATTCGTAAATTAATTTTCATGAATCTTATGGACATAATAAAAGAACTAAATATATTTTTTCGACTCCATCATTACCCCTTTCAAGCTTGTTTACATGCGTCTTTTGAGGACTCTATTGCAAACGCGTTAATTCTTCAAAGGGGTTGTTGGAACATGAATCTATGTATGCACCGTCGTGGTCGGATAGATGGCGAATTCGTGTTTCGACTCGTTTTATTATGAATCATGCATGAGAGCTCAAGGTCTAGTGGTTAGAGTACAGAACTTGAAATCACATTACCTCTCTCCGAATGGACTCAAAAACCGGTGACGGTATTTGTATTTTCATGAGAAGTAGTCCCCCGGCTGACTTACGGAAGGCCGATATTTCTACCATGCTTGTCCACCCCTTATGGTTTGTTGAGTATGAGGGTTTCCTCCCTATTGAAATACTATTCACATTATCTATACTTCCTCCATCATTAGGAACCGCAACATAACTGAAATAATGTTGAAACGATGTGAAACTCATATAATTATATGAACCGTGCCATAGAAACATCTTCAATAACTTTGTTAGTACTCGTCGCTACAATAACTGAAATGTCGTGTCTCTTTCGGTTTTATAAAGGAGATTCAACATTCTGGTTTTACAGTGATGAATTGAATGACCGTATAGGCCAGTTGGTACTGCTCTTGGACGATACCATTCTCAGATACACGGGTAGTGACTCCTAGTACGGTTTCTTTGAAATATACTGGAAACGAACAGAGGTTCATTGAATTGCTAATATGGGAGGGGGGGGGGGGCGTCCGTGCATACTCCCGTGTACACATTCTGTAGCACATAATTTACGGATTCGGAAACGATGGTGCAAAAAAGGAAGAACTCTTAATTGCACTCACCCACATGCCGTATTGTTTTTAAAAGAATTGTCCAAGAATTGACCAAGGCTGACGTTTAATGTAACCACTCTGTCACAGATACAAGATTGCTCTTCATTCGCAGTTTTAGCTTATATGACAATGCTTTGTAATCATTATTAAACTAAGGAAACATTATTCTTACTTTGAAATTGCTGTCCTCCGTTTCCCTTTCACTTTACCCGCTAAAATTGCCTTTGTAGATATTAATATCATTTCTCGAAATGCAAATTAGTACGATGATTGAATGAGAAATGGTGTATCGATTTCCCTATTCTTGGTGATATTGATTTAAAAGTTTCTGCAGAGGTAGGAAAACAAAGACCTTTACATTATATTTCTCTATAGTTTCATGCAGCATGTTAAGGTTGAATGCCTTTAACCCGTCATTTATACATCAGATTACTTCGGTCGTTCTCGGTAAACATCGGTTGGGGCCGGAACTATTCAGTTTTAAGCGAATAGTATCGGTCTCGACCGATGTTTATCGGGAACGATCGAAGTAATCCGATGTATGAATGAATTTCAAAATTGCTGATTTTGGGCATCATATCTTAAGGTGCTGGTTTCTTCGGCAAATTTTCTACACTCACCGAACAGATTATAACAATTCTGTTTTTGACTTTGATACTAACATGGATACTCCGATGTAGTATGATTCTATGACATAAAGCATTTATGTAACAATATCATCCTCTATTCAAATTATATCAACTTCAATGAGAATATACACCACTTCATCACGAAAATTAATCAGTTTCTCCTCATGAACGACGACACGCTATTTCTATTTACACCATGTCAATGTGAGACTTGTGACACGGTGGTCTCGGGTTCAATCCCCACCAGCGACACGGGGATTTCTTTTCGTAGATGTGACCTTTGGCAAAGCACTGCAGAGCCGTAGCCTAGCACAGGTGAAATCCAGAAAGTCGATGAAATAACTGAAATACCGTTGACACGGCGTTAAACCTCTTACAAACATAAACACGATATCGCCTGAATTCTCATTAGTTTAGAATATTGTTTCCAATGTGACGGAGTGAGACTCCGAATTATCAAACAGCTTGTTAAAGTTGAATCAAGTGCACGAATGTGTGCGATTTAAGTGATATTAACTTGCACATGATACGCAGGTGCTTCTGTGGTTGTTTATAAGCCCGGATAAATGTCTGCTGGAAATCCTTCAAAATACCAATTAATGCATACATCTAGTTGCACTCGAAAATATCAATACATATCATAGTATCCAGGCACTCATTAGATGAGGTATGCATCAATGCTGGAAAGGAGAATCAACCAAATGAATAATATAATAAGTATAAAAGATGTAATTTTAATGCGCTTAAAGATGCTAGAATGCATTTATGCCTGCTGATGATATCGTTCTTTCGTGATATCGCATAATTAGACTGTCGTCTCATCATTATGTCGGGTTGTTTGTATCGCAGTATCCTGATCTATCTCTTTCGTACCATCACGCCAGCACTAATGTCGTGATTTTATTATCTTACTGTCGTGATATCGTTAGCGCACTGTCACCATCGTATTGTTGTGATATAGTTAGCGCACTGTCACCATCGTATTGTCGTGATATTGTTAGCGCACTGTCACCATCGTATTGTCGTGATATCTTTAGCGCACTGTCACCATCGTATTGTCGTGATATCGTTAGCGCACTGTCACCATCGTATTGTCGTGATATCGTTAGCGCACTGTCACCATCGTATTGTCGTGATATCGTTAGCGCACTGTCGTGATATCGTTAGCGCACTGTCACCATCGTATTGTCGTGATATCGTTAGCGCACTGTCACCATCGTATTGTCGTGATATCGTTAGCGCACTGTCACCATCGTATTGTCGTGATATCATGCTGTCGTGTTGTCTTTCTGTCGCAGTGTTGTTATTGTACTATTGTGATTTTACCATCGTTGTGATGCAATTTTGCGTTACCCCTATCGTACTGTCGTGTGCACTGTTATAGTTAACCACACACTAGGACGATGACACTATTAGTGTTCAGTACAGCGCCACCAAGGCAACGCGTAATTCGTTGCAGTTAAATAGTTCAATGCCTTCATAGTGTTTATGCGGTAAAAAAGGTCAATGTCCTATTACATTAATCTAGACAGAATCGTTATTTATTAATATATTGGCTGCACTCTTATTAAGAACGAACGCAATTATCTAACTGTTAGAAACAGTTATATCTGTCTAAAAGGTCTGACATGTTTGCAAAAAATTATGAGCGGTTGGAAGTGTCCAATAATAGTAGATTTTATTTTAACAAAGTAGCAGGAAATGTTGCCGATGGGCTGATTATGGCACCAAAACTGGTTGATGACTATTTCCAATGGGCCTCCTTTAACTGATTTCAAACTGCCAGTACATGTTGTTTATGCAGTAAAAAGGCCAATGTCCTCTTACATTAATCTAGGCGGAATCGTCATTAATCACTCCCTTTCCATTTCCCTAGTCAGTTAGAAACGGTAATATCTATCTAAACGTTTTGACAATTGTACAAATGTTTTAGAACGGTTGGGAGTGTCTTATGATAGCATACTTTGTTTTCGGAAATTTTGCCGTACTAAAGGCTGATAAGGGTACCAAGAATCTTATTGATTGCCCTTAAACTGATTTCAAACTTTCATTACCTCTTGTTTACGATAGTTCAAATTCCATCTAACTTGATTTTAAGGATGATGCACAGGAACGGTTTATAACTAGGTAAAACAAAAAAGCGGACATTTAAATAATTATGAGTACTTTCTAAAACTTAAGACCAAAACAAGGTATCAGAGAAATTCAAGAAAACCTGCTTAGCGCTGAAAATAATAATATTTGAAAAAATGTAGATAATTGTTCAATGATGGCTGATAAATGATCCAGTACAACAATTGTTCATTCCAAAACGACTTGATAAAGGTCATATCTCGTCATAACTAGGGTAGAGATAATGAAAAAAAAAGCCCAAATAACTAATGGATTGACAACTTCTCGCAGGTGTTCATACATAGTTTTATGCCTCCCTTGGTGGCATCGACCTCTCTCAACCCTTTACCAAACGACAAATTTTCGACTGCCCCAAATTGAAAGAGTTGGCAGACGACATTTCAAAATGTGAATAAATTGGGAAATAATCCTCTGATAGGGCAGAAAACATTTTGGGGAAAAGAGGGAATTGCTCGTCACGAGCAATTTCTCCTTTTCCCACAATGTTTCCAGAGTCGTCTGCAAAAAAGCCGTTAAATGTCGTTATTGTTTGGTAACGGGTTAAAAAGTTTCGTCTTATAAAAATTTGATTGCTCCAGATTGGAAAAAACTGCAGATGTATATGTTATGGTATAAAAATATAATTCTTTTTTGTGGTGTAAATGGTACACATTGTCATCAAAAAGATATATTACTCGTATCAAGCAATATATTATTTTGATGACAATAGTTTCCTAAATCTTCTGAAGGAGAAACGATATATTACGTATTTGTCATATATTTGTGAAGGGAGGTTTTAAGGACATATGGATGTATAATATTCCCTGTAAGATATGTCTGGTTCAAATAACAAGCTCCAGTAGACGTCAATAACGCAACCTGAAAATCAACATTTCTATTAAAGGAGCTTGTTCATATACGAGAACACTTGCAAGTACGAATACAATGTCGTTGAAACAGCAGTTTTTGAATTGCTGTATAATATCTAATGAAAAACGGCTACTGAACGCTTAAATGATTCATAATTTGTCAATATATCTAAGTATGTAAAGACAGTATACGGTGGATTTCAAAAACATTGCAACGCTTTTGGACCTGAGGATATATATTTATTTATTGTATACATGCTATAAACATTTAGATACGAACATATTCCATCTCCAATTGGTATTTTCAAGTACATCCCATACAAAAGCACAACTGGTATACAGTTTTAAAGATATAAAATGTTAACATCCAACTTTTCTGAATTCTGTGAACAAGCACCTTTAAGACAAACGCTGTGAAATGGTTCCACAATTGTTTCTAACGAACAACGTTCCACAACTCACAAAGGGGTCCAAATGCATTTTAAGCGCCTCTGCAAACTTCGAAGGCGTTTAACCCTTTTAATATATTGCGAAGACATTACGTTTTCTTTTAAAATGACTATCTCACAGTTTGAGATTTTGATCCATTTCAAAGTAAAGTGTCTTCTACGAACAAAAAGACTTCACAATTTCATTAAGTTACAGGACACTAATTAAATGATAGCCTTCTCATCTCCTTTTATAACCGTGAAGTGAAGATATGGCAGATTTGTATTGCAGATTTAGTAATCCGTTTAAACAGTTAATCTTGTAAATAATTATATTTTGTTTCTGTCCTGGAAAATAATCAAAATGGGTCAAATTGTCTTGAAACCAGATTATTTAATGGGTCGATAACTTAATCACGTGAAATTACACATGTTGGGAAACAACTTCTTGCAGCTAAGATAAATCACTTTCAGTTTTCTCTTTATGTTAAGGTTGTGTGTGCACAACATCGCTCATGAAGCAGACCTATCCGAAACCCCAGAAACACTCGCAATTGAACACCTAGGGGCCCGTTTTACTAAACAACTAACGGAAAATGTTTGCGTAAGTCATAATTGATAAACATGGATAGTATCTTCAATGAAAGTACAATGTTGCAATGTGGCACTTCATTGGAAGCGTCTCGGAGAGACGATTCCAATGATGTGTCACTTTGCAATATTGCTTCGTCCAATATTGAAATAAGAGGAATTGTTGTTTTAGACTTACGCAAATCTTAAGCGTAAACTGTTTAGTAAAACGGTACCCTGAAATGTAGTGGAATGTAGGGGAATCATCGCATAACAACTGTTCAAATGGTGGAAGCAAAAGCAGTTATTTATTTCCGTGTGTCGTGTTACCTTTATGACGTCGGCTAGTACATTTCGGTATGATTTATTGCTTTTGCCAACCACTTGACATGTTCTTCGGTTTATCTGATATGTCCGCCTTACCATAGGTGAAAGAAAACTCTCCAAACATAATCATCATAAAGGGACTTTATCAAGCAAAAGAGTGAACCAAATACCCGCTGAATCCGCTCAATTTCCCATATGAAGGATTGAATGGGATACGCAGAGGGTTTTAACATTTCTTTCACGCATAACAAGGAATCACAGCAAACTAAATAGAGACTTCCGAAATCAAATAAAAGTCATTTATAAACCCGGCAATCTAATTTCGAGTAGCTGAGTCACCCAAGTCGAGTGATCGAAATCGCTTGTCACGGCACACACCCGGTGTGAGTGGTGAGAGAGATCGCGAAATAGCGCAGGCGTAATCTCCGATTCGAGTGCAAAACAAGCATATAAATCAGTGTTTTACATGACTTCCTCTCTTAAGCCTTTACCAAACGCCAAATTTTCGACTATCTCAAATTGAAAGAGTTTGCAGACGACATTTTAAAATGTGATGGAATTGGAAAATAATCTTTTGATAGGGTAGAAAACATTGTTGGAAAAGGAAAAATTGCTCGTCACGAGCAATTTTTCCTTTTCGCGCAATGTTTCAAGTGTCGTCTGCAACAAAGTGGTTGAATATCGTTATTTTTTGTAATGGTTTAACATCTTACTGTATAATACTCACTTGTTCTCATCTGATCGACAGGATAGAAGACTTAAAGAATTCCAAATGCGTCATCAGGCTCAATTGCTCCAAACGAGCAATAATGCATTTAGTTACAACGGTATCCTACCATTATCATTTATGAATAAGGGAATTATTTTCTTGTTATATCTGTCGTTTATATTGCTTTTAATTTTGACCAGTCACAAATTCCCATATGATAAACATTACCCTGGATTCAAGACTTCTATATAAGCTATATAAGCATGACATAGCTCGGAACTAATGGTGAGTTAATGTTAAAAAAAGAGATAAGTTCAAACCGTTTTGCACAAGGAGAAAATTAAAAAATCATCCAGAACTCCGAATTAGCTCGGCAATATGCAAAAAATCGTCTTATTGTGTTATTATTTTATGTATCAAAAGCGTGGCTACATAAAGCACAAAAAGATGAAGTAAATAAAAAACAACAATTAAAAGTGATGAAAAATATTTAGAAAACATGCGAATCTCACAACATGATCTGTTTAAGATGTGGTTTCTCTGGCTGAGGAATTGCACTCTCTGGAATCATTGGAGACATATCAGATGATTTTGCTCTTATCAGGACACGCGTTCCAAATGTTGCTGACTGACCAAAGGTGATGCTTAGTTCATGTAGAAACAGATTCAATAAATGCTAAGTTATGAATTGTTCATTCGTCTTTTGAAATTTGTTTAGAAGAGTTATTCACCGTGGCCTGGTGGTTAAGGCCTTATGGGAGGGCGAAAGTTCAAGCCCCACGAGAGGCATTTGTCCGGAAAATGTTTTTTCGTGGGGCTTGTTCCAAAATGGACGGTTTTTGAGCCGAGAGCTAGTTAAATTAACGGTTACCGATTATATCCGCTTGGCGCCTGACATAGTGCTAGAAGTTGGGAGATACTTGGTATAATCAGTGAATCTCATAAGCCAAACTGTCTGACCCCTTCACTAGGGGTGACTCTATAATACGGTTGTAAAAGATACCTTTACCTATTAACCACCGTCACTGTTTCTTAGCACGCATGGCGATGAAACATCTGTTAATAAATGATAAGTAAAATTGTTATTAACGAGTAGTCTTTCATTTGGTCATATTGAATTATTTCAATGGATTAAAGGTTCAAGTAAATTCCCATGAATCCATCCTGAAAGTTTAATTGATGTGACTGTTTCGTCTTTATCACTTCACCACCTACGGACGACATTTTTTTATTTGAAGCAGACGAGTTTAGAAAAGCTATGTAAACATGAGAAAAACCTTTCAGTTCTGTTGTTGTGATTTGAGAGTAGATTAAAAAAAGCATTGCGGCAAAAGGAGAAATTTCACAAGCAATTTCTCATTTTGCCACAATGTTTTTTGAAACTTGTCTGCTCTAAGACACAAAAATGTGGTGTAGGTGTACAAAGGTGTAAAAACGCCGCGAATCTCTTGTGACATAGTGAAATTGCTCGTCACGAGCTAGTTCGCCTTTTTGCACAATGGTTTTTAAATCATTCCGCTCCATAGACGTGTAGGGCTCTGAACGGAGAAGTAACGGGACCATTCCAACATGTAGTAGATGGGAGGTAAACAGTCATTGAAAGATCAAAGCATTGTGAAGGGGGCGGGGTATTAGTAAATACAATGGGTGTATTGTCGGGAGGGGTAAGTAGGTAAATTTCGGATTCAATAAAATGTTGAATTGATGAACTTACCTAGACTCAAAGATTCTACCTCTGACCTCATAAAAAAGTACGGACTCTTTCACGTTTCTGGGGCAGAGTATTAAGGAATATTGGAAATGTCTTTCTGAGCGTCTCTTTATAAGTGCCTTTTAATGATATGCGATATTTTATGGCCTAGTTAGAGTACAGATTTATGACTGAGACCCATTTAACAGCATACTTATTTACATGTCGGTAGATTTGAACCGGGAGGCAAGAGAGATACTTCGTAAATGCAAACCATCATTAAACCATTATTATTAATGTTGACCACCTCTCCCAGCAAGACAGTTTCATACATTATATTAATATGTAGATATAAACTAAACTCTTGGCCAATAAATGGCTTGGTTAACATTTACGCTAACCAGTTGGTGTTGCTTCCCCCATTTTTCAAAAAAGACCAACCAAGCAGTAATTGTTAAACTTTAACAAAGCATTGAAAATTCTTTTTATTAATTGATAGCGACCAGTGGCGACAAATTCGAAATCTCTCATGCAATCAGTATGACCAATCAAGAGCATAATATTGCGTCCAAAGCATACCGTAATATTTGTAAGTTTATGTAACGTTTGATGGTCTTCTAACTGACTTACAAAATGCCGATGGCTCTACCCTGCTTAACCAGCCCTTATATTATGGTTAGTTGAGTATAGGGTGTACCGGCGTCTCTAAGACGTCAGGCATCACAACATAACTGAAATAATCTTGACGCGATGTAAAACACATCTAAATGGATACACAAGGTATTGTAGGATTGCAATAAAATCAACTACACTTCGTGACGATTTAGCCCTATGCACAAGGTCATGATTAATTGGTTTTGAAAGTGGTTAATTAATAAACGAATACTAATGTTCTTATCAAAAATGAGATCAAAACATCGCTGTTTAATCCTCTTCTTATGCGGTAATTGATATCCGGTTTTAATGTTACATTTTATGTATCTTAGGTCAGGCCTCTACTTTTATACACAAGTACATGTATGTGCTTTCATTATCTTGTAAAGCACTTTTGAATATATGTCTTATTATGATAAGAGTGCTATATTAATATGGTATATGATAATAATAAAACATGCAATGTTTAAAAAGGAAAATATTCCTACATCGCTACCAGTTACCGGTCTTATGTCGACGATCCATTGATGTTATGGGTGTGGGTAGGCGTGGCAAAGAGTTAAATGGACACTTGAATGGCTTTATCTACTCCAAAACCCTTGTCCTTTTTTATTTCAATTTAATGTCACAAACTATTCAATCTCAAAAGATCAAGAGAACAAATAAGTTAACAGTTATAGAATTACAAGATAACTGAAACACACCTGTCAATCATAGTTAAAAACAGCAGAGGAAAAAGTGAAAAAAGGCTTGCGAAAGAAGCATTTTCTCCCTCTTTCCCTAGTACAGTTTTTCTAACATCTTTTTCACTGTTTTCAAGTTAAACAATTTTCCTCACATACATATATAGATGTAAGTGGTTAGGATGAAGGTGGGGTGTGTGTGTTTAACTAGGACTTTCTTGTGACTTCCTTGTGATACCATGGTGAATAGGAACAGGTTAACCGCTGGACTCCTGATTGTTTGATGCTCACTTCCTTACCGAGTAGGTCTATTTAAATCATCAAGATTCATATTTTTCAATCGGACATTATAAGAGTATTTTGTTTATACTTATTCCGTCGGACTTTGTGTAGGGTAATACTGGTTATCAAGAGTTACTATTCAATTGGAGTTAATAAAGATATTCAGTTTAATCTTCTTTCATCAACTATTTCGTAGTTCTAATTGGTAAGTTATATGGAATCGTTATTAAATTAAGGTTGATAAGAATATTATGACCGAACTTATTTCATTAAATAGTTCATAGCTTAAATCGGTTATCATATGTGATGATATTTCTTAAACTATAGATCAGGAGAATTTGTGATGTAGATCTATAAATATATATATATATTTTATAAAGACAAAGAGAAATATATGTTGATGTAAAACGAGAATCAATAAGATGTTATAATTATCTCAAAACTAGAGCTATTTCAAAGTATGTCTTTATGGAATGCTGGCTTGTAAAATTCGGCTAATCGTATTTTGACGACAGCAAACATTATTATTTATGACTAAGTTCTCGTGCTATCAAATCAAACTCTCAGAAATCGCATCTTTGTGGAAAATAATGAGACGACGGAGTTGTATGAACAGGAGCGATGGTTTAATAAAGACGCGACGTATTTTGCATTCGTAATGCACTTAGATATTAAAGCTAACGATTGATACATGAAGCTGTGTTGCAGCAACAGTTCATCCTGTTAAGCTTCCTGTATATCACATAACGATCATTTCAATTACTTCTTGATGCAAAGACATTATAAATCTCTAGAATTGCATGGATGTTTTAAAACGGTATACATTATACATTTAACCCTTTCCCAAACAACAAATTTTCGACTGTCCCAAATTGAAAGAGTTTGCAGACGACATTTCAAAATGTGATGAAATTGAAAAACATTCTTCAGATAGAGCAGAAAACCTTGAGGGAAAAGGAGAAATTGCTCGTAATGAGCAATTTCTCTTTTTCCCACAATTTTTTCTAAAGTCGTCTGCAACAAAGTGGTCAAATGTTGTTATTGTTTGGGAATGGGTTAATGTAGATTTCTTTGAAGCCGTCAATGGTATACCAAGCAACCTGAATTAATTAGCAATAAACTTGCTTAATCAACGATTGACCATTGTTATGTATCGCTACAAGTCAATACCTTCTGTGATACCTTCTTAGGTGTGGGGAAATCTTCTTAAGTCCCTAAGGCCTGTCTTTCCCTTCTATACTTGTTATACTATTGTCGTCCAATAAATCCTTACTTTAACGATTGAAACCAAATAATATAAGGAATATATTGGTAAACGACTCCGAATATTGAATATATCTTTATTTTCTATTGAAGAGAGAAAATGATGATGGAGTTCGGATCTGCCTTATTAGAGATTAGGCAAATAACAGGAGTAAAGAAGGAAGACACGAGTGAAGTGAACGCAGATTGTATTAATAACGATGCACCGGTTAATGAGGAGATAATGGAAATTAAGGAGGAGGAATCATGTGATGTCAAGATTGAAGAGAACACCGAAAGGTAAGCACTTAAAGTAATTACTTATTCCGATAAGCCATGAAGATTAAAAAAGGCAACAAAATATCAGGAATGAGTAAAAAGGGGATATATGATTATCATAGAAAACTTACAGAAACAAAATACAAGCAAACGCCGTGTAAGTACAAAACATTTATCTATCATCATGTTGCTTTTGATTGATATAACCAATTTATACCTTACTTTATTGTCGAAACAAGTACTTTCACCCGAAAGAGCCACCTTTGAAAGGACACCACTATCGGTCAATCGTAAACTGCCTTAAGAACATTTTATTCTATGAAATCATTTTCGTCTGCAAGCTGCTCCAATTCTTGATGGCGAAGAAATATAGTTTTGTATAGAATTAAGATTTCCCTTTAATGATGTACAGTTCTTATGACATACTTGACATTTCTTTTATCCTAAACGTTATATCAGATATGAGCGGCCTTTGTGTGCCCTTTTAAAATCGTGGAATGACGCAGAGAGGTATTGACAGCAACAAACCCTGTTAACTTGTTAACCTGTTAGTTTATTGTGCTTCTGTAGATCTGTATACGTGCAATTGAGTACAAAAACCAACATAGTATCAGGATAGGTAAATTAACTGCCTTGTTGTTTAACTAAAATTTCATTGAAAGAAGTATATAGTAAATACACATGTATCATTTCTACACCACCACGAACGTACCATTGCTCACTAAGTTTGCTATAATACGCCCTAAATGTTGCGGACATATCATACGGGTACTGCCTTACGCGCCAATCAATTAATCAACCAACCTTTGTGTTTGTAGTGATTTTTCAAGGTTGAATTCGAATAACGAAGTGCACCTATTCAAAAGATTATAATCGACATGCCTTTTTGAATTCTAAAGAGGTCGTTTGTCGTGCAACTATTCAATATCGTTTGTATCACATTTTAATTGAGCGTATAAAATACCTCGTCTTACGTTATTTAACCCTTTCCCAAACAATAACAACATTTGACGACTTTGTTGCAGACGACTTTGGAAAACATTGTAGGAAAAGGAGGAATTGCTCGTAACGAGCAATTTTTCCTTTTCCCACAAGGTTTTCTGCTCTTTCTGAAGAATATTGTTCAATTTCATCACATTTTGAAATGTCGTCAGCAAACTCTTTCAATTTGGGACAGTCGAAAATTTGTTGTTTGGGAAAGGGTTAAGGGTTTTCTCATATCAGATAATGTGTGCATAGATACAAAGCTCAAATGAAATAGACTTTGGCCGTCACAGAAAGGCTGTAACTTCTTTGTTAGACAAGAACTCTTTTAGATAGGACAGCGAGCCGTTCAGATAAGCACGTTTAGAAAAAAGTGAGATTTTGGGCATCAACCGTTATAAAAAATAGCACACTCACAAGGACTTTCTCGGCAAGGGATCGTCTAGTACCTAACTTGAAATTAAATGAGAGGCAGTCTCCCGACTGACCTACTGAATGCCGATGGTTCTACCCGGCTTGACCAGTCCTAATGGTCAGTCGAGTATGGGGTTTTCCTTCATTATTAAGAGTATGGCATCGCAACATAACTGAAATGACGTTGATGCGGTTTAACAAAAATATAAATAAATAGCAATGGGTTCGAATCCCGGTATTTACAGATAATGGATTTTCATGAAAGCTAGACACCCGACCGACTGACTAACGAAGGCCGATATCCTTTTACTTTAAATGTCATTAGTCCGACGACGGGATATAACTAAAATTTTGTTGACGTAATGTTAAATCTCAACTTCACTTACCTCCCTTTTTCTATCGGATTACTCTTGACTGAATATTTTCTCAATTTCACACTTTTGCTGTAGCGCTAATTAGACACTACTATGATGATATAATACAATTGCTCCTAATGAACGTTTCATCTTTAATGTCCTTTAAACCATCCTTCAAAAGGGTTTCTCAAGAGCAGATCTTGCCTTTCTCTCAATGTTTTCCATCCTTTTATAAAAAATAGTACTTTCGTCCATGCCATCGCTGTCGTCTTCTGTTGGAACAGTCATAAATTCCGAAATGGTGGAAAAAAGTATTAACTTAACCATAAATCAAATATTGAAGAAGCGGGTGAGATATGACTTCTAAGGAGGACTTTGTTGTTTACTCTAACGCTTTGCCAAACGACAAAACTTCCATTCATTTGCTTTCTTTTACCATCCTAAATTGAAAGAGTTTAAAGACGACATGTACGATTTGAATGAAATTGAGAATATCTAACATTATAGACAGAAACATGCAGTAATAGGAAGTGATAGTAAGTTCGACATTCTTCTCTCATTTCAAAAGTAGCTCAAAAGTTGCATGCAGCATATCTCCAAATGACAGGTTCGTTTGGTAAAATGTTAATGTCATCAATGCCATAAATTATATGTCCTGTACTTATAAGGAGAACAGCTCTTACCGATAAGCATATTTAAATCTGCGCTCAAGCACACCGAAAACCTTTAAAAGACTTATGTAAATTGGTCTCAAGTGTTTTGAACATACATATCCCCAATTTCCGATATCGTGCGCCTAAAGTACCCACTCAACATGCGCACTACATTAACCACAGGATCCTGCGTGGCTTAGTGGTGAGGGTGGTGGAATGATAATCCGGGCCCCAAGAATTAAATCCCACCAGTACTCAGAGGCTCTGAGATATAATGGTTAACTTACAGAGCTTCAAATCATATGGCCCTTCTCCGCGTGGGTTCAAACCCCGGTAACGGCATTTGGATTGTCATGGGAGGTAGTCTCCCGACCGGCTTGACCAGCCGCTATGGGAAGTTGAGTATGAGGTATTCTTTCATCATTAAGAGACACATTCTTAAATCGCAACATAACTGGAATAAAGTTGACGCGATATAAAACCTATAAATGTATGAATCACCACTTCCTCTTGTTTCGTGGGAGTGTCGTTTGGTCAGACATTTTCGAGCCCTATACTGGTGAGTCTTAAGAATGCCGTCCTACAACTGAAAAAAGAAATGAGAACGAGCCTTTAAGCCCATAACAAAAAATAACTGCAAATAGCGGAATGCCACATCATAATAGATGAGAGGAGATAAACGAGTGTCCTTTCGCAGAACAGAAAAAACATTTTTGTTCAATACTCTCAGGTTAATAAGTGTAGCACACGGGTATGGGTTGGAGAAGTAAAGCGCCAAGGTTTTACGAGTGTGATGCAATAAGCCAATACCTTTTGCAAGCCAAATGAGATAAAAGACAGTTATGAATCTAATTTCATCACACACTTATTAAGCATTCCAAACTTGAGACTGAAAATGAGGATGATGACCTTTGCTTACGATAAATGGACTAGATCAATATTTCCCCTGATATTTTAACGTAGCTTTGAACATTTATTATTTGATAACATAATTGTTACTATATATGATAAGAAGGTCGAAATCTTACAAACAAACATTAGTGACACATATAATTGACACTGGGTACAAATAGGACCCCAAAAAGTTCTGATATGAAAATTATATATATTTTTTTTCAAAAAATAAGGATTGTTTTACCACAGGCATGCTGCTTGGGGGCCTGTCTCACATAGATTCGTAACTTTACGTATTCGTTTATCGTCGTAGATCTTGAATTTTAAAAGTAACTTTGTTGCCGAGATTGAATAAAAGACGATCCAGATTTCACGGTAGGGACCCATGTTCTGTTTACGTATATGTTAACGCCTTACATGTACGAGGTACTCATTTTTTTTTATATTTACGTTTACGACGAATCTATCGTAGGGTTATTTGTTGAAGAGGCCCAAGATCCCTTTCAAGTATATCTGTCGCTAACATGCCCTTCCAGTATAAGGTGAATTGAAAAATATAGCATTTAATACATAAACAAATTGCGTAACAAAATTGTTTGTATTATCATAACAATGCCGAGGAGATGCCTTTGCTATTTCGCGTATATTTTCTACTCAATGGTAGAAAGAATACGTCATTTTTCATTCATTAGAAATCCGTTCGATAAAGGCTTTTAGATCGAACTGCTATCAGTCTTTACCTTCGAATAGTTTATTGTGTCATCGCCTATTCTAACCGTTTATCCCGTTACGAAACAATAACGACAATTGACCACTTTGTTAAGACGAATCTGGAAAACACTGTGGGAAAAGGAGAAATTGCTCGTAACGAGTAATTTCTCCTTTTCCCACAATGTTTTCTGCCCTATCAGAAGACTACTTTTCAATTTCATCACATTTTGAAATATCGTCTGCAAACTCTTTCAATATGGGACAGACGAAAATTTGGCGTTTGCTAAAGGGTTGAACAGGACTGGTTCAATGACCGATTGGAAAACCGCCGCTGTTTCTTAAATGAAGGCATTACGATATTTGGGTTTCAAAAGAACAAAATATCTTTGATAAGAACGTCTTTTAACACTCGATCAACATTTGCTCGACGCCAAAAGTTTTGACATCCATTGTTTGGATTTGAAAAGTAAACCATGCACGTTAATCCATTTGTTCACATGGCATATTGTTAGTCGGAAACCAAAGCGAACCACAGACAGCAGTTATTAAGGTGTGAATCAACGACATCAAGAAATAAAAATTTCGTCAATGGAAATGCCCTATGTTGAACGAAACGTGTCTATACATCATGGAAAGACTTTGCTTTTGAAAATTCAAAACCCTGGTAAATAAAAGATGAAGAACATGTTTCGATCTTTCAATTGTCGGGATGTGTGTGAAAGAAACTGTTGAAAATGATGCTAAGCCTTAATCACTCACAATAAATAAACAATATTACCTTTTAGCTCATATTTGCATGGTCACGGCTATTATATTCCGTTACCAAAACAGATACTGGCTAAGACATACAGAGGCGTGGATCAATCTGTCTCGGTGGGTTCAAAGCTCTGGCGCCAATAGAAACCCCGCAAGTACAATACTTCAATAAAAAAGGGATAAGAGGGGGATTACATGTTTGGTTTGCTTTTGGGGCTATTTACTCAGTTATTAATTGCGTATTTTATCCCATATATTTTAGGCTTCCCATTACGTAAGATTGACGTGGGATAATTGAGTTCAATGCTTAATACACATAAAATGTCACCCCTTAATGCTTCGGTTAGTTTTCATTTCGGAGAATACAAAACGGACTTAAAGAGACTTTCTCACAGATTAGGATTTTAACTTTTTAGAATTAATTGTCCTCAACTGATAAAATGAAAACATAAGTGTTTAAAGAAATGTAAAACTATATTGCTAAAAGCTTCTCAACCCCGTTCGTAACCGTACAGAAAATATATGTATAATTTGTTTAGCAGAAAGTGCAAACCGTTGATATGGATTTATTTCGAAAACAAATGTGCTATTTATAGATAACATATTTACGTGGTTTCTCGAAAATGTTTAACCGTTCTTGTCACGTAAGCAAGGTGTGCGAGAAGGAAAACAGTACTCACTACAAAGTGCGACTGTCTCCCTTTCACCAGAACACTTTTATGAGGCCATAACGTCACTTTGTGAAGTGGACAGCAGACGGGACATGTTATGAACAGAACAATCTTATAAATGTACGAATAACTCTGCTCTTAAATAATGTTTCCGATGGAACTCATTGATAACAAATTAAGAAAATGCTTACAACATTGCTGTCCTTTTAGTCTAATGCTACATATGCGTCCACGTTAGTCAATTAAGAGTTACAGGTTGAATTACACATGATATAAAAACCTGGTTATAAGGAAACAGAATCGATAGTTATTGATACAAATTGGGAGACACTGTTTGACATTCGATGTGAAAATAGACACATAAGCACTCTCAACGTTGTCATGGGTCGATGTTAAACTTTTAGGTTTGTATGTTTAGAAGACACGATCGGTGTAAACAAACAGTTCAACCCGAGTTTATTCACGAGCCCAGTCGATAACCCATAAACGCGCTGAACATGTCACATGGACTTTATATTTCCCCTTATGAAATTATAAGTTGTCCAAATTGAAAGAAACAACAGACGACAATTTCAATCTTAACTATTATAACCGTTTAATTAAAGAGACGTCTCCTATGGTTATAAAGCTTATCAATCAAAAGTTGATATGAAAACAATCTACGTAAAGTTATCGTGCGTATGTTTCTTACAGAAATATGAAAATATTGAAATCTGGTAGGTTTCATTGGTTGTATGGCGTCAAATTAGATGGCATTTGACCGTGTCTCATTCAATGTTAGTTTTTAGTCATGCCTTTAAGAGTTACTGCAACTTAATCAATGTTTGCTCAAGAACCAATAGAAGAAAAGTATACATGTGCTTATTATATATTATAACGAGTTTTCGTTACAAAAAAAAAAAGAAAAAAAAAGACCTGGCGACATACGAAAACCCCATTTGAAGGATCGGCTACAATTGATAAAGTATTTCATATACACACAAACATTACATTAGAGTAGCTGTAATGGTCTAAAAGTAGAAAATATGTCAATGTTTCCATAAATTCGCTGATAATTTAAACGTTTGTTGTTGCTTTTATCCAAAATCTGCTATATGTTAACCCGTTATCAAGTACATGTTTGTCAAACAAACTTCTCGCACCTGGGTACCGTTTTACTAATCAATTTAAGGAGGATATTTGGGTCAATCAAAACTGATAAACATAGATAGTATCATAAATGAAAGTACAATATATCAATGTGACATGCCATTGGAAGACGATTCCAATGATGTGTTACTTTGTAATATTGCTTATCCCAGCATTAATATAAAAGTGAATGTTGTTTTCAACGAACGCAAATTTCTAGCATAAATGTTGAGTAAACGGTAACATGGTACCACAATATTTTGGTTAATATTCAAAAGTCAAATCTAAAATCTTAGTTTTGTTGAAATCTTGTTATACTAGACACATTAGGTTTTAAATGCAGTCCTTATCGATTTTCAATCTATGAGGGACGATGGTTTTCTATGATGACTCGCTATTCCTAGCAGCGGGAAATGGATTCATGACGTGCCGGGTTCGACCCTTGTTCATAACTTATTTGATAGAACATAACAAAATGTTATTGACTTAAACAAACGACCGTATATCGTCATGCAAACAAATATATATATCAAATATACATATTATACACATTCAAATATAGCAGTGTTTTTTAGTAGAGGCATATGTTTCCTATACTAGATGTAATTAAGACGATTTTCTCTTTGACTTTCAACCATATTGGTATGATCTTTCACGGAGATTAGACGTGATTCGAGAAAGTTGAATGAATGTGTGAGTTTCTCAGATTGTTTCTATTTTGAAGATTTGTTATAATGTTACCCATCGCTGCTAAAGCCCATAAATGGTGTGTAAAAGAGTCTGAGGTTCTTAGATTGTGTGAATTTTGAAGATATGATAGTGTGTTATGCAGGCGCTGCTTTATCTCACGAATGGTGTGCAGTGTTGTCTGACCATGCATCCATTATTATGCATGTAAGTACATCTAATTAAAGCAATTGCAACAAACCGATCTGCCGATGAACACGTGGAATAAAAGGAAATAATAATGAAATGTGAATACGTCTTTTATACACGTTATATTAATTGGAGATAAACATAGCTGTCGCTCATTCTGTCTAAATCGTGCACTTCTTTTGGTGACGAAATGTCAGAAGGGTATACGTATAGTGTCCGTCGTTTTTATAAAATAAAAACTATTGAAAACTGCATAAAATTCAATTCAATGACATTTCGGTTATTCATTTTTTTAGAGTAAAGGATCAACATGGAGAACATGCGTTTAATGTTAAAGGTTCCGCTTCATGACGAGCAGTTTTATTGGTTCTGACGGTGCAATAACCCTTTGAATACTGGGTAATTTTCTAAAAAGAAGATTTTAGTGTCGCCTGCTTTCTTAAACCTCACATATCTGCTTAATTTAGTTGAGGTACGATACACAGATTAGCAGACATGTTAGATCACAGGCCAGCCGCCAAATTACTTGGCGACTGGCCTCGATCTAACCTGTTTGCATAAGCATGAAGTCAGTGTCAGCACATAAAGGGTCAAAGTCCTGTGTTTACATTCCACAGGCCAGCCGCCAAATTACTTGGCGGCTGGCCTGGATCTAACCTGTTTGCATAAGCATGAAGTCGGTGTCAGCACATAAAGGGTCAAAGTCCTGTGTTTACATTCCTTCATTTAAGCCACACTTATCCATGCTCTTAAATAAATCTTATGTTTGCCAAGTGGCTTCCTTCTATTTGACATAATACAATACTCCGTTTTATGAGGAAATATACTGCCAGTTCAACGTAGAAACATCCTTAGATACTCCTCTGCCAAGACATGCTAAAAGCCAACTCAACACTGATAGAAAAGGCTTCTCTCCATGGCACTCCGGGTAATGGGAAAAGTATAGCGACTGGGAAAAAAAACAGTTTTATGTCAACAATAGCTCTTTATTCCACTGAAACTTGTTGAAGATGGGGTTGAGGCGCAAATTAAATTAATAATTTAATAATTTAAATTAATAGTCCTTAATCAAAGTTGTTTTAGTTTCATAGGAGCCCATTGTAATAAGAACATGTAATAAAGCATGTAAAAATAATGTTTTGGTAATTTACTAGCCTGGAGTCCTGGCCCATGCTAACCCGCATTAGGCCTAGTTCGCGGTAAACGAACGGGCCAGGCCTCCAGGCAAGTAATTCACATGCCTTTGGACTGGGTTGAAAACCCCCTGAAAATTTTAACTAAATTCTATGGAACATTTCTTGTTATTAGCTATTTTCTAAATTAATTGATAGTTGGATGAAAGGTTTCCGGTGGTTTATATAAAGCTTCATTGATACAAGAGATGATTTGTACTCGTATAACTAGAAATGTTTCGACTGGCTAAAACCAGAACTATTGATTTTGTCATTGATTTAAAGAGATCTTAGATTCAACTTTCTCACGGGCAAATGATCTTGCAATGAGTGTGTCAACGAAAGCAAGTAAAGGTTTGGCGGTGATTGAACCGTTGTTTATTTATTTGTATTTACACGACCGAGTTTATGTTAGAAAAGTCACCGATAGCACAGACATCTATCATAATCAAAACTACGAGTCCAGATTAGGTATAGAGGCTATCCTTAAGGTAGACTACCTATAATCCACATTTTTAAGCCCATCCTTTCGTCGTATTATTTCGGTCGTTCTCGGTATACACCGGTCTGGGCTGACTTAGCGAATAGTTCCGGCCCCACTATGCCGAAAACGACTTAAGTTATCCGAAGAAAGAATAAGTTTTAAAATGGTGGATTATGGGTATTCCGCTTTAATAAAGGATTGAGATGTGCTTAATGGCATGCTCATTCAGAAAGTTTTGCATTCTCAAAAATATCGTTGTCTGAAAATATATGCACATAAGAACTATTTATTGTTGTCCAACACTTGAAAAAAAAGAAATGAGTACGTTTAATTCCTTAATACTTTTGGATTTCTTTGTAAATTGTAAAATTGACATAATGGCAGCTAACTCGACGATACAACTATTGACGTGTTGACAATGCGATTACTGTCGTAAAACGAAAGAAGAAAGCACTTCCTCTTAATATAAAACGTCTGCAATCTACAATATTCTATCAACAAAAGTTCGTGAAAGATTGTACGTTCGAATTAACCATTCAGTCCCTTGCGCAATTTGATAAAGTTTGGTGGGGTTTTACATCGTATCAACAGTAAGTTGATAAGGTGTCAATCATAATGTGCCGATGATTAGGTTTTCAATATCTCATGGGTATGTGTTTTCTGCACACCATGGCTTTTTTCTATCACAATTAGAAAAGAGGTTTTGAATCAATGGTTGAGCAAAACTGCTTGTATCCTTTATCCTTTTGTACCGATATTTCTTACTCGATATCAAAATAAGGTGTTTTTGAGTTATATGATTATATAATTCTAAATTATTCTTTCTTAACATCTGACCCCATTAACAATCTAGTTATATGCTTCAATTCCTGTTTGAAGAAAATCTGTCCATAATGAACATATACGAGGATGAGTCAGTATAAAAGGTTTTAATCATGCAAACATAATTACGGAAAATGCATTCTGTCATTGCCACACCCCCTGTCTGCTATTTACCTTTGATGCGTCCTAAACGGAATTTCTTTTCATACACATCATTAATGACGTATGTATGCAAGGAGGGGCAATACAATAATACAGCAAGTAACCCTTTACTTAACAAATTCATTTGTTTGACGGCATCAGGCAGACGACTTCTGAGCTGTAGAATTAGTCTAGGGAAAATTACTTAAATTTCCCACTAACCCTACTAATAATCTATCATCTTCAAGTGGAAGTGTCCCATATCCGTTTTTATTTGTCGGCTGCCGAATCTTTTAGTTTAGGAAGCCGAACAAATAACCTGTCGTCTGCTAAGAAGTTTAACTAATCACACGAAGGATACTTATATAAGAAGTTTCCCACTAAACCCAACAATAATATTTTTTCTTTAAGTTAATTAAAGTGTACCATTTCAATTTTAGTTGTCGCCTGCCTAATCTTTCAATTTGGGACGCCGAACAAACAACCTGTCGTCTGCTAACGAAGTTTAACGAATCACACGAAGGGTTCGCTATTTCGTGTTTACTATACTCTATATTGAAATGTCAATGTCTGATTGAAACGTCCGTTCGAAAGAGAACTGATAAAAAAGTCCCAATCCTATCATCCTTTGTTGACTTCGATGTATAGTAAAAATCGATCTCGTTCCATTATTGATTGATTGATTGATGGTTTGACTAGCGGAATGTAAATTTACTAGAGGAATCTAAACCAGTGTTTTCATATTCGCGTGGAAATTTGAAACAGGGTGAGACGGCAAACTAGCTAGTAAGATGGACGATTTAAACAGGTTAGTTTATTAAAGAAATATTTTAACTTTCGCATGTGACCTATAAAAGGCTATGTAAACCATGTTGGTACGACAATTTTTTCCAATTCCTCATTCAATTTTCTGATTAATTGTCATTCATATACTCTCTTTCTAACTCTCCATATGTCAGTCCTTATGTCTGTTTGTTTCTATCTCTATCTCGGTTACCCATCTATCTTTAAATCTCTTTTGCTGTTTTGTCTAACTCTGTACTCTTCTTCATGCCTCTCAATTCCTGTTGCTTTATCACCCTCTCTCTTTCTATCTTTCTGTCTCTCTCTCTATCTGACTGTATGTCTGTTGCTCTTTGCCTATCTCGTTTTTGTTTCTTTCTGCATTCCCACGCTTTGTGTCACCCTCTGTCATTCGTTCTCTCTCTCTGTTTCTGTGTCTCAGACTCCGTCAGTTTGTGTGTCGAACTTAATGTAGGTCTGTATCATCCTCTTTCTTTTTTCCATTAATGTATACATGTATACGTTTCTTCCTTCTCTACACTGTCGGTGTGTCTCTTTGTGCGTATGTCTGTGTCTCTGTTATTGTGTTGATGTTTGTATATGTGTCCGTCTACATGTCTGTCTTGGCGTGTGTTTGATTATTTTTGCGTGTGTCTGTCTCTTTCGATAACATTTCTGTACGAATGTATGTATATGGATGTGTTTACGTGCGTGCATGTCTGAATGCCTTTGTTTCTTTTTGTCTTTCTAAGCATAATAACCATCAATTTCCTCCTTGGTTTTGTAATGTAATAAGAATGTACAGCTGGTTCTGTACCGTATAGCATTTCATCTTATCAATGATGAAAACCTATCAAATATTGATGAAAGACATGTGTATGTTTAGATACAGACAACTTATATTGAATGACCATGTTATTGTATTAAACTCATAATTAAAGCCTTCATTCAGATTGTATTGTTCAATTGTATGTGCATTAATGAAAAACTATGCATCAAGGTGTCTGTAAGATGTTGTTAAATGAAAGTGTCAAAAGTTGAAAGCGATTTATAAATTATTAAAACATACATATACACATACTCTGTGTTATACACCTAAAAGTATGTTAAATGGTTGTGAAACTATTTGGTCGACAAAGGGAAACCATACCTATACAATGCGACATTCGCTACTTTAATTATATATACGACGGTAAATCGGACCTTTCACATAATGCATGTCTTTGTTCGCAGATCGCGATAATATACTTTACACGAGCTATGGAACGATAATGAGATCGACGAAGTTTCGGTTTAAAATTGATAGTTTTATACTTATATGATGGTGTAAGGTATGCCCCCGACCCTCACATACCAATTGACGGGGGAATAAATGGGTCAAGGGTTATAGCTCCTGATTTTTGTTTCGGTTTTAGATCATTATGGTAAGATATTTCTGCTAAGAGATACTAAAAAACTTTTTATGGTACAATGTTATTAAAGTTGTCTTTACCGTTTTGTAAAAACATGTCTCAATACAATAAGGAATGACCAATTTTGATTATCTACGCAAATCTACTGACTATTTTTGAGGGGTTTCAAAAGGCAATTACCATTAGTTATTCCTCATTTCCCTTTTGTGTTTTGCGAAGGTTTTAATGTAAATCTGAATACAGTTGGAAAATCCAACGTGTGTCTGGCAGAGAGTTGGGAAATCTTCGATATTGGGTTATACATGAAAAAATGGATTTAAATCCACAACAGCAACATAATCTTACTTTGTGCCATTGGGAAAAGCATTATGATATATTGGGAACAATTTCGATTGGAGCAACTATTCCTTTTCGTCACAGCGGTTTCCTTAACTAATCACACCATCTTTTGCAGGTTTTCCGAAATATTTAAAATGACCTTTTGTTTTTAATTGAGACTTCATATCATCCTTTATCCTGTCACTAGTGTCATTTTGGGACGTATAACTAGGTGCCGTATAACATTTGTGATATCCGGCACTAACCATATAATACATCCACGCGACAAATCATGACGTCATAAGAACGAAATGACGTCATGTTTACATCATTCTCTACATATTTTTCATTCTTTCTCGTGTTTTATTTGTATATTATTTGTTTGAAAGAATACATAAAGGTAACAGGATAAATAGAATAGATGGTTGGTGTCTTTGAATGGGAAAAGTTATAGGGCTCGGCATCGGAATATTATCCGTTTTGCCTTCGGCTCACCGGATAATATTCCTACGCCTTGCCCGATAACATTTCCGATTCACGACACCAACCATCTATTCTCTATATATTATATCATCGGGTGGGTGTGATTTCTGCAATTAGTTAGTTTATTTATCTTAAATCGATTGTGAAACAAGATCTTACAACCTAGATTCATCACTCTCGATTCTGCTTCCTGGATACATGACCGGTACTCGCGCCTTGAATGTAGATTAATGAAATATCGCAAGGCAGATTCCGCTACTCACGAGATTCGAACCCAGGACCCTGATGTCTTGAGGCCGGCGCTCTACCCCTGGACCAATTTTATCAATTGTTTATACAACTGTAAGAGAGTTGTTGGAAGACAGCCCAGATAAGCTGTTTGTTGAAAGTGTCCACTACCTTGTAAAACTGTCATTCGCATAACATGTTAATCCCATACTCACACATATTTGATAGATAAATATTTTCGCTGTTCACACATGGGATCTTAAACATGGCCAGTATTTATGTGACCATGTCGGGCGAAAAATGGCTTTAACCCTTAGAATGCTGGGTAATTTTCTATATTAGATTTTGGTGTCATCTGCTTTCCAAAAACCATTAATATCTGCTTAATTTTGTTGAGAAAAGATACTCAGAGTAGCAAACAGGTTAGATCATAGGCCAGCCGCCAATGTTTTGGCGGCTGGCATGGATCTCACCTGTTTGCATGAGCATGAAGTCGGTTCCAGCACTATAATGGTTTAATGTATATACATAAATATATCTCGGCGTCCGATATGAGATGATGCTATGCGTTAGATGAAAAATCTGAGAGTTAAATTAATTAGCTAACAGTGAATATACAATGTTCTATCTACTTTGAATTTTCTGACTGACTAACGGAACGCCGATGGTGATACCCGTCTTGACCTGTCAAGTTTTGTAACTTTCTCCATCGTTATGAATCGGGCATATAACTAAAATGATGTTGAAGCGATGTTAATCCCATATACATGTAGATATTATGATATGCAGAATCTCAAATACTAATTTACGGACTCGTCTATCTGTAATCGCGGGGGTCTTCATAGCCTAAAAGTAAAAGTTCAGAACTTGAATGAAAATCGCCCCTGTCTGCATGGGTTCAAATCCTGCTGAGGGCCTTTGGATTTTCATAAAAGGTTGTCTTCCGACTCGCTTATGGAATGCTGATGGCTCTACCTGGCTTGACCAGCCCTTATGGGCAGTTGAATATGAGTTCTTCCTTCACCACTAACAGTTGGGCATTGCAACATAACTGAAATAATGTTGACGCGATGTAAAACCAAATTATATAAAGATATGAATAAATCAATATGTCTCGCCGGATATTATGTGAACGTAAAGTTGAGTATCCATTTCTATATTGCATTCGTCCTCGCCACATCTGCTACAAAAGACTTTAAAAACCCCGGTCATGTAAGGCTAAATTTATCAAATGAGGAATTGATGCATAATGTCACACTGGTTTTCAGCCTATATTCTGAAGACGACTATGTTGTATTCTAGGCATTTGTCTACGTCGACAATGGCTTTTTTGGCTGTTTTGGAAGAGGTCCTGTGTGGCCCAGTGGTTAAGGGTGGCGTACTAACAACTGGGGAGTCCCGGGTTCGAGCCCCATCGAAACCTCTATTTACGTAGGAGTGCCTTTTGACAAGTCACTTCAGAGCCCTAGCTTAGTACTGGATATTCTAGGAAATCCAAAACACAATTAAAAATTTGTTGACACGGCATTAAACACAAACGAATTCAATTTGGACCGGTCACACATTTCAAAATATTTGAATGATATACGGGAACGAGTTCAATGTACTTTCAAGAAAACTTTTTATTTTCGTTGATGACGATCAAAATGTCGTAAATGTCTTTCACACAACGATAGTGCTTAAGTGAAATGATTATATAACAGAACATGTATCCCACAGCACGGAGTGAAATTCCCGATCCTATCTGCATACATTTTCTAACTAAACCAGCTAATCAAAGCAAACCAAACTAACATTATAAACAATGTGATTAATTATACATATTTTCCTTGTTTGCAAATCTTTTCCCTCAAATATTCATTGAATAGTCTTAATCTGAAAGTTTTGTCTTTACTTTTCATCAATGTAGAATGCCTTATGTAAAATACTTTGTAGCAAATGTCGCATTCATTACATTCATCACTGGCCTTTTTTAAGTTTCCTTTTGGCACGACCACTACAATCTCCATACGAACTTAAATCAAGCGTATAAAGGAAGATCAAGTATATAAAGGAAGAGCGCAAATAACGGAACGGTGTCAAAAATCTATACGAAGAAATCCTTGAAATTATCTTATTTTAGACATCCTAGAACTTACGCGATTTAACAAGAATAATTGAAAGTCTGAGAATGATTAAAATGGGTGCATGGATTTCATTGCAACTCAGCCTGTGTAATTTCGAAGGCTATCTAAAAATTGGTGGAACGAAAGAAATAAAGAATATGTCCATAATCAGGAAAAAATGTTCTTAACCTCATTCAACAAACCCAATACGAGTTGCTGATCGAATATTCTTCACCCTGGGACGATAGGTTATACTAAAACTTTGGGCCATTTTTCCAATGACTGACACGAAGACTAGATAGGAGTTTATTTAAGATATTTGACACGTGTTGATAGACAGGCGTCTTCTTTCTAAGTTATCCTTGCATGATAATATCATTTATTCAAATCGTATGAAACCACATAGCCCCTCTTCGCTTTGGTTCAAATCCCGCGGACGGCATTCTCATTTTGATGAGAGGTAGTCTCCCGACTGACTCACGGAATTCCGATGGTTCTACCCTGGCTTGACAAGCCCTTACGGGCAGTTGCGTATTGGTTCTTCCTCCATCACTAAGAATAGGGCATTGTAACATAACTGAAATAATGTTGACACAATGTAAAACCTGTTATTAACAAGAAATCGTTTAAAACAGGTCTTGACAAATGGTGGCTTCATTATACTCTTTGATAGTGACGAGCAAGATCTCCGTTTTGCCACATTGATTATATTTGTAGTCCAATACAAGGTCGGTTAAATAGGTCTGTACTTTGAAAGGGATTAGATAGATTTTACATTGAATGTAGAGATCATGTTATTTAGGTCAGGACAAAGTTAAGAAATGTTCGATTGCTCTTCTCGTTTATGTGTCCAAAGAACTTTTATAAAACTATTCAGATAAACATTGAGACATTCACATAAAAAAAGAATTAAATCGATAAAAGAAATTGTGTTATAAAAAAAAGATCGTTGTATTCTTTAACAAATAATGTCTTTTTAAATTTATATAATTCATAAGGTTTAATAAAGTCAGAATTATAAGGGTTTCGTAAAGTGTTAAACAAGATAGTGACTTCTCAACCCTGTTTCTGCATATAAAATAACAAAATAAAATCTAAACTGAAGTAATGCGGTACTAAACTAACGAATGTAGGCTGTCTATATCGTTATCAAATTATAAGAAGCTACTATTCATTGATCTGAGACCAAAGAAGGTATTAATCCTAAACTTATCTTACCACCAACTACCTAAAAATGAATTAAAAGAATAAATAAATGCATAAAAAATATAAAAAAAAAAACTAAAGGAAAAGTAAAACGAACCAGTCCTCCTGTTATGATAGGGTGTTTAACTCCGAAGTCGTTTCGGATTATATCCATAAAATTTATTAGCGGTTGACGATATTTACATAGATTAAAGCTGCCAATGTCGAAGGTCCGTGGCATCGAAACGTACAATGCGATATTGGGGAAGTATATTCGTTTCATCGTAAGGAAAGGATTTTAAGTTGTTTCAACAAAACCATCTTCTAAGCGTTCGGGTCTTGCATGGCCCCTTGGTTAAGGTGATGGACTTGGATCTCGGGGGTCCTGGGTTCGAGTCCCAACGACACCTCTAGTTTCGTGGGGGTGATCTTTATCACTTTGTCACTTCAGAGCCCAAGCATTTTACTGCTGGATCCATGAAAGCCGTTACAAATCTGAAAAATTGTTGATACTGCGTTTATCATCATACAAACAAACACATCTTAGCATTCAATCCTGTCAACAGAAAGTTAACAATAACTGAAGTATTAATGAAAGATGAAAAGAGTTTAGTTTAAGTATCGGTTAACTGTCTATCTTAACGTTTAACCACGGAGAACAAGCACAGAATATGAAAAACACTGTAAGATCAGGGATATTGCTTTTGATCATTTACGACTTTTTAAGACGTAAATGCGACGAAAGGCACGAGGAAACTTATTGATTTTGAGCCAGACAAACTTTTCATAATGGAAGAAAAGTTTTCCCTTCCCTTACACTTTTAGACTTCATCTCATTTTTCAATCGGTTCATTTGATCGCTTCAATACATATGTTGCTTTTATTTTTAACCAAGCACGGTTTTCTTTAGGGATGTTTGTTTGGTGACACAATAGTTAATTGATATTTGTGTGTTTGGGGTTTGAACATAATCAACACTGTTACATCTGATACAACTTTATACGAATAACATTAATATCATTACTTCAATGGACAACTTGAGAGAACATTACTTACACTACTACAATAAAAAAAATGCTCACGATGAGCAAAATCTTCTTTTGTCACACTTATTATAAATCATTTATTCAGTCATTTCAAATTTCGATTAGTTGTTGAACCACCGTCTTCTATAGGCTCCCAGTAGTTGACACCATGTCTAAATATCTCCATTCTATTCTTTCCAAACAAAAATGGATAGATTCACAGCCTGCTGCCTTCGGGCTGAGATACATTTGAAAACGGTGGAAAACATAAATCACTGGAAACAATCAAAAAGAGTAAATTCCCCGTTGAATAAAGATTCTTTTTTCGTTGTTAAAGTCATCGCATTTAACATACATTACGAGACCCAATTAAGTTACACGGTTCCAATTCATACCTATGGTGAATTGCGTTTAAAAAGGTATTGCGTAACAGCCCTAGTATATTCATATGTTAGAAAGCATATATTACCATGTTACGACATCTCAAGTTATAAGCCACTGCACGAGTCGTCATTAACATCATGATAAAGCTAATAAAAGTGTAAGCAAGGTACATAACTTGATCAGAAGCATAATGACAGTTAGTTTGGAGTTACTTCCCTTGCCACTACGTTATGGTAATCTTTAAAAAGTACGACAGAAAGTAATAACGCTGTCATTTTCTGTTACCTCCCTTTAGCTTGCTTATGGTCGACATTTACCAACATTCCATTTTAGAGCATAGATTTTCTAAATCTACAATTTGCTGCCTAAACAAATCACAAACTTAAATAGTCACAAAGGTAGATATGAACCAATTGAAACAGCATCTGGTAGGGTTGAGCGTTAGAGATGAGAACACGTTCATGTTGTTTATACGTCGTTGTCTTATTAGTTATGGAAGCATTCTACTGTTCTTCATTTTATCATTTAAATCTATATTTGCATTGAAATCAGTGGCAAAGATATAAAGTGAATTCCGCCATAATGAAACTTATATTTATAGATTGCATCATTCTTTCTGGCCCCAAGTTAAGTTCGAACACTTCTCTTACTGTTAAAAAATCTATAAATTGGAGTATTAACGAAATCGTGTCGTTGCTAGAATTATCGATTACATATCTTATCTTCAATTGCAAATGAAATTCCTCAGACACCTTGCGATAAGAGCTTAATTTTAATCTTGGAATTTCTGACAATCTATTGTCGTCCATTGACTTATAAATGTAATGTTCTTTTACAGACATGTGAGAGGGACGACCTAACTAAGCTATGTTCGTTTATTAAAGAGACCCCTGCAATAAGGAATGCTCTTTTGAATACTGAGTAATAAACATGCATATGTTTACCTCTAAAAGATAACGAAATAGACATTTTCTTTATATTCTTCTCATAACTGCTCCTTGTTACATTTGTACTTTATATATGTTGTGGAGGATGTACTTTGTAAAAGTCTAAATAAAAGTCTGTTCTGTTCGGTTCATAAACCTTAGTTCAACGAATGTTGTTTCTGTCCAACCTAGTCGAATGTCCATCACTTAGTATTCAGCTTAATTGATATCCGTAACGACTATAACCCTTGATATGATCATATCTCACTTTGCCACACCTGTTGTGGAAACCATATAGAAACAACTTTGATAAAATGATAAATTACTTAACATGAGCAATTTATTCTCTTTTCTACACAATATCTTAAAAATAAAACGTTCTGTTTTATTTTTGGTGTGTCATTTTTGTCGTCTGCTATTGTTTGTAATTAATAAAAGTCTCAAAATTCCATATTGATTTTAAACTGTGAGCGCATTTAACTTTTCCCCCTATTTAAAGATAAAAGCATACAGTGTTTTCTTGACAGTATTAAGATGAAACCTCTGAAAATAATTTGGAGAAAAATACGTAACAAAATGTATCTCCTTTTGTCATATCTGTCTCTTAGAACGTCTATTGCAGATGCGACAAAGCGGTGAATTACAACGTAAAGGGTTAGTAACGGGTTAAAAAGTATGTTTTTTTTATATGAATAATTTCCTTAATAGAACAACCAAAGAATGTTAATTCGTCATTGAATAGCCTTACCGATTATAAAGACGAAAAATATATCACTATACCCGAATAGAATATGAAATTTAGATTTTGACCTTTTATTCTAACACATGAAAACGATTAAATGTGATTAAGGGTATCTAGTTTCAGAAATTTTAGAAGTTATCTGCGGCAATCTTAACGTCATCTCATATCGGACATCGAACAAAACGTAAACGTGTATAGCCGCTTAACCCATTTAATCAAATGGGATCATTTAGGCATCAAACTTGGAAGGAAAAAAACAACAACAATAACGTTGTATGAAAAACATCCTTTCCTGTCACGGATTTCGTTGAAATCATTGTGCATACAGGAGAAGTTGCTTATTTTGAGCATTTGCTTCCTTTTACCTGGCCTGTTTTTAAAACCTTCTTCTGCAGTTGTGTGAGGCGATTATGCATGAAACAAAGTGTTTCCCGGATTGAATAGTAAAATAATGCATGGAACATTTCGTTCCCTACCAATTCCTATCAGAATGAAATGTTTCTGGTAAAAAAAAGTCTGGATCAGCGAAGCTTTGGTGTATTTGACTATGATCTTTTATGATTTTATCCCCTCCCCTAAACACATACTTCTTGCAGTCTGATCTTCCACTTATCTATATGAAAATCGAGGACCCTTTTCGTATGGCCAGACACCGATCCGCCGATTTTCAAACATCGATACCTTGCTAACAGGTAGTGACTCGCTAAGACAGATTGGATCTGATAAACTACGCATTAACCAATAACCTTATACATTCCCCTCCTAACGCACATATGGCAGAATAAGACACAACTATCATAAATTGCTGCTTGATTTCGCACCACGAGTATTTTCTTTTTATGACCCCGATTATTTCAATGCAAAACCAAATAATAACATGAAATCTTGAACACTACTAAATATTACCTGGCATTACTTTGTGATTCGTACAAGTCACAAAAATACTATATGAGGAAAGAGGTTTGACCGATATTTCAGATTTGTCCAATGAGAAGCACCCTTTTAAAGTTTCTTCTCGGATACTCCCGTGCAGTCTTTGTAGCCAGGGAGGAGAGAGTGCTGTTTCAGATCAACCTGCTTCTTGGTAATAGTATTATCGGTAACGACAGTATTTGCAGTTATAGAACCGAAAAAATAAGTTTCACATTTTGAAAGAAAATTTTGACTCTCATCGCTATGCGTATATAACACCGTAGTATCTATCGATTGGGACTGAGCGTCTCTAATAGTTGAGAACTTTCGTCGATATGTAAACGAATTGAAAAGTTATAATCTATCTTTCAATATCTCTTTATCAGATCCTAAACTATAGTATAAACGTTTACAAAGCAACGTGTGTTATTAAACGAGATATACGTAATTACATTAAGTAGTACAATGTAAGTTTTTACTACACACGAAATGCAAGTAATAAAGGAGGCTACACTTGCATTTGATTCTTCGATAAGAGCACCATGATAGCCTCCTTCATTACTGTTAACAATAAGTTAAAACTGATAAACAAGGATAGTGTCCTACATTAGAGTACAATGTTGCAATGTGACACGTCATTTACCCATAAACGGATTGAGTTGTTACATGTCAGTCAGTCAAAACAACACTTCATTATTCGAGGCAACACATAACACTTTGAAATATAAGCAGCAAAGGAGGCTAGCATGGGACACTGCCTCTTATTCTACTGTGACACGTTCATCTATTTCAGAACATTCTGTGTCATTATCAGGTGTTTGATTTATCATTCTTCAGTCATTTACGAAATAAATGAACCATTTACGCTCTATCAAGTTGGTCGGCCAATTGTCCAAACACAACTGACATATGGCAATCAATTCAATTCAATTCAATTCAATTGAATACGGTAATCGTGTGGTGAAATGATTTGCTGCAAGGAATTTCTCCATTATTCAAGTGGTATTTAGGTTGTTAGCCAAACAGGTTTTTTGAAACAGTTTTGCATTATATGTATCTTAAAATACATAATCCGTAAAATGATACCAGCCAAATTTAAAGTAATAGCGGGCGAGACGAAACTCATATTTGAACAATTAGAATAGATACGTTTCCTCGAGTTATTTCTTTTCCCTTTTCACCTTTCCGTATCTTTATCTATATCGCTATTGAATCTGGTCGTTAACGCGAATGTATTTCAATTGTTTGGATGGGATAAGCATGTTAGACAAATTATAATAGCAATAGAAACGTCCCCCGCAAAGTCGCTCCGTGTCACAAGCGCGAGTCCGGTCGAATTAACATCGTTATTTCAACCCTTAACCGAAACTCGATTTCTTTTATCGTTGAAAGTTTAAACGCGAATGCAGCTTATAACTCACTCAATATGTTTCATAAATATAAATATATGAAAGATAAAGAAACATTTTTTCGAAAAGAAACTCTTATTACTAATGTTTCGCTTCTGGATGAATTGCTGAATGAATTACCTGACGCATCTAATAATTATTTGGTTGATTGGTTGATTTATTTGTTGAATCATTCTTCTTAAAGTCTGTCTTATCATATTACCATGTGTCTCCCAACTCCTTGAATCTGCTGGTTTTGAATTTTCTTTCCACCATGGAAATAAGATATTTCTTTGAAAGGACAGTCCAATATATGTATACATGCATACCGGTTTATATGAATCTTTTGCAAGCATACGCTTTTTCTGCATTGATAACAAGTTCGCCTCAATGGTCATTGTTAGAATTTCATTCTGACATGGCCATTAGACCATTATTATGTCAATCACGTTCCTCGGTAGTAGGTGAATTCGAACGTCATAACAATGAAGTTTTTTATGTTAGATCAATTCAAAACGTCGACATCGTATAATGATGTGTAATAACATAGTTTGGATTATCCTTCATGATTTGTTTAAACAATGTTGTGGCATTAACTCAAGAAATACCTTGATCAGTGAATGTATATTATGATTTATATGTACAGTATATCTTGTGTTAAGCAACAAACCTTTTAAGCAGCCAACCTGCCTTGAACAGCCACTACAGAAAGTCCCATTGTTAGATTTATAGTGTGAATTGATTTGTGTTAAGCAGCCAACCTGTCTTAAACAGCCAATTTATTCTGTCCCATAGGCTGGCCTCTGAACACAAGTTTGACAGTATATGTTATAACGAGAAACTTGTAAATGTTTAAGTTAATAAACATCTATCTGTCTATCATAATAGAAGTGAACAACATTGCTTAAACTTTACCAAAATCTGTCAATAGGTGCACCTTTATTTAAAGACCATGAAAACACCACCAGAATTATGAAAAATGGAAAACCAGTTAATGATGAGCAGTTTCTTATTGATTCTCAATTGCTTCTTTCAGATATCGCATATTCAAATTTAGTTAACATCTTCCAAGATTTTCAGTTCGAACAAATTCTTTTATATCATAATACATTGGTTAAAGTTTCGACATGGCAATTTCCCGGAATCACAATTGGCAAGTTTTGATTGACGTTGATTCTTTGATAGGTGCGAGAGCAAGAGAAAAAAATCCCTTTTTATTTGGAAGTCGAGGGCTAATAACACATCAAGTTAACTATAAGTTAATTCCGAATGACCCAAACGTAGCTTGTGTCATCCGAGTTTGACGATGGCTGACACCAAATGTTGTTTTTAACGACTGTCTAGAGATGTTATGCTGTTTGTGAGTTCTAGGTGTCGGGGAACGGAATTGACCGGTCAAACATTGGTTAATCCGTTAATGTTCGTATTAACTCCTACATACTTAAACACTTATCAAATCATATTTACGAAAACATTTTTATTTTTGAACGGACCATTTTTTCCTTTCAAATGAAGTGTGTTGCGTCATATTCCTAAGCCATACTCATAAAGTAATGATTTGTCCATGTCTAACAGTGTTTTAGATCATACTATTAAGATAAAAAAGCGGCTTAACCCTTAGAATGCTGGGTAATTTTCTTAATATAGATTGGTGTATTGTCTGCATAATTTTGATGAGGAAAGATACCCAGGGTACCAACAGGTTAGATCACAGGCCAGCCGCCAATTCACTTAGCGGCTGTCCTGGATTTAACCTGTTTGCATAAGCATGAGGCAGGTTCCAGCACTATAAGGGTTAAAGTTATTCGTATCTATCCTCGCACTGAGGCAATCAGTTTAGTCTGAATCTGTTAGGTGAATTCCTGTGGGGTAAGTGGAAAAATCATTTCAAGGGCAATATTAATGTTATTAGATTAGTGCGTCACTGGTAAAAGAGGAATGTGTCGACGATGAAATTAAATCCTTACAAATAATCATGTTCTCCCTTTCCTCAGAATCAAGATAAATAGACATACGCACATTTTCAAATAACCTCTCCTACTTTGCTGTTACTGGTCCGAATCTAGAATACGTGTATAACAAAGTCATAATTTTTAGTCTAAATGCATACCATTTTATGTTGTAACTCACAAATATATAATGTTAAAGGTAGCGGCTTCCGTGCCCAAGTGGTTAGAGTGCACATCTTGAAATTAAATGACCCCTCTCTGCGTGGGTTCAAACTTTGGTGAAGGGGTTAAGACTTTCATGGGAGACAGTCTCCCGACTGAATTACGGAATGCCGATAGTTCGACCCGGCTTGACCAGCCCTTATGGGCTGCTGAGTATTGGGTCTTCCTCCATCGAAACATAACTAAAATAATGTTGACACGATGTAAAACCCAAATAAATAGAAAATAACATTGAAGGTAAAGAAGGATTCAATCGTTTAAGAGAAATACATTCCTCTTGTCATAATGGATTCTTAGATGCTTGAGGGAAAGGCACGCCATATGGATATAATTAATTTAGGCTTTTTGAACCATAACATATGAAATGAATAGGTTTCATCAATGTACTTTAACCCTTTACCAAACCACAACGACCACTTTGTTGCAGACGACTTTAGAAAACACTGTGGGAAAAGGAGAAATTGCTCGTAACGAGCAATTTTTCCTTTTCCCACAATGTTTTCTGCCCTATCATAAGATTATTTTTAAATTTCATCACCTTTTGAAATGTCGTCTGCAAACTCTTTCAATTTGGGACAATCGAAAATTTGTTGTTTGGGAAAGGGTTAAGTGTGTTAGTTCCGTTAGGTTGATTTGATGTGTTCATTACGGTGGGAATGAATCCATTCAAGTTGGAAAGTACGAGTAATGATTTTATTTTAATCGGATCAAACATGCGGAAAGTACGTACTTGCATGGATTGAAATTTTGATCCGTAAACAATGTATGTGAATACTTTGAACAACCTTCCGGTAATCTGCCGTTCTATTCAAACGTAAATGTTTATTTTACCAGTTCCCTTCTATTTCAAATGTGTGGCTGATCCAAATAGATAGCAATAAGACATCATAAAAAATAGCACAGGACGATTTCATTTTTTTATGTTATTTGGTAGAATTATTTTGAGCATGATGTTCTTTTTATCACCATATTTTCTTAAGTGGAATACAGTCGGTGATGTATTATGGAGTATGGTGTTAATAACATCTGAACTTATCGGGTTTATCCAATGAAAACGTGTATTTCTCAGCTCACGAAAATACCCGAGTGGTCCCGATTAGTATTAATATAGACTTATCTGTTGGGTCATACATACGTCTCCCAAAACAACCTTGAAAAGAGTTGACAAGCGAACAGAGCACGCGAAGGTTCCTATATCTAAACATAAAGTTTTCATGAATAATATAAAAGAAAATGCTTTAGATCTATCATGCCTCAGAATCATCTTGGCAAAACTATGGAACAGTAAAAATCATTCTTAATCTTCAGATTCATAGCTATTCTTGTTTGATAGAAATTGGTATAAAAAAGGCTTACAACGAGATGGGACCTCGTTATCAAACCAAAGATCACCAATGGGAATTTTGAGATTGGTTAGAAAGTTTATAAAGTATCATTTAAGGGTGTAGCAGAAGTAGGGAAAGTGTTTTATGATGGAATCCTCCCATGTTCATTTCAATGTTTGCCAAAAATTATCAACTGCAAGTACGTTTAACGAGTATCTATCTAAAACAATAGATTTAAAAAATCTCGATTGTTTAAGTATAATGTCCATTTGAATTACATCCAGTTCAAATGTATATAACTTATCGGTTTCATTTTGTCCTTTTTATACAATTGAGAGAGACATGATAGAAAGGGTACCCCCTCTTTAGATCACCTTTCAACAGCAACTAAGTATCGTTTTGAAGCATTGGCATTTGATCAAGGACGTGGTGACAGAAACGCTTACATTAACACCCTCCCGTGAAACCCAAAGCGCCTACGAGACGCGGCAGACGAAGACTTATTTACCGCGGCGCTATTCATTGTCGAGGGACGACCCCCGCAAAGAGATAAACTGGCTAGATCTATCTTTGTTATTACGGAGTTACACAATGCGTTTAATACAATCTACGACAGACAGTGTTATTTGTATCCTCAGTCAATGGCTCTATTCATGAAATGAGTTTTTATTTAGATATATTTTCTTTATCGTGAATCTATTATGAGTGTGTTGGTGTATGTGTGCTTAAGATTTGGATTTAATATATCTAGTCTCGCTTAATTTATTTCTATAATTCAATAAGAAATGTCGTCTGCGGAAAAGAATGGAGGTGATAGCGCAAGGGATTCCGATTCAAAACGTCTGAAAAGCGAAGACAGTAACGAAAATCTTGTCCAGAACTGGAGTCTTACCTACACGGAATATGAACACCAGTACCCGGATGGCCAGGCGACGTCACGTGGGTCAAAGGCCGGTCACATGACAGACAGGATTCAAATCCTGGAAAAAGACGTCAGATTTCCGTCCGTAGATTCGAATTATCTAACAACACCAGACGATGGTCGGAGCTCGGAGTTTCCCGGAAGGCGAAGCGTCTATCCTAAGAGTACAGACAGCATGCAAGAGGCGTACAGGCAACAGATCGCCGAGAATTTCTCGAATCTTGAGCGGACGAAAGCCCTTTATCTCGAAGGGAAACGCGTTCAGACCGACCCAGTTAACGACCGGATGAGGCAGACGTCAAGAGAACCGGAAGGCGTAACGAAGACGGCGTTGTCCGGAAACGGATATCATCAGACACAGACGTACAAAAATGACGTCAACGGACGCGAGTCTTATAGAGGTGACGTCGACAGTGAACGTAATAGGCCCGAACGTATAGACGAGATTGCTGAACGAGAACTAGAAGCATCGGCTGATGATGAAAACGATGGCGACCCTTCACGACATTCTGTCTTGCCGCCTCTGGAGAGTAAATCGTATATGACCGGAAGTGATAAAATTCGCGAGAACGGATTGAACAAGTCCGGAACGGAAGTGAGCAGCGTCAGCAACGCGATGAGCGTTGCCAGTGGTAACAAGCCTCCTAGAAATACGCCGTATACGGAAAATGGCGGACGCGTTCAGCAAATTTACATGCGGTTTCCGGGCCAGATAACTGGTCAGCGGCTCTTGTAAGTGGCTTCTTTGTAGCTGTTGTCGTTTTTGCCCCAATATTCCAAGTTCCAATTTTGAGAATGTCGATATCAATCTCGCCCAAAAACAAATCACCTCGAAACGTCATATCATTTATAACATGTGGCATCAACTTGGATCTTCCCGTACTTGTTCATTTCCGTAACTTAAGTATTTAATGATAGAAATTGCTGCCTAAGATCGATCTCTGCGAGATGATCTTGTAGAGATGCGGTATCTCCGTGGGTGAGTGGTTAGAGTACAGGGTAGCTTTTTGCTAAAATGCTATGCTCAGAACTTGCCTAAGTTCAAATCACCATTCCAACGGCGTGTCATATTACAATATCATACATTTATTTAGGATGATATCTACGTATAACCGTATTGACTAACGCAAACATTTCTCTTTAGTTATCAAGTAAAACGGTATTCAGGCCTTGATATCACAAAGCCTCGCTCCAAATTCAGCGTCGATTCAAATCTCAGTAGCAGTATGCTTAATTTTTCTCAGAGGTAGTCTCCAGGGTACCGTTTTCCTATCCAGTTTATGTTGAAAGTTTGAGTAAGTTCAAAACGACACTCCCTCCTATTTCAATATTGGGCTAAGTAATATTGTAATGTAACACATCATTGGAATCGTCTCTCTGAGACGCTTCCAATAATGTGTCACATTACAATATTGTACTTTCATTTTAGATGATATCCATGTATATCAGTTTTGACTTACGCAAAGCTTTTCCTTAAGTTGTTTAGTACCCAGCTTTACTAACGGAATGCCAATGCTTGTACCCGTTTTGTCAAGCCTTTACGGGCGTTTTGACTTGGAACCTTCTTCCACCGAAAAATGATTCGGACATTGCAGTATAACAGAAATATTGTTGGACATGATTTTAAACCATAAGCAAAGGGAGTTAAAATTCCTTATAATGGTTAAGTTGGCGGCCTCAGAACTCTGGGTCCCGGGTTCGAGTCCCATAGACACCTTGGTTACGTGGGAGTTGCCTTTATCAAGTCACTTCAGCCTAGTACTGGTGGATCCAGTAAAGCCGTTTCATAACTGAATTATTGTTGATACCGCGTTTAAAACCATACAAAAAAAAATATTTTATAAGAAAACTCCCCCAAGTTGCCTATGGATCATCACTTTCATATAAAAGTGCACTCAAGAGAACCACGAATTGATTTATTTTGTTTAAATGTTGCATAAACACTTAACAACGGTCTTCGGCCCGTTTGTTTCATTCGAGCTATATTGTTCCCGCTTTTGATAATAATACAACGTTAGATAAAAGTGTGGGTTGATCTTATGTAAAACATTTAATGTGCCCCTGTATTTGATTTGTCATTCTAAAATGGGTAGTCGCCAATTAATGCTTTATAAACTATGCCCAACTTGATGTCATCTAAAAACTTTGCTGGATGAATATCAGTCGTGCTGTCTTAATTGTCAATCGCATTTCGGAAAATGGAGAAGTGTTTCCGATCGTGTCTATTCCCCTCCTATCACAATGCTTTCCTTGGGACTTTGGCAAAGATTGAGATCGTATTTCCCTTTAAAGTGAAGCCTCGTTTATCCGGACCCCGATTATCCGGATGTATCGCAATCCGAACGAAACTGTAAGGGAACGGAATTATTTTACCAGTTTGTTGCAGCCGACTTTTGAAAACATTGTGGGTAAAGGAGAAATTGCTCGTGACGAGCAATTTCTCCTTTTCCCACAATGTTTTCTGCCATATCAGAAGATTATCTTTGAATTTCATCACGTTTTGATATGTCGTCTGCAAACTCTTTCAATTTGGGACGGTCGACAATTTGGCGTTTGCTAAAGGGTTATAAGCATACACGTGCATACAGACCGTTTATGTCTTAATGTGTATAACAACATGCTCTGCTTCATTAGTCCGGATTATTCGGTCATCGAGATATTTTGTTGGGAACGGACAGGTTCGGATTAACGAGACATCACTGTACTTTGTTTTATCCAAGGTATGATGACCACAACCGTTTTCTTATCGATTTGATCGGCAACAGACGATTCGAATGCAATCTTAAAAAGACAAAACTTAAATCTAAACTTAAATCAAGGGGTTATACCTATTTCAGCTCAATAATCGTTGAAATCCGTTTGGCAATAAGCAAATAATTTGTCATGAGCGAAATTACCTTTTGTTACAATGTTCTCAAATTCTGACTGACGTAATAGTGTTAAGCATGGTTTATTTCGTCAAAATGGCGTTTCAGTCCCACTAGTAACACCACATGTAGAACCTTGGGAAATGATAGAATTATCAAAGTTTTACAATTAGAAATAACATGTTTATATTAAGATAAGATCATTCAGTAAGGTCAGATAACATATGTACCCTTTAGGAAGTTGGTATAAGTTATGGTAATGTCTTAACATGGTGTTAAAATGTAAAGTAAAACACTGTTTATCAGCGGGTATTATTTTTTCAAAAAATATTGACCCTCTGTTACCGTAAATCGTATATGTAACATGAAAATAATTGTGCAATGATGGAGTCTTGGTAAAAAAATTATAAAACAACAAAATTTCTGACAGTTGTTTTTGCTTTCAACGTGATTCAAAATAACGACCATCGTATCTTTAAACAGACGTTCAACTCAAAGACCATTATTTCGTATAATCCGTTTATCGTCGTTATATCTACCTCACGATCCAGACTAGTGTAATCTATTCGTATAATCTGTATAATTCGTTTACAAAATGATTCATTTCTTTATAAGATATGATAAGATTCCAAACCGGACCGGGCCCTATTTTCCCTCCTTCTACCCTATGTTTTAGTGGCGAATAAATGTAAACATGTCCCAAATGATTAAACGTTTGAGCATTTAGACAATAATTCTGATTATCGACAGTCGACGTTTGGAGATCTATGACAATCAAATAATATTGCTCATCTGTGTGAGCAAATTCGCCTTTTGTCGCATTGGCTGTTTCTCTATTGCTCCACTCTTTCCTTGTTGACAGGATCATGAAACCAATGTGACTGAAAGAGAATTGACTTAAATTTGAAGAGCAAGTTATTCTGTTGTAGATATTTTAACTTTTTACATTTCCTATTTAACTCGTGCAAGCCTAAGAACACGTTAAAAATGTTATGCAATTTGGAAAGGGTAAGTCTTCGAGGTGGCCTAGTGAATTGGGCCCCCTCAATTCTTCTTTGTGAAATATGCAATAATAAAAAAAAAACGACAAGTAACCCTTTCTTGCTGAAAAGGGGATACCGATGGGTAAACATTTCCTTCATATAATGGTAATGGTGGTTACTTATGATGATGACGATGCTTCTGATATTTATGATGATAATAAAGGGTACTTGTGCTAACAGTACACGAAAAAACGCAGCTCTCGTTTGAGTTTGAAAATGACAGTAAGATTACAAAAGATTTACGCTGTGTGTCGTGAGCGTAGCTCTTGTTCTTTAGATCAAAAGTACCGTGTAAAAGCAGCACAATCTTGGAATGTACTGGAATCCCAATGTAGGTGCTAGCGTCAGAGGTTGTTCAGTGACAGTGGACGAGACATTTTGGCCATTCCCTAGACTGGCACATGTAGAATATAAGGAACGACGAATGGGTAAAATACCGCCGCGATAAATGTAAAATCAATCGAAACAATTTTAAACCAAAGAAGAAAGTGGAAATCATCGCAAAGCCTAATAAAAGTACGATTAGAAGATAGGAGTGTTGAGACATAATTGTGGTGCCTCCATGTACTTTATGTAACAGAGATAATTGAGGGGGGAGGGGTTGAACCTGCAGGATATACAAACATCACAAGGACCCTTATCCACAGAGGGAATACCGACAGAGTGTTTGCTTTGAGACAGTCCTGTCCTCTTTTGTCATTCATTGAGAGACAATAACGCGATAACCATATCACCGCTCTGTTGAGAGAGAGGAACTTAGAACAGTTTCAAACATTCGCGAGAAATAAAAAAAGAAAAATCCAAAACAAAACATCTGATGATGTTGAACGCTGTTTGAAAATTTTTAAAGTAGAATGTGCTTTTCAAATACAGTGGATATTTTGACTCTTTCAAATGGCATTATTCGCCTAACCATTACTTTCCATATACCAATTCATACACACTTTTAAGATAGGTATTCAAGCAACCGTTTCAAAAGTAGAAATGCATTATCGTGCTCTTTATAACAGATAAGAACGTGTCACCTCAGTTCGGTCTGCACTGATTATCTTCCTTGTTAATTTCGAATAATCTTATACATACCTCGACAATGATGATTGTGAAAGCGACACAAACATTTCAAACATTGATGTTACGATAATTGGGCATATGACTTAAGGCACAAACATGTTTAACCAATGATCCCTATTTCATCGCAATGTTTAAAATTCCGTCTAGTGAAAACTCTTAAAACATGTTAAAGAACATCTCTGAAAATTGTCTATGTCAATGTTCTTTACATTGGAAATTCATCAATGATGCTTTAAAGGTTTATATACCAAATAATCTTAATCTTGAAGCACTTTGCTTATAACCTACAATGAACAAGTCGTGATATTAGGTTTATAGCGTAAGGTAGGATTGATGACAAAAAGAAAAATAATTGCTCATCATGAAAAAACTGGCAGTAAGTCCCAATGGCTTTATAAGATGGTCTGGAGTGGCATCTGTGTGCTGGGAGTCATTCTCATTTGAAAAAAATACAGGTGTATGCTAATTGGTAAAAAATTAAATGAGCAATTTTGTTCTTTTAATCTAATCACTAGAAAGAAAAGTATGAGACAAAATTACAACCATGATTAGGGAAAAGAACAAGCACATCATAAAGCGAATAGATAGATTAAAAGAAGCACATATGTTTGTAAACCGTTGATGTAAATCGCGAAAAGGTCATGTCTTTCCCATTTCAATTAAGAAGATGTGCCATTATCGGTTTTACACCGACCCATTGTTTCGATACGCAAAAGCATAAACATCACATTTATTTGTATGAGATATTGTGACTAGATCAAGTCTTTCACCTTACGCCACATGATTGCGTCTTGCAGCAGACGACTTTCAAAAAGCATTGTGGCAAAAGGAGAAATTGCTTGGCACAAGCAATTTCTCCTTTTGCACCAATGTTTTTCAGTCTATTCACATATCACAACAGCAGAACTGAAAGTTTTTTCACGTGTTTACAAAGCTTTTCTAAAGTCGTCTGCTTCAAGAAAAAAATGTCGTCTGCAGATGGTTAAGAGTTCACACCTTACACTCGCTTTTGCTACAATTTCGGAAGATGACTTCAAAACCATTGTGACACAACGATGAATCGCTCCAAATGAGTATTCAATCCTTTGGTTACAATGCTTTCTATCCGATATCATCATAAAAAATGATTTTCTGCGCGGTATTTTTGTTGTTGTCTGCTGTTGTTTTCAATTTGAACCAGTCACAAAGTCCTATATGGGGGAATGGGGTAAGGGTGTAGTTTGTATTGTGCTCGTGGGTTAAAGCCTAGCGAACAATTGTTCCAATTAGCACACATTGATCATGAAAAATATTAGTCCAACTCTTTCGTTATGATTGTACAACGAAACAATTGTGCAGCCTACTAAACATGGCGAGATCGAAAGATAACGCTTTTAAATTGTTGGCAAATCGACCGGTATGTATCAAAGGGCTTTTTTAAAGTTTATGCCAGAAGTTTGAAATTACTCCTCATCCCTCCCTTGCGAAGTAGGTTTATACGCTAAGCCAATGAAGGAATTAATTCTTTCCCTACCATGGGGAAATGATATTTCTTTATGAAGAAGTCAAATACAAGTGTTTTTTTACTGAGTAGATTTTAAAATATGCAGACCAAGGTCAACTCGCTTCCAATGCGTAAGATAGTTTGGGTTTGTGGATGCTTTAATTATTGTTTAAGCTTTGGTCGTCACATGCAGACCAGCATTTTGGAAAATTCTGCTACACACTTTTATTAGGGGGTTTCACTCTTTGCCGTTTATCTTAAACATCAGTCCAGTTTGTTTTGATTTTTCTTACCCACTGACGTATAATATCCTTTCAAAGACATCGTGTCAACAGTTTTCAATTATATTACTTTTCACCGGGATACACACGTGTAAAACTATGCCTCTGATATCACAGGACCTTCCTATAAACCAATCAACGTCAGTGGCCATCAAACAACTCCGAACCACATAAAGAGATATGGTTAACCGTGAAAATGATAAAGATTGAGCAGGGATGCGACCTGAGACCCAAAGTTACCATGTACATATAGGGCTACTTGGTTTTAAATATAACACCTAATTTTGAAAGGAGCTCGCTGCTTTCTGCTTGTGACAAAATTGAACATTTGGTTAACACATTTCTGCAACTTGCAGCAGACGACTTTAAAAAATATTGTTGCTCTTCTCCTTTTGCCACGATGCTTTTTAAATATATTCATATATCACAACAGAAGAACTAAAACGTTTTTCAAATTTTTACAAAGCTGGTCTAAAGTCGTCTGCTTCGGGTAAAAAAGGTCGTATTCAGGCGGTAAAGAGTTAAGACCTTTACTCCCGCGACGCGGCTCATTTCAATCTACGACCATTGAAAAATTGATTTAAATCAAATCCAAACTTTTAATGAGAAACTATAGAAGATAATTGGAGTGGAGAATAAAAACTTGAATTGCTAATTTACACCGCTATGCTAGTCACGTCACCGCGACTTCTGAAATTGGGAAATACTTATCTGAAAGATCCAAGCTGAAACTGTGTTACAAGAATGACATTTCTAAGTCTGGATTATTCACAATACGATACATTATGTTCCGTCCCGTATATGATAGCTTAGATTGTGCCAAATTTAAATCGACTGCAGACGAGATTTTGATTATCAAAAATATCTTTTTTGATCATAATGGAAGAACAGCTTTGTGTAGAAAAAGGTGGCATTGCTGGCATCAAGCAACTCATTTGTCACAATCTTTTCTAAAACTATCGAAAACAGGTGCGTTCAGCTATCTGTGCAGGGATGGCGAAATCTGGTTATGATCTACTTGTCCGTAAATGCCTGATCATTTTCAGCACTTTTCCGTGAATTGGTTATATAGCAAATTTCAGTTAGAAGACACTTGTCCGTTGAGGGTTTTGGACAAGCTGGGAATGGCGGACAATTGATTTTGCCTACCCTGCTGTGCATGACGGAAAAACGATTAAACTGCACTGCTTTGTAGATAAACATTTGATCCAACTAAAATGAGCATTAAGAAAGATCATTGTGGGGAAAAGTGAATGATCTTTAATTATATGCTTTAATTATATGCTACAAATGTCCCCTTACACCTGATTCTATATTGTTGAAAATGAGCAGATCCATGTGGCCACGATACAAGCATCGGGAAGCAAGAATGTCAATCCATTAATTAGAACAGTTTTTGCCAATGGCTCCATGTGAAAGACATTTCATAGCTAGCTTGTTACTCACTCTCTTAAACTTATAGTGTTGGTATTCATTTAGATCGTCATAAAGAGACGATGCAAGATGGTGCACAAACATTAGTATTTGCAGGAGTTATTTCATAAAATGTATATAAGCACTCCGATAAGCCCATACATGCTTATCTTAAATTTCGGCCAGACAAGTTGCATGTTTCCATAGATTACATCGTAAATTCTGCTCTATGCCATATATTATGGTTGCTCATTAGAATCGTGCCATTGAGACAAGTGTGATGCCTCAACCTCAAAGAGGTTTAACCGTTTCCTACATGCAATATTGAATGAAAACTAGTCTGCGCACGCATACTGACCTCTAGCAAATTGATCGAAAAGGCGTCAGAACAACATGATTAGCAATCCATGAGCATGCACCTCTGTTTGGACCTCTAGCGAATGGATAGAAATGCACCTTATAAACATAATTGGCGATCCATGAACATGCACATTTGTTTGGACCTCTAGCGAATTGATCGAAAAAAGCGTCCGAACAACATGATCAGCGAGCCGTGTGGGGGATACTCAAGTATCAATGGATTAACGCTATATCCAGTACCCCCTATATCGCCATAGATCGGAGATCGATAGTTCAGAAATTAAAGATTAATAAGAGATTAATACGGCGACGCGACGGGGCTTTGTGGTGAGGCCGTGTAGGGTTAGCTTACACTTTCTCCTCAATGACGGTCCATTAATGTTGACACCTTACTCGATAATGACGATTTACTTTTATCAATACAGCAACACGTCTAACAAATTTCTGTCCGTTCGTCTTTCTGTCTTTTTGCTTCTCTGTGTCTGTATCTGTGTCTCTCGTTGTCTCTCTGTCTCTCTGTCTGTCAGTCTCTCTCTCCACATTTCCGTCTTTGTATGTCTTTCTCCGTGTCTCTCTGTTTGTGTTTCTCTCTCTCTATCTCTCTGTTTGTGTTTCTCTCTCTATCTCTGTCTGTCTGTTTCTGATTTTTCTATAATATTATCTACAATACTCTTGAAACGACATTCATACCGGTTTTCCTTTTTTTTTTTGGAAAATTTCCGACACTTAACACTTTGAAACGAAGTATGTAGAACGAATGAGAAGTGCGTAGAACGAATGAGAAGTGCGTAGAACGAATGAGAAGTGCGTAGAACGAAAGAGTGGGCAAATTATCGTTATATACTACGAATGTTGTTGCAAACGATTCCATCACAGGATAACATATTTATATTATATTGAACACCGTGCACGTTGCAACACTCTATTAAATAAACATCAGAAAGGGTAAACTAGAACTATTGTTTTTCAAAGAACTTTATCACAAAATAATATATATATTTTTTCGAAAATCAAACATGTTATTATATTCCAACGACAATTTAGCAAACGCAATATACTATAGACTTGTTTGAAAACAACTATTTTACCACAAGTATGTTGGATATATTAAACAAGGTGTCTTCCTGAAACCCCCACTTTTCAAATTTTGATAAAAAAAAAAAATTGGGTGTTTCAGGAATTTTGCTTTTTCCAATTCACACCTTCCTACGGCCTTAGGTCAAATTATAGCTATAGTCTGTTTCTTAGGATGATTTAATAAAACAAGACAATGTTTTTATACATTTAGGATGATTTGATAAAACAAGACAATGTTTTTATACATTTATATAATCTTTTTTTGGATAATTTAATGAATTTTATTTAATATTATAATGTTAACTTATAAAAATCTTCTTTTTTTAATTAAAACAGGCAATATTATAATTGAACATTAATAAATTAATTATAGTTTTCTTCTTTTTTCAGGGTTTCTCAGGAATATGAAAATTAGAAAGTTTTTTTTTAATATTTTACATTTATATATATCTTCTATATGAAAATTAAAAAGGTGGGGTTTCAGGAATATGAAAATAAGAAAGTGGGTGTTTCAGGAATAAACCATTAAACAAAATGTACTCTACAGCAATCTCATGACATATCCCCAGACGTCATTTACTTGAAATATAATGTAAAAAAGTTTGTCTTAAATAGACAAATAATACCAATCTCTAAACAGGTATTGATACTCCCATGAAAATTCACGAAAAGTGATATACAAAAAGAAAACTGTTGAAAATGAATAAGTGAAGGATTTCAACGCATAATGGTTTGCATTACTATTATGACAATTACTGAGAAGTATTATCTTAAAAATAAAGTAAAAACAATTTTATAATAAATAAATAAAACTGAACACCAAAAAAGTATTATGATATCACTATAATTCAACAAGAGGGATATACTAGATTAATTTTTTAAAACGAATTTCATCCAAAACAACTGTAATAATGAGTACTTTAAGAACCCATCCACAAGAAATCAGGTAAAAAACAATTTTATAACAAAAGATAGCACCGAACACCAAGCATGTAAAGTGATATACAAGAACAGGTTTTATCTTAAAACGAAATTAACTCCAAACAACTGTTATATATTCAATACCTCACACTACTCTCGTTACAGTGCTGAAATGAATGAGGAGTCGGGTCAGGTACGGATTGTCGGGCGCGATAAGGACAAGGAGATGCTTGCTCGGCTCTGCTGGCTGCTGCTCGATGCCGGGACCTCGGCCCTGAGGTACACCTTCGACAGCATACACCCACCACTCAGTCTGAGGGAGCACTTGAACCAGCAGCATGTGAAGGCTATACTTCAACGGTTACACCAACAGGTGGGTATATGGGGTTACCGAACTAATTTTTCTTGTTAATAAGTCAATCAGCAGTAAGTCCGATTTGCTATGATACAAATCTTACACCAACAGGTTCGTGCGTATATAACGTTAAGCGAACTATTTTTTCTGTAATAGTCAATTTGTATTGGGTCCGAATTTCATACTCTACGAATTTTACACCGATTTCGAGAAACGTTCTTTTGCTACATGGTCAAATTGTTTATGAATATCTACTAAAAGATTAAATTAAATCTAAATTTTTGCCGCAAAAGGCGATGTACTTACTATGATTCAGAGATCAGTGCGACATAACTTGAAACAAATGATAACGTTTAATCACAACTTAACACACCCACTGTATGTTTCCGATTTTTACAGACTATCCTAACGGACAAGCAATGGAAGCTGTTATACCCGCTCAAGAAGAAGCACACGTCGTCCCAGAAATACGACAGCCGGACATTGGTCACTCTCCTGGAGACGATCTGTCACATGTGTCCACCGTATCCACACGGCTGGTCAAAGGAACCCTTACCCACGGACAGCTCACTAAGTGCAGATATACTCCGCCTTCAACTGCTGTTTCAGGAGCTAGCGACTTACGGTAAGGGGACCTCCGTGGCATAGTGGTTATAGTACGGAACTTGATATCACATGACCCCTCTCTGCGTGGGTTCGAATCCCATTGATGACATTAGGATTTTTATGAGCGGTAGTCTACCGAATTACTTACGGAGTGCCGATAACTCTACACGGCTTGACCAGTTCTTATGAACTGATGAATATGGGGTCTTCGTCCTTCATTTAGCGTCGATCATAGCAAAATAAATGACATAATGTTGACACAATGTAAAAGTTAAAACCCCATGTAAATTGATACTAGTAACTATGGTGTACTCCCTGAATATCAGCCACACATCTGTTTCTAAATTGTACATAGAGAATAGATGGTTGGTGTCGTGAAACGGAAATGTTATCGGGCAAGGCTTAGGAATATTATCCGGTGAGCCGAAGGCGAAACGGATAATATTCCGAAGCCGAGCCCGATAACTTTTCCAATTCAAAGACACCAACCATCTATTCTATTTATCTTCTTACCTTTATGTGTTCTTTAAAAAAAAAATGTAAATAAAACACGAGAAAAAATGAAAAAATAAGTAGAGAATGATGTAAATTTTATTATGACGTCATTTCGTTCTTATGACGTCATGATTCGTCACGTGCATGTGTTATATGGTTAGTTTGGGATATCACAAATGTTATATGGCACCTAGTTATCGGTCCCAAAATGGCACTTGTGACAGGATAAAGTTCAATATCATACCTCCTACGATGGACATTTTACAGCAAGTTGATAATAGTACTTTCAGGTATATAATTATATATTACAATGATTGGCTTATAATCGAACGAGGAAGACCCCAAAATTCAGGACTATGTTTAATCCAAGAGTTATACATATATAAACCCCTTTAGTATGCTTACACCATATCATCATACGTATGAATATATTTTATTGGCCGGCTTATTTGTGATGTAGAATAACCCTGATCAGGGCTATTAGGTATATTGATAAAACCATCAACCTTCAGCTATCTAGCCAGAAAGTTAACCCTAATGAATGGTCGAGATGTGACTCGATCTTCTGCATAGAAGGATCTTCTGGTTCATACATTTCATTTCTATTTTTCATTCATGTAAGATAAACCAGCAATATATTCTTACGTAGAAGGGAGACAACTAATAAAACCAATTAGACGCTTAGACGCGTATTTAAGCTGGAGTTGTCTCGCTTGATTGATATCTAGTGATAACAGGTGAATGATTGCCCCAAACAGTTTGCACCAAGAAGAAGCAGTCTTGATAACAGCACCAAAATAATTAGAAGCAAGTTGTAAAATAAAGAATGAAAATGTAAAATTTCCAAATCCCAGTTGAGAAACTATGTGTACACGTTGGTAGCCGAATTCCCGGACTCAATAATTTTATTAAACTAATTTTCCATGACTAATTTGTATTTGTCTAATATGTTTGCATGTGTGTTTAAGAACAATCTCATACAGATAAATTGCAAAACTGCATCTTTTGAATTTCCTCAAATTGGTTTCACTGAGAGAAGTCATATGGGCCAAGATACCTTAATTTTCCTCAATCTTTTAGTTTTATTTTTCGCTCGTTCATTGTCGGTGATCTTATGGAAGATTATCAGTTTGAATTGTCAAATAGGTTTCATTGTTAAATAAAGTCTTTATGATTATGATTAGTGTTCCATTTCAATTACCTTTCCCTTTTGAATTTCAGAATCGATATCCGTGTCCATGTACACCATGCTGTTCGTTCAAATTCGTGACGTCATCGTTCGACTGGGCGGTCCACCAATCAGGATGAAGATCAGTCGAATAGAAACAGAGCTAATCAGTCTAGATATGCAGCAGCATTATATAAAGGTATTGCGTCTCCTTTGGCTTAACCATTATTGTTTTATTTATTTCGTATACTCATTTGAATATTCAATCTGTAAATTGAGTACTAGACATTCACCTCACGTTATGAGAACAAAATCAACAATGTGAAAAATGTTCATGCAATCGAAATCCTCTAAGTTAATCACTTTCATTTTTCTTATAGTAATATCAAAACTTGTTTATAATGAATGAAAAAAAAATGTAAAGTTGCAAATCTTTTGCATTGTTGTAGGCTATCAATAATCACTTCGAAGTTCCAATAACGCAGTTTTTGTAAAGTTTTCAAGAGTTGTGCCCTTAGTTATGACGTTATTGATGAACATATCTCACCTGTATACGTTTCAAAATGTCATCAACCAAAACGAAGACTTATAGTTCTTACGTATAATTGGATGATATAACTTTCTCGTAACCGAACATTTATGAAATCACTTTGTCACAGGGAGCAATGCGTGACGAAATCATATGCTCTGCAGAATTTAGTGCATAAACATGAGTTACGAAAACGCTTTTGCTTTGACGTAAGAAAATCTTTATTTTAATTTTTTGAAGAAATAGAACAATTAACTATATCCTATCCTAAATGGCCTAATTACTATTACACATTTTGGTAACAATCGAATTTAGTTATCCTATAATACTTTTTATCCAAACATACTTTATATTGACTGTCAAACACGTTCTGAAAACTAAAACTAACCACTACCCATTCTGCTTCTTGGATACATAACCATTACTCACACTAAATGTGGATTAAATGAAATGTCGCTAGGCGGATACTGTTCCGCAAGGGAAACGAACCCACGACCCTCGAATCCCGGGTACAACACTCTACACTAGGACCAACTTTACTTCATATCCTGTTATTACGTTTAGACTCTCCGAGAGACGTGGCAGTCGGACGTGGTGAAGAAGATGGAGAAGATGTATGAGATGCGCTCAAAGACCTCACGAACACGGAAATCCTACGCCGATAAGGCAACAGACGATGGTAACTATCAGTTATTGTTTTGTGTTGATTTAATTCAAAATTATTTATCTTATATTGAATTCATTCTCGATGACTACTTCTTGATACTAAAGCAGCACTAGCACATATTTGAGGGCAAGTTCCGGAAATCATCACCTCGCCTAACGTGAATCGAACCCGAAACCCTCGGTACAAGAGACCGACGCTTTAGCTTTCCACAACTGTTGTTTCGTGTTGATAGGTCTGAACATATTTGTGTATCAACGCCTTTACAATATGTTTTATTTATAATATATTATTATGAAGTTACTAATTTTAAATTAGTTTTGTCGTGTTTGTATTAGAAATGAGTTTTGCCTGTTGTTCTGCTGTTTTAAAGACCTCGAACGATATAAAGGTATGACAGCAGTACCATGAGTTCGTGTCTTTGGTTTGACCCGGTGAGGATATCGAACTCGCAACTTTCCACAGCCGATTCATACCCTTTATATCGATAAAAGCAAGAGATACTGTAACGTTGACTATTGAATCATATAGAAGATAATGAATTAGAGCATGCTCTTACGATTGACGGTATTTAGAATTGGTCTTGACAGAAGTCTTTTCGAGGGTTGTTTGTCAAGAGATCAAATGTAATGGCTACAAAACGGATTGGCAAAAATACTGCGACAAGGCATGATAAACGAAAAGATAAATCAGTGAAGATATGCCTCGTCGATAACGAGTTGAGAATCGCAACACTTGGGCCGGATTTCGAAATTAATAAAGTAATGCAGTCAGGCACGGCGTGGCATGAAGGCCTACTTTCGCTGTTGAGTACCATGTACAGTGAAGTCTCGTTTGTCCGGACCCCGATTATCCGGATGTCTCGCAATCCGAACGAAATTGTAAGGGAACGGAATTAGTTGACCAGTTTGTTGCAGACGACTTTTGAAAATATTGTGGGTAAAGGAGAAATTGCTCGTGACGAGCAATTTCTCCTTTTCCCACAATGTTTTCTACCATATCAGAAGATTATTTTTTAATTTCATCACGATTTGAAATGTCGTCTGCAAATTCTTTCAATTTGAGACGGTCGACAATTTTGCGTTTGCTAAAGGGTTATAAGTATACACATGCAAACTGACCGTTTATGGCTTAATGTGTATAAGAACATGCTCTGCTTCATTAGTCCGGATGATTCGGTTATCCGGACATTTTGTTGGAAACGGACGTGTTCGGATTAACGAGACATCACTGTATTGATTATAGATATGGGTCCTGCATTTGTTTAGAATGCGATCCGGCGTCAGTGAATCGCTGGTATATTTGAGGTACTGTAGAAACGTTACAAAACCCCTATGAATCAAGCTAACCGCTATGTCCAGGTTTTGGAGTATCCATGGTCTTGTGGTTAGAATAAGGAACTTGAAAACAAATGGCCGAATGTGTTCATATCCCGGTGATGGCATGTAGATATTCATGAGAGGTAGTCTCCTGACTGACCTGCGAAATGTCGATGGTTCTACCCGGTTTGACCGGCCCTTATGGGCAATTGAGTAAAGGATTGTCCTCCATCATTAAGACTCGGGCATCGCAACATAACTGAAATAATGTTGAAACGAGGTAAAGCCCATACCTTTTACGGTTCACTTGTTTCTTTTTAAATCATACTTTCACAGTCTCCTATACCTCTGTAAGAGAGGCTATGTAAATGTGATAAAACATTTACATGTGTATGCTGTAAAGAAGAATGTACATATGCTGGGACTTTAACCTTTATAGGGCTGGAACCGACTTTATGCTTATGCAAACATGTTAGATCCAGGCCAGCCGCCAATTTGCCGCCAAGCAAATTGGCGGCTGGTATGTGATCTAACATTTTTGCTTCTCAGGGTATCTTTCCTCAACAAAATTAAACATATACTTAAGGTTTTTGAAAGCAGAAGACACGAAACCCTGTTTTTAGAGAATTACTCAGTATTCTTAGGGTCTATAAACAATGAACTGAACTGCACTATACATAACTATGTCCAGGTTTATCCCCTGAGGACCGCGTCACCTTGAAGAAGACCTATAAGATACTCGTAGATAACGTACCCGCGGAGGACGTGTTGGATCGTCTGCAGCAGTCACAGGTCATCAAGTTCACGGACAGACAGGAAATACTCCAGGTCAACAAACGCTCGGAAAGGATGCAGGTAAGCGTCTGAATCAATCTGAACTCATCGGGTTTATCCGATGTTTTTCTCAGCTCACGGAATTACCCGAGTAGTTACGATTGCGTCTGAATGGAATGAGAATGATCGGATAAGAATCAAAGTTCATATGTTGCAACTTCAAAGAACTAGATACATCAGTCAGCAGAAAAAATAACTCATTAAATCTATGTGGCGATCATGTGACACCACCCGCTGCATTCCAAACAGTTTTTTATTCTAAGGCCGATTTGCTACTTAACTAGATTGAATAAGGAAATCGTAATACCAAACGAAAACCCAAGCACATCCATCATTATCTCCATTAACAATGTATTGCCATCACGAGCCTCGTTCTCGATTTTTAAAAAAAAAATGTATTCGAGTGAATCAATCGACATGCCAGGTTTGTTTTAAAAAAGTTTATATAAGATAATAAAAGTATATTAATACTTAGTTCTTACTTTATGCTATATATAACATTGGGCAAATAACACACTTTCTTTCGTCATCAGAGAACCGGCCTCAATTTAAAGTGATCCGATTGTTCATTGCATTAGGACGTCGGAACTACGTATGTACTTGGTAATTTCAATCGACATCAAGTATATCATTGTTTTATTTCAGTTACTGCTGGATAAGATCATGGAGTCTAAATTACCCTACGCACTAAAGGCACTGATTGACGCAATCAAGTTCAAGTACAAGAAGGTGTACGAGCTAGTAATGTCCATCCGTAAACAGACATACAAGGATGGGGTGGTCACTACTGTCGGTAAGTCATAGAGTCGATAAATATATTTCCACGTGGTAAGGGATATGGAGTTTCACCCGATGTGGTCCCCGACTGACTTACGAAATACAGATGGTTCTTTCCGGCTTGACCAGCCCTTAAGGGCAGTTGAATATGGGGTCGTCCTCCATCATCAACAGTCAGACATCGTAACATAACTGTAATGGTGTTGACGCGATGTTAAACCAATACGTGAAAATATATCGTTATGTATCTATCTTGGGCTCAAATTTCTCGAATTTTGTCTTTTGATCTTTTCCTAGATTAACAAAATATCATTTTCTGAATCTATCTCATTAGGAGAAGATGTTCACTGAGATATAAAGACGAACTGGTAAGCAAACCTGGCGGCAAATGATAGATTATTGAATTGACTTATTCATCTTTGTGGGAATTTACTGGTCCAAACTGAAAGCAACAACAGACGACAAAACAAAGCATGAATTAATGTGTTATTTTCGTATTGTGCAAAAGTCGTTTTGTTATATCGGACTCAAGAGTGAAATCCAATCCATTGCGTCTGTATTTGGTATAGAAAATATATAGAGAATAGATGGTTGGTGTCGTGGATCGGAAATGTTTTCAGACAAGGCTTAGGAATATCATCCGGTGAGCCGAAGGCGAAACGGATAATAATCCGAAGCCGAGCCCGATAACATTTCCTATTCAAAGACACCAACTTTCTATTCTATTTATCCTGTTACCTTTATGTATTCTTTCAAACAAACAAGATGTGAATAGCCTAAAACACGAGAAAAAAAGAAAAAAAAATAAGTAGAGAATGGTGTAAGTATGACGTCATGTTACATGGTTAGTGCCGGATATCACAAATGTTATACGGCACCTACTTATCGGTCCCAAAATGGCACTAGTGACAGGATAAACTATTATAACAGAACATTGGATGCAACAAACCTGTCCTGCATACTCCAATCCTAACGAACCATTTTCCTTTTCTTACAGACGTATCTGGTATGACACATGACGCCCTTTTGAACGCGTATAAACATCAGTTTTCGCGGATCAGTCCGTTACCATGGAATCCAAGCGTCCATGCGAGTATACGTGATGCCTACACACCCCTTGATATTGTCGACAGTGATGGGTGAGTAATCTTGTAATCAGGAACCTTGGTCATCCATTTCACAAGATACTATTTAGATTTATCTGTGTCAATGTAAGTCTATCTGGCAAGAGAACCAACAAGAGGCCTTTGAGATGAACAATTTGGCATCATACTGGACCTCTTGATTTATAAAGAAATGGAACTTAATAAAAACCAACTTGTATTTGGGTTGCCAAACATACAAATTAGCTCATTAGCGATCTCGGATATAAATCTTCTCTTTATATATTTTTATGTTTGTTTGTTTATTGAGTAAAGGTATAAGATATAGAGTAAACCCATTATATATTTTCATGTTTATTTGCTTATTTATAAAGTTCATAATTGTTCTTTTTGAACTATTTTGTTTATTCAATGATTTTATTAAAGATGGGATTACAACCATGTCAGAAATGTAACTTATATTGGTAATCGTTGGACCAAACCTATGGTCAAAGTGCCACTCATTCACTTATTTACCAGACACATGTTTTCATTGCGAAAGTTTTGAGCAAGCCCGTCCATTGGTTTATTTATCATAATTCACCAAAATTTAATTCTAAACTGGTATAAACGTAACAACAATGCAACATCTAACAAAAGTATCGTTCAAAATAAGCCTGTTAGACAGATTGATACATGCCAAACTCATCCGCCCTCATTTATCAGAATTTCTTTTTAAACAGTTTTGTAACATAATAACTCTTAAAAGGTTATATCTATTAAAGGTGTTATATATTAAATGCTCTCAGATAAAACTGTCACCCAAACCAAATATTTGTTAGGTTAAACTCTGTTTTATTCCAATTTATTTCTAGCCGGAAGTTGCACGCCAGCGAATTGTTACCCCACCCGTCCGTGCTAGGCAAAGGCCAACGCATCGTTCTAGAGGGACCAAGCGGAAGTGGAAAAACCTTTCTCTGCGCATGGTTGGCGTACACTTGGGCAACTCAGAGCCAATACTTCCGGAATAGATTCCAGCATGTTTTATACATAAACACGTTTAACTTACAGGGCAACCTGGAAACTGCCATTTACAAAGACCTGTTCCCGGACAATTTCAAAATCAGTCTCTCTGATTTTTGGTCCATGATTGAGAGGAACTCTCACGAGGTTTTGTTTTTGATAGACGGGTACGACCAACTTCCGTCTGTTGACCTCACGGAAATTCTCGCCGGGACGAGATTTCGGGACAGCACGGTGCTAGTCACGCAGAGCGCACAGACTCCAATTCGCGACGGCTTTCAGCCGGATACAAAATGGTTCAATCTCGGATTTAGCGAGAACAATTTACGACGTTGTTTCAGAACGGCCACGGCGCTCTCTGAATATGACCACGAACACTTCGAGAAATTGTACTTTTTGGCGGGAAAAGAAAACTGGCTTCTACGACCACATCTTGCCAACCCGATGCTTGCAACAACTGCGTACGCCATATACGATGTGCTTCGTAAGTCGACGGTGCTGAAGGAGATGAAGACACCGTGCGATCTTCTGGAGAAATACGGTGCTGCAATGGCTGTGCTCTACTGTAGGAAACACAACATCGATATCATCGGGTACGAGTTTCCGGAAGCAGTTCTTGGTGCAATCGGAGAGCTTTATAAGTTATCGTTCACATGTGTTTCAGAGAACAAAGTGTTGCTAACGGAAGCGGAAGTGCTAGAGAAGACGAAGAATCCGATAGTTCTGAAGTTTGGAGCGTTTAGCAGGATCGAAAGCAAGGCCTTTTTGACGTTCTCGTGTAGAATCACGATGGACTTCCTCGCTGCTCGATACATCGCTGATATGGTCTATGAGGATATGGAGGATACATTACGAGAAAACAAGATGGTGAAGTTGCCGAAACACGCAAAGGTTTGTGCTATTTACAGTCAAATTGATTACTTGTCCACCTTAAAGATGCACTAAGGAATGGAATTGGAAATATTGTACATGTATATAAAAGACTATTGAAATTCTCTCTTTTCTTGACCACATTCAATTATGTGATCTTTTCATGATCAAACAAAAACATGTCTGCTAAATATGAGGGTATTGAGGATAAATTACGAGAAAACAAGATGGTGAAGTTACCGAAACACGCAGAGGTTAATGTTATGTACAGTCAAAATTGATCAAAGGACCACCTTAAAGATGTACTAAGGAATGGCATTCAAAATAATAAATACAACATACTATTGAAACATTATCTTTTATTGGCCACATTCAATTATGTTATATTTGTATGGTCAATATTTATGTTCCTGAGTATTGTAATACGTAGATATCGAAAAATATTGTGTAAACCATAACTTGTAACTTTCTATGGATACAAGATTCTTGTGTGCGAATCGTGTTAGAATCAGGGTGCACTATGCAACCCCCTTATTAATCCACATTCCGTGCAAGTAAGGATGATGTTTTCATGAAACAGTTTAGAGAGTTATTTATATAAGTTGTAAGAGTTTGCTTCACGATCGATTCAAAATAAGTTAAAACAATTACTATTTATATCTATACCTTGATTGGTTTACAATCCACAAACTATGTTGAGTATGTGATTCGGAAACTATACCGACATATTATACGTTCTTTACAATCCACAGCTGATGTCCAATCTATCTTTCATAAACGCTTTATTTTCCACAGCTGATATCAGACCTATTCATCAAAAATGCTTTATTTCCAACAGCTCATATCTAATTTATTAAACATAGACGCTTTGTTTTCCATGGCTCATATTTGATCTATTCATCATAAACGCTTTATTTTCCACATCTGATATCCGACCTATTTATTATAAATGCTTTATTTCCAACAGCTCATATCCAGCCTATTTATCATAAACGCTTTTTTTCTCACAGCTAATGTCCTTCCTGTACGGTCAATTCCGTGATGACCTGGACACGCCCCTTTTGGAGGCGCTGTTCGACAAGCTTGCCGCCAGGAACGAGTACTGCGTCCGTGGCAAGCTTCTACCGACACAGTCTGTGACTTCATCACCAGACTCCGAGGTCAAGATCAAAGTCCCACGTGGTGTGCTTCCGGATTTCTATACAAGCTTGCAATGCCTGGCGGAGTGTTTTGACCGACCGGAAATGGTAAAGATGATTACCAGAACGATGCCACAGAGGTAGGCCAACGTCATTATTGCCTTGTATGGGAAGGACCGGAATTTGTACGCAAGCGAGTTGTTACCCCATTTGAAATCGGGAGCTTCATTAGATGACATGATAACTTATTTATGATATTAAATCATTTGCGGAAATGTGTAGAAACAATTTTTACGAAAGAAGAAATAAATATTAGTTATGTTAAAATGAGTCCATGTTCTAAAGGATATGGTTAAATGAGAACAAGTCGTTGTTCAAATCAGTACTTTTTAATATTAAATATGAAAACCATGAAGCTGTGCTTGTTTGTTTAATCAGACTGTTTTACATCGCTTAACCAATTGTTTAGTTATAAAGAGAAGTTTTTCATTATGGACTGGAGAAGATCTTTGACTTTACTGTCTGCCAAGACGTTAACAACAGGCGCTATTCTGTTAGTCAGCCATGTGTAACTCTAATAATTTATTCAAATCTACGACTAGCATGACCGACGATGCGCTTTGTGGTTTCAAGCTTAGTATTCGAACCATTAGGCTTTCGCTACATAGACAATCAAGAATTCGATCAGATGCCTTGGCATCTGAAATGGTCGTTTTTCCGGATATCTCTTCCAAAGTTACTTCTCAGCTTTAAGTTTGATGATATAATCGAAAAATATAGACTTAAAGATAGACATATGTGGGTTGTTTCACGTAATAATATTGCTTGTGATTTACTACAATGAACGCTCGTCGATGTTCTTAACTTGGTCAATAATGCTTAATTAATGTTTGTATTGCTTAACCAACTGACTTAAGTGGTCAACCAATGCGATAAGTTTCACTCACAAAGCTTCTTTTTTACTATTTACACCAGGTTGCTCATCAAAGTAGAAGCTATGATTCCACTCAAGGTCCTGCAAGGGTTGTGCCTCGTTCTGGATCACGAAGAATGTAACGTCTCTGAACTAGAAATGGACCTTCATCAATACCATCACCACCAACTTCAAGTGTTAAGTCAGGTCGCCAAATCCGTCGGTAGATGTCGCAACATTCATTCGATCAAAATCACGTGGTCGTCCCTGGACATCATGTCCAAAGTCATGGCCGTCGTCATGGAGACGACAGAGTCCATCGAGCACGTGACCTTGGCCGAAGATTTGTCGCGTCGTCCCGTGAAGGTTGTCACGGCAGCCACGTGGGCAGCATTACAGTCTGCCTGCAGCAATATGAGGACCGTGAAACAGCTCCGTTTTCTTGACAGCAGGGTCACCGCCATCACGTATCACGCGCTACAACACATTCCCAACACCATAGCAACGGTGGATTTCTCACGCTGTCAATTGAATCTAATGTGCGCCGGGGAGATTTCAGGACATCTTCATGGCAACGTTCACATCCGGGTACTCGACCTAAGCTACGCAAAGTTGGACAGCACTGAGTTCGTATCGATATTCCAAGGCATGCAGATGTGCGAGGGAATCCGAAAAGTCCGGTTCCGGGGAGCCGCATTCGATCGTCCTTCCGTGTCGGCCCTTGCCGAGTATATCCGACTGACCCATTCACTCGAGGTCCTCGATCTGAGCGACTGCGAGCTCACGACGGACATGTGTACCCGGCTCGTGTCGTCGATTCGGCAGAACAGGACGATAACGAGGCTCGTCCTTAACGGGACCAAGGTCACGAGCGAAGGTCGAGAAGTGATCTCGAAAACGAAGTCAAAAATACAGCCTGTCTTTGTTGAGGGTCTAGTAGAGTTGTACGGTTAAATTCGACAAGGAATTCTCCTGAGGATAACACGTTGCACAATTTTGTATTTCCCAAGACGTTCTGAATCACAAGCATCGATTGAAGGTATACTATTGCTGTAAAAGAAGAAAATGCCCGTATCCCTTTCGTAACACTTTTGTAATAATGTGAGGTGTGGCATTTTAAAGTCAAAGCAAGCAAATACAGTGGTAAGATATGGAGCGTTCTACGCAGTTTTTAAACACATGTTTATACACAACCTTAATTATATGAACATCGATACCCACGATGTTGGTGGTCTTTCAAAGGAAAAAGTTCACTTTGGGAATACACCTCTTGTTTTGACTTCTGGTCAATACCAACCTTTGACAAAGTGTAATAAGCATTATAGCCTAGAAATATGTGCAGATGGTGAAGTTACTGATTCAATTCACGTAAACTAGCCAATTGCCCTCTCCTTTGAATTATTCGCCAAACTCTGTATCATGTATACGCACTTCTATTCCATTGTTCAATAATATCATAGATATTGAACACATTTGATGCAGAATACATAAGAAGCCAATTATGGTGTAATTATTCATAAGCACCGTGTATCATGTTGATATTGTTCGCCGTATTAACATTTTGTACTGTAGTTACGTTGGCGTTCAATGGTGCTATACGAGTACTTTCCAGTTTTGACCCGGATTTGCTGTTTCCAGCCCTGATGCCATCCCTGACACCATGTTCGTTTGGTCACATCTCATTCCGTCCAATTATGTTAAAGGTCCTGTTGAATGAAAGAAATATAAAACAAGTCAATTACTTTGTGATTATATGTATTATGGAACACCCATTTGTATTATTTATATTCGCCATAGTCAACTCTTCAACCCTCATGGATACGCACAATACAGGATTTGATTACTTACTTCAAAGTAACTTATGTTGTCGCATCTGCTACAGGAGGCTTAAGAAACCTCTGTGACAAGAGGGAGACTTGTTCCTAATAATCATTTTATATTTTTGTCACAACGTTTTCAACCTTTTTCTAAAAGAAATATGTATTCCATTTCGTCATATTTTGTCGTCTGTTTTTTCTTTCAATCTGAAAAATAGGTGATTTCTAATATGGGAGATTGTTTTCGTTCATTTCTTCAAGCAGGACAGTGTGCGTTGTCGATATGGGGCAACAGTGAATTAGCAAGCACTTTTCATTGTTTCAAAATGTATGTACTGTAACATATATTGTATTTTGATTAAAATTTCAATATTAAAAATCGAATTGTTTTTGTATTTTCATGCTGTTATTGTGATCTGATCATGCAGTATAAACGATAAGCTGTTAATCCATTACCAAACAATAACGACATTTGACCACTTTGTTGCAGACGACTTTGGAAAACATTGTGGGAAAAAGAGAAATTGCTCGTTACGAGCAATTTTTCCTTTTCCCACAATGTTTTTGCGCTATCAGAAGAATATTTTCCAATTTCAACCCTTTTGGAATGTCGTCTGCAAACTCTTTAAATTTGGGACAGTCGAAAATTTGTTGTTTGGGAAAATTTTCCCCTATTGTACCACTTTAGGGGATATAAGTTATCATATACCTCTATTACCGGAAAGTTGATGTTAAACTCATGCGCGCTACTCATTATTGCTACCATTGGCAAAAATAAATTTATAATTTTGCTTTTTTCACCTACTTTTGCCAATGATAGCAATGTAACAACCCGTTATGTAATAAGGTTGCATAATGTAATAACTATAACAAAACGGGTTGATGTTTATTACATTTTGCGTTTTTCGATGCCAACCCGTTATGTAATAAAGTTGCACTATGTAATAATTATTACGAAATAGGTTGATTTTTTTTCAAAAATATTTTTTTCTATACAAACCCGATATGTAGTAATATTCACAATGGTAACATGGTGATATTTTCACGCAAATTGTTATCTCTTCCAAGCCAAAACAGGCTTATAAGCAGAAGACACATGTTCTAAAAGTCTTTGTTTGAGCAATTGTCAAGCAAAGAAACCATTCCAAATGACCAAATTCCAAAACGTACCTATTTCGGCTTATCAGCAAATTAAAAGAAAAAATCAAATATCGGATTTAGCGTTTAAATGGTCAGAAACCCATCGCAAATGGTAACATGTACCAAAAGAAGGCAAACAGAGATACTTGAAAGCCCAGATGGACATATCAGCAATTTATGAAAATGTCAGAAAACTTGATTGTTCGCAATTTTAAAGCGCGGATACTGTTCCAAATGACTCAATGTACAGAAAGAAGTTAAAACACGTAACTAACAAAACCAAAATAGGCTTATGGGCATATTACAAAAACGCCTTTACAAACACGTCTGTTTTTGAGCTTATATGGTAAGAAAAACTTCGCAAATGGCAGCACGGACACATGTGCAATTCTCTAAGAAAAGCTGTTTTAGTAACATTTCACTATGTAAAAATTATTACAAAACGGGTTCAGTTTTATTACATTTTGCGTTTTTCGATGCGAACCCGTTATGTTATAAAGTTGCATTATGTAATAGAATATGTTAAAAAGATTGATATTCTACAAAGTGAATTTTTAGATGCCAACCCTTTATGTAATAATGTTCACATTGGTTACATGGTCACATTTTCACACAAAATGTAACCTCTTCCAAGCCAAAGGAGGCTTATGAGCAGATTTCAGAAATTATCAAGATCTTTGTTTGAGCTATATTCAAGCAAGGATACCTTCCAAATGACTAAATGTACCGCAAAAAGTTAAAACGAATAACTTACATAGCTGAAGTGGGCTTATCAGCAAATTACAAAGGCAATTGTATTTATCTTTTTAGCGCTTCTATGATGAGAAAAACTTTGCAAATGGCAGCGCTTTGAGTGAAGCTGGTCTCTTATAACGTTGAACTATGTAATAATTGTTACAAAATGGGTTGTGTTTTATTCCACTTTGCATCTTCCGATGCAAATCCGTTATGTAATAAGAATCTATAACGATCAAATACCGATATTTACACACAAAAGGTAACCTTTTCCAAGCCAATAGAGGCAACATTAAGTTTTAAAATTGTTCAGTTTTGAATAAACCTTGAAAAAATAGAGACAAACCATTGTTTGATGACCGAAATAGTCGTTTTATCATTATAAAAAATGGAATCATTTATCACTTTTTAGCTCGATTATTCGAAGAATAAGGAGAGCTATACTACTCACATGGGCGTTGTCGTCGGCGTTACACATTGGTTAAGTTTTTACATGCAAGTTTCTATCTCATGAACTTCAGTATGGAATGGGTTACTACTTTACACATGTGTTCAAGGTCATAATCTACGGTCGAAATTTTCATAACTTTTCTGCCTTGCTTTGTAAAATGATTTGACTAACAAGTTTCCTATTTATGAAATATCACCATCTAATAAATATGAATTTTATTACATTCGTGGTTAACATAGACAAATTCGCTAAAACAAACCGATTCGTTATGATTATCACATAGTGCAACGTTATTACCCCAAATCGCAAAATGTAATAAAAACAGCTCTACTTAGAGAATTGCAATTTGGTACGTTCTGCTATTTGTGAAGATTTCTCATCATATAAGCACTAGAAAAGACCAATTTAATTGCCTTTGTTGCTGATAAGCCCTCTTTGGCTTTCTTAGATACTTTGTTTAACCTTTTCAGTAAATTGAGTCATTTAGAACAGTATCCTAGTTTGAAAATTGCTCAAACTTTTCTGATAACTTGTGACCTTTGCTCCTAAGCCTCTTTGGCTTGGAAGAGGTTACCTTTTGTGTGAAAATCCCATGTAGAATATAAATCTTCTTCGTATATTTTATTACACAATGCAACTTTATTGCATAACGGGTTCGCATCGAAAAACGCAAAATGTAAAAAAAACTGAACCCGTTTTGTGATAATAATTACATAATGCAACGTTATAAGAAAACGGATTTACTTAGAGAATTGCACTTTGATATAAAACTCAAGAGTTACCCATTTTGAAGACATCATTTCAGTTTGTCAGCGCACAGTACTAATACGATATTTGCTATGTTTGGTATGTTCGTAGCATTTATCACTGTGCTAAACCTAATTATCATATAACTAGAACAGCCAATTTATCTTATTGCTCATAAGCCAATATGTACTGTTCATCAACGGTTCTCGTCATATGTTGGTCGTATTCAATCGATTTCGTGTTTGACTTCGGAAAGAAAAAGGATATGTTAGTCCATTTCAATATCAATGATAAGCCTTTTTTGGCCGAAAAAAAAAACTTGATTTGTCTCGTTTCGAAAGCTTCTGCTATATATATATGTGTGCCGTATCTGAAATATTTATCGCAAACAATCAAGTGTTCTAACATTTTCTTAGAATGCTGATATGCCCAAGTTGGCTTTCAAGCATCTCTGTTCGCCATCTTTTGGTACATGTTGCCATTTGCGATGGGTTTTTGACCATTTAAACACTAAAACCGACATTTGAAATAGTTTTTGTAATTTGCTGATAAGCCCATTTCGGCATTCTTAGTTACTTGCTTTGACCTTTTTTGGAACGTTCTTTCATTTGAAATGGTTTCTTGCTTGACAATTGCTCAAACAAAGATTTTAAGAACATGTGGATTCTGCTTATAAGCCTGTTTTGGCTTGAAAAAAGATTACATTTTGCGTGAAAATATCACCATGTTACCATTATGAATATCGCTACATAACGGGTTTGTATAGAAAAAAATCATTTTGAAAAAAATAATCAACCCGTTTCGTAATAATTATTACATAGTGCAACTTTATTACATAACGGGTTGGCATCGAAAAAAGCAAAATGTAACACATCTCAACCCGTTTTGTAATAATTATTACATCATGCAACTTTATACTATATCGCTATACTCCTTCATTCCACAACATTTCATTTTAACCCATTACCGAAAAATTACGACATTTAACCGCTTTGTAGTAGATGACTCTGGAATCATTGTGGGAAAATGAGAAATTGCTCGTAACGAGCAATTTCTCATTTTCCAACAATGTTTTCACCCTATAAGAAGATTATTTTCCAATTTTATCACATTCTAAAATGTCGTCTGCAAACTCTTTCAAATTATGACAGTCGAAAGTTTGGCGTTTGGTAAAGCTTTAAAGCGACGGTACTTAGCAAAGCTGTTTCTTTCGTCCCGCCTGTGAATCCTATAGGTTCCTTTGTAGTTATCAAAGCAGTTTGGTTGGTTTGCTAGGATTTTACATGGTGTAAGTGAAATGATTCAATAACATGTTGAATCCCGACTAATTTTCGAGAAATCGAGACTTATAGTGTTTCATAAAAGCTGTTTAATGTCAACAGATGAGATTATTCGAGAAAGGTTTAACACTGATGAAAATGATGAAAGGCGATCCCGTTTACTTAACGAGCAGATTCAGGGCAGAATAATGGTCTTTATGATCCAAGATACATCATGAAAACCTGAACCAGTCCAGCTTCATTTAACCGACACCAGATTGAATGACTTCCAGGTGGTTTTGGTCTTAGGTGGCTCCGGTTTGAAATTTGAGCCTGGTTCAGGTTAGCTTATTTATTTGAATAGAATTGATGCCTGGCTGCAACATTAAACATTTAATAATCCAGAAACGGGGTGTTGTTGGTTCTCCAAAGGCAGTTTGTAGTGGTAAGTCAAAACTATTTGACGAAACATTTCTTTGTTGGTCAGTCAAAACAATTTGACGAAGCATTTCTTTGTTGGTTAGTCAAAACTATTTGACGAAGCATTTCTTTTTTGGTAAGTCAGAACTATTTGACGAAGCATTTCTTTGTTGGTTAGTCAGAACTATTTGACGAAGCATTTCTTTGTTGGTTAGTCAAAACTATTTGATGAAGCATTTCTTTGTTGGTTAGTCAGAACTATTTGACGAAGCATTTCTTTGATGGTTAGTCAAAACTATTTGACGAAGCATTTCTTTGTTGGTTAGTCAAAACTATTTGACGAAGCATTTCTTTGTTGGTTAGTCAAAACTATTTGACGAAGCATTTCTTTGATGGTTAGTCAAAACTATTTGACGAAGCATTTCTTTGTTGGTTAGTCAGAACTATTTGACGAAGCATTTCTTTGTTGGTTAGTCAAAACATTTTTGACGAAGCATTTCTTTGTTGGTTAGTCAAAACTATTTGACGAAGCATTTCTTTGTTGGTTAGTCAGAACTATTTGATGAAGCATTTCTTTGTTGGTTAGTCAAAACTATTTGACGAAGCATTTCTTTGTTGGTTAGTCAAAACTATTTGACGAAGCATTTCTTTGTTGGTTAGACAGAACTATTTGACGAAGCATTTCTTTGTTGGTTAGTCAAAACATTTTTGACGAAGCGTTTCTTTGTTGGTTAGTCAGAACTATTTGACGAAGCATTTCTTGGTTGGTTAGTCAGAACTATTTGACGAAGCATTTCTTTGTTGGTTAGTCAAAACTATTTGACGAAGCATTTCTTAGTTGGTTAGTCAGAACTATTTGACAAAGCATTTCTTTGTTGGTTAGTCAGAACTATTTGACGAAGCATTTCTTTGTTGGTTAGTCAAAACTATTTGACGAAACATTTCTTTGTTGGTTAGTCAGAACAAATTGACGAAGCATTTCTTTGTTGGTTAGTCAAAACTATTTGACGAAGCATTTCTTTGTTGGTTAGTCAGAACTATTTGACGAAGCATTTCTTTGTTGGTTAGTCAAAAGTATTTGACGAAGCATTTCTTTGTTGGTTATTCAAAACTATTTGACAAAGCATTTCTTTGTTGGTTAGTCAGAACAAATTGACGAAGCATTTCTTTGTTGGTTAGTCAAAACTATTTGACGAAGCATTTCTTTGATGGTTAGTCAGAACTATTTGATGAAGCATTTCTTTGTTGGTTAGTCAGAACTATTTGACGAAGCATTTCTTTGTTGGTTAGTCAAAACTATTTGACGAAGCATTTCTTTGATGGTTAGTCAGAACTATTTGACGAAGCATTTCTTTGTTGGTTAGTCAGAACTATTTGACGAAGCATTTCTTTGTTGGTTAGTCAAAACTATTTGACGAAGCATTTCTTTGTTGGTTAGTCAAAACAATTTGACGAAGCATTTCTTTGTTGGTTAGTCAAAACTATTTGACGAAGCAAGTCTTTGTTGGTTAGTCAGAACTATTTGACGAAGCATTTCTTTGTTGGTTATTCAGAACTATTTGACGAAGCATTTCTTTGTTGGTTAGTCAGAACTATTTTTCGAAGCATTTCTTTGTTGGTTAGTAAGAACTATTTGACGAAGCATTTCTATGTTGGTTAGTCAGAACTATTTGACGAATCATTTCTTTGTTGGTTAGTCAGAACTATTTGACGAAGCATTTCTTTGTTGGTTAGTCAGAACTATTTGACGAAGCATTTCTTTGTTGGTCAGTCAGAACTATTTGACGAAGTATTTCTTTGTTGGTTAGTGAAAACTATTTGACGAAACATTTCTTTAATGGTTAGTCAGAACTATTTGACGAAGCATTTCTTTGTTGGTTAGTCAGAACTATTTGATGAAGCATTTCTTTGTTGGTTAGTCAGAACTATTTGACGAAGCAAGTCTTTGTTGGTTAGTCAGAACTATTTGACGAAGCATTTCTTTGTTGGTTAGTCAGAACTATTTGATGAAGCATTTCTTTGTTGGTTAGTCAGAACTATTTGACGAAGCAAGTCTTTGTTGGTTAGTCAGAACTATTTGACGAAGCATTTCTTTGTTGGTTAGTCAGAACTATTTGACGAAGAATTTCTTTGTTGGTTAGTCAAAACTATTTGACGAAACATTTCTTTGTTGGTTAGTCAGAACTATTTGACGAAGCATTTCTTTGTTGGTTAGTGTAAACTATTTGACGAAACATTTCTTTGATGGTTAGTCAGAACTATTTGACGAAGCATTTCTTTGTTGATTAGTCAAAATTATTTGATGAAGCATTTCTTTGTTGGTTAGTCAGAACTATTTGACGAAGCATTTCTTTGTTGGTTAGTCAAAACTTTTTGACGAAGCATTTCTTTGTCGGTTAGTCAAAACTATTTGACGAAGCATTTCTTTGTTGGTTAGTCAGAACTATTTGACGAAGCATTTCTTTGTTGGTTAGTCAAAACTTTTTGACGAAGCATTTCTTTGTTGGTTAGTCAAAACTATTTGACAAAGCATTTCTTTGTTGGTTAGTCAAAACTATTTGACGAAGCATTTCTTTGTTGGTTAGTCAAAACTTTTGACGAAGCATTTCTTTGTTGGTTAGTCAAAACTATTTGACGAAGCATTTCTTTGTTGGTTAGTCAGAACTATTTGACGAAACATTTCTTTGTTGGTTAGATAGAACTATTTGACGAAGTATTTCTTTGTTGGTTAGTAAGAACTATTTGATGAAGCATTTCTTTGTTGGTTAGTCAGAACTATTTGACGAAGCATTTCTTTGTTGGTAAGTCAGAACTATTTGACGAAGCATTTCTTTGTTGGTTAGTCAGAACTATTTGACGAAGAATTTCTTTGTTGGTTAGTCAGAACTATTTGACGAAGAATTTCTTTGTTGGTTAGTCAGAACTATTTGACGAAGCATTTCTTTGTTGGTTAGTCAAAACTATTTGACAAAACATTTCTTTGTTGATTAGTCAGAACAAATTGACGAAGCATTTCTTTGGTGGTTAGTCAAAACTATTTGACGAAGCATTTCTTTGTTGGTTAGTCAGAACTATTTGACGAAGCATTTCTTTGTTGGTTAGTCAGAACTATTTGACGAATCATTTCTTTGTTGGTTAGTCAGAACTATTTGACGAAGCTTTTCTTTGATGGTTAGTCAGAACTATTTGACGAAGCATTTCTTTGTTGGTTAGTCAGAACTATTTGACTAAGCATTTCTTTGTTGGTTAGTCAAAACTATTTGACGAAGCATTTCTTTGTTGGTTAGTCAAAACAATTTGACGAAGCATTTCTTTGTTGGTTAGTCAAAACTATTTGACGAAGCAAGTCTTTGTTGGTTAGTCAGAACTATTTGACGAAGCATTTCTTTGTTGGTTAGTCAGAACTATTTGACGAAGCATTTCTTTGTTGGTTAGTCAGAACTATTTTTCGAAGCATTTCTTTGTTGGTTAGTCAGAACTATTTGACGAAGCATTTCTTTTGGTTAGTCAGAACTATTTGACGAAGCATTTCTTTGTTGGTTAGTCAGAACTATTTGATGAAGCATTTCTTTGTTGGTTAGTCAGAACTATTTGACGAAGTATTTCTTTGTTGGTTAGTCAAAACTATTTGACGAAGCATTTCTTTGTTGGTTATTCAGAACTATTTGACGAAGCATTTCTTTGTTGGTTAGTCAGAACTATTTTTTGAAGCATTTCTTTGTTGGTTAGTCAGAACTATTTGACGAAGCATTTCTATGTTGGTTAGTCAGAACTATTTGACGAAGCATTTCTTTATTGGTTAGTCAGAACTATTTGACGAAGCAAGTCTTTGTTGGTTAGTCAGAACTATTTGACGAAGCATTTCTTTGTGGGTTAGTCAGAACTATTTGACGAAGAATTTCATTGTTGGTTAGTCAAAAATATTTGACGAAACATTTCTTTGTTGGTTAGTCAGAACCATTTGACGAAGCATTTCTTTGTTGGTTAGTGAAAACTATTTGACGAAACATTTCTTTAATGGTTAGTCAGAACTATTTGACGAAGCATTTCTTTGTTGATTAGTCAAAATTATTTGACGAAGCATTTCTTTGTTGGTTAGTCAGAACTATTTGACGAAGCATTTCTTTGTCGGTTAGTCAAAACTATTTGACGAAGCATTTCTTTGTCGGTTAGTCAAAACTATTTGACGAAGCATTTCTTTGTTGGTTAGTCAGAACTATTTGACGAAGCATTTCTTTGTTGGTTAGTCAAAACTATTTGAAGAAGCATTTCTTTGTTGGTTAGTCAAAACTATTTGACGAAGCATTTCTTTGATGGTTAGTCAGAACTATTTGACGAAGCATTTCTTTGTTGGTTAGTCAAAACTTTTTGACGAAGCATTTCTTTGTTGGTTAGTCAAAACTATTTGACGAAGCATTTCTTTGTGGTTAGTCAGAACTATTTGACGAAACATTTCTTTGTTGGTTAGATAGAACTATTTGACGAAGCATTTCTTTGTTGATTAGTCAAAACTATTTGACGAAGCATTTCTTTGTTGGTTAGTCAGAACTATTTGACGGAGCATTTCTTTGTTGATTAGTCAAAACTATTTGACGAAGCATTTCTTTGTTGGTTAGTCAAAACTATTTGACGAAGCATTTCTTTGTTGGTTAGTCAGAACTATTTGACGAAGCATTTCTTTGTTGGTTAGTCAAAACTCTTTGACGAAGCATTTCTTTGTTGGTTAGTCAATACTATTTGACGAAGCATTTCTTTGTTGGTTAGTCAGAACTATTTGACGAAATATTTCTTTGTTGGTTAGTCAAAACTTTTTGACGAAGCATTTCTTTGTTGGTTAGTCAAAACTATTTGACGAAGCATTTCTTTGTTGGTTAGTCAGAACTATTTGACGAAGCATTTCCTTGTTGGTTAGTCAAAGCTATTTGACGAAGCATTTCTTTGTTGGTTAATCAAAACTATTTGACGAAGCATTTCTATGTTGGTTAGTCAGAACTATTTGACGAAACATTTCTTTGTTGGTTAGTCATACTTTTTGACGAAGCATTTCTTTGTTGGTTAGTCAAAACTATTTGACGAAGCATTTCTTTGTTGGTTAGTCAAAACTATTTGACGAAGCATTTCTTTGATGGTTAGTCAGAACTATTTGACGAAACATTTCTTTGTTGGTCAGTCAAAACTTTTTGACGAAGCGACGCATTCTGTCCTTTGTAGGTCGTAGTCTTGCTTCTTTTGGCCCTTCTTTGTTCTATACAAAAACAGTCATTTTGGCATGTTCACAGTACCTTCCATGAAACGATTCAGAGTTAATCCTTGTTGTTTCACTATTCCACACTCTGTTGCCAATCAGAATTTGACAAGCAAACATATTGAAGATCCGCTACTTTTTTCACTACCGGCCATTACTTTTTACCTACCTCTTAAATCGCCTACAAAAATGGATGGGTCAGCGAAGGACGTCTCCCTCAGCACTTCGCCTTCCGCGAGAAGCAGTTCTGGAAAAAACAACAAACCAGGGGTTTAAAACATGGCCAACACCCACAAAATATCAAAAACAGTCAAAAACACCCTCTCTTATGTCCTAAAAGCATAAACATTCTAAATTTTCAAGAACTACTTTTTACTGTACAACGACCTCCGGAAGTAATTCTTCAGTGTACTCTGACCAAAATAAAAATCAAAATCTCGTTTAATCGCTCCGATAAAATATTTCTAAGTTTCTAAGCCAATTTCAAGTGAAACGGAACCAATCGCAAGCATTTCTATCAATATTTCACAGATCTATGCGTGTCGAAGCAAAGTACCCCGATTTGTTAAAATTGGGCTCGGAACTTTCAAAATCAATGCGAAAAGGGGGTCTCATGAGAACCACTCTCATTCATTCAAAAATCAATGAATTTTCACCAAACCACAATTTTCAGTTTGGAAACATATTCTTCTCTCTTAAAATGATCTTTTTGTCCCTTAAAGACTGACATGGGTGTAATAGGGTAGTGAATTTATCCCAAAAAGGTGCATTTTTCCCTATTTTTTCAACATTTTATATGTTATTTTAAATTAAAAACATAATATTTATAATGTTTTGTCATTAATTTGCCTAACATATAATACTTTAATCATATTTGAGGGTAAAAAATCCCACTTGGTCCAAGGGTGAAAGAATTGAGAGGGAATGGTGTTGACTTTTCACACCTTTCACCCCCTAATCCCACATTCTTTACCTGCCACCCTGAGCTGATTCACTAGTTAATATCATGCCCAGTCTTACTGACTTCTCCTGCATACTTATCCAATACACTATAGGACTATATAAGAAGATCATCACCAAAGCTAAGCCATTCAAATTCAAGATTTCTATCTGCTACTATGGCCAAACAAAAATTGGAAAGAAAAGCCGCAGGAAGCCTTTACGAGCAGGGAAATGCATAAGCTCCTACCCAAAAGAGACGCGTTGAAGATGAAAACCAGCCCGAAACAATCTCAGCTATGGATGATCAGATAGTCTTCTCTGTGCTGGCAAAGGTGGTGGAGGGGACTGGTGGTACTGTTCCGAGTTCCTACCGACACACAATATCCATCAACTGAAAATGGCCGATAATGACAAGTTACTCTTTAAAACAGTTTTGGAGGTCTCGCTTAGTGAGAAAGCAGTTTACAGTGTTTCTTCCAACACAACAACGCAAAATTGTAAGAAGACCGCAGACTCCTTTTATCACTTCCTACGGAAATAAATTACTCTAAGAATTTTGCAGGAAGGCTAGCCTCAAAAACTTTACAGGTAAACAATAGTTCGGAAAATGCGACTCACGCAAAGGTTTCATCGATAACCGGAAAACAAATTGTCACCGAACCAAACCAATTATTTAGAAAAGATTTCCAAACACGAAACTAAAAAGAAAATTAGAAAGAAATCTGCACAATTCAAAATTTAATGTAAAGAAAGAAGAGGAAATCTTGAATACTGGTACACCAGAGCTAGGGGTCGGTTAGGTAGAGGAAGTTGGGATGAAGAGCGCGAGTATGCGAAAGGTCAGCTTGACTTAAACATTTAGTAGTAATAAATACTCTATGTTCAATTGATTAAAAAAATTGACAGCTTAACAACAACAACAACACAAAAAACATCCGGTTAAAGGCAACAGCCCTGATGATGGCCTGCTGCCGGCCGAAACGGTACTTACAAAAAAAAAATAACAGAGAAAGAAGTCATCAAAACAATAATCATCATCACCTCATACTCACTACTACCCCCCTCCCTCTGAATATCTGAATAAACATACCAAACCGACCACCCAACAAGCCCCAAGCCTGAAAGCAATCATATTGAAATCAAATATCAGACAATTCTTGTGATCACTAACGAGTAAATCCAAAGGTCCACGAGGCATCCTGCCGTCTGTTTCTCATTTCGGTTAAAATGTTCGCTGCATCTTCCTACCCGAAAACATGTCTTCCGCCGCAGGCAATTATTACGACTGGTTTCAAATATGAGGTGATCTGTGTTGCAGAGCTTTTTGTTGCAGCGAATGTGATGCGTGGTCCTGAGCTGAAATAGAAAAATCCATTAGTTTAACCATCAAGGCAACTGGGTGTGCTGTTTGAGTCTTGTGTTCAGCCGTGGGACTAGCCATCGGATCCTTATATCTAAATTGACCATAACCCTGGGCATTAACACAGCCTTCCATACAATACATTCCCTATTCTCATGAATCAGAGTGTTTTCATTCAATTTCTGTTCACATTCAACATGAAATGATTCCATGACAAACACAGTATAGAGCACAATTAGCAAAGTTATGAAATTATATATATATATATGTATGTATTTCACTGGAAATTATCCAATTTTAACTAATTAGAATCAAATTATACTGTCCTCTGTGTGAATATGGTCTCAATCTATCACAATGTCCAAAGAATTGTAGCAGAAGAGCAAATTCTACATCAACACCGCCTTTTCTCATTCAGGGGGGCTCACTCGGCCCGCCCCGTTACGCAATATTTTACAAATATCATCAAAATTAAAAATAAAATACAAACGGAATAATTTTTTTACATCGATAGGCTTCTAATGAGTAGACCAACTTGTGGGAGAAAATTCAGGGTCCTTACCCTCATACTTCTAGAGAAATTCAAATTAAACTAGTTTATCTAGGTCGTAGTCTTGCTTATTTTGGCCCTTCTTTGTTCTATACAAAAACAGTCATTTTGGCATGTTCACAGTACCATGAAAAGATTCAGAGTTAATCCTTGTTGTTTCACTATTCCACACTCTGTTGCCAATCAGAATTTGACAAGCAAACATATTGAAGATCAGCTACTTTTTTCACTACCGGCCATTACTTTTTACCTACCTCTTAAATCGCCTACAAAAATGGATGGGTCAGCGAAGGACGTCTCCCTCAGCATTTCGCCTTCCGCGAGAAGTAGTTCTGGAAAAAACAACAAACCAGGGGTTTAAAACATGGCCAACACCCACAAAATATCAAAAACAGTCAAAAACACCCTCTCTTATGTCCTAAAAGCTTAAGATTAACACTCAAAGTAACATTCTAAATTTTCAAGAACTACTTTTTACTGTACAACGACCTCCGGAAGTAATTCTTCAGTGTACTCTGACCTGTAGGTGATTTGACTGAAGAGTCTTTTGGGCACGATTCTAGTTTACTCTGTGACCTTAGAAAACCCAAATTGATATGGATAACTAAAGGACTTTTGAAGCTTACATCAGGTAAAAATGCACAATTTACCATTCTCATTTGTATAGATATAAAGAAGCAAAGAAGGCTGGTTTGTATCCATGTTTAAACTTAAGTGTTCTTTCGCCCCAACGCGTATTCGACCCTCTTACCAGCACTGCATGTATCCATTAGATAATCAATGGTGTATTTTTGACGCATACTGTAATAAATTAACTGTAAGTAGCCAATTAGAATTGACGAAGACGATCGAATTTATTTAGAGTATATTCCATTATTCGTTGATTAAAATAGATAATGATTCAAATAAACTGTCATTTACCAGACGTCTAACACATGCGGATCGGAAGACTGAAACACAAAGGTACGAGAGAGATTGATAGAAATATACTCTGAACGTGTTTTTGACGGAGGATTATGGTTTATGGAATGCTCTCAAATATTATTCATAAGTTACTTCATTTAGTTCCTTTAAAGCTTATCCAGGCGTTTTTGTTATCAGTGTATATCGTTCACTTGTGTGTATTCATGCTTGTATGGACGATTAGCTTCCAAAATGTCAAAACCCCAGTCTGAAGCAAGCTGGGATTGGGACATCTTGAAACCTAACCGACAGAAAATATTTATAATGCCTTGTTAAATTGGTGTTTCATATAAAATCACCTTCTGTTTTCTGTAACAGGAACTGAGTGAAATAAAGGAAATTGAATTGAATTGAAGTGACAGACGCAATGGTGACGTGTTGTATTCAACTTACTTCAAAGTCTTGAAATCATTTGAGCAAGCTATCTAGTGAATTATTGAGACCAAATGGGCATTTTCTCACTTCTTTTCGTACAAATTGACACACTTCAACCTTTATAGGTATAACTTTTCTTTGTAATAAGTCCAATTAAGACGGTTAAAAAGTCGCCTAAAGGTGATGCTAACATCAATACATAAATGGTGCAATTAGGCTACCTATGTCAATAACATACAGATCTAAAGTTTACTAGCGTCTGATCTCATTTCGTAATATATATTTCAAATACGATATACTTTTATATCAAAAATATTATCACTTAACAAGTGTAGTTTGATTAACTTTAATTCACTTTCCTGGAAAACTATATACATGTATTTCATTCAACTATGTCTTCATGTAGGCTAATATATATGAACTTATTTTGTGAGCTATAAACATGTGTGTATGGTAAGCCCTTTACCAAATGCCAATTTTCTGACTGAATCAAATTGAATGAGTTTGCAAACGACATTTCAAAATGGGATGAAATTAAAAACTAATCTTCTGATAGGGCAAAAAAGCATTGTGGAAAGAAGAGAAATCACTCTTAACGAGCAATTTCTTATTTTCCCAAAATGCTCCAGAGTCGTCTGAAACAAACTGGTCAAATGTCGTTATTGTTTCGTAATGGGTTAACCCTTTCCCAAACAATAACGACATTTGAATTCTTTGTTGCGGACGACTTTAGAAAACATTGTGGGAAAAGGAGAAACTGCTCGTGACGAGCAATTTTTCCTTTTCCCGCAAGGTTTTCTTCTCTATCCGAAGAATATTTTTCAATTTCATCACTTTTTTAAATGTCGTCTACATAATCTTTCAATTTGGGACAGTCCAAAATTAGTTGTTTGGCAAAGGGTTAAGCATAATTAGATATACGGTGAACTGTGAAGATAACACGGCATTTGCCTCTCTTCATGTGGGTTCAAATTCCGATGACGGCGTTTGGATTTCCATAAGAGGCAGCCTCCCGACTGACTAACGGAATGTCCGTCGGTTCTACTTGGCTTGACCAGACCTTATGGACAGTTGGTAATTGGGTCTTCATCCATCATTTAGAGTCTGGAATCGCAATATACTCAGTAACTGATATTATGTTGAAGCGATTTTAAACCCATATATGAATTAATTAATAAATAAATATGTATAAATAAACAGATTGAGACAACAGAGAAATATGAGGGTTAACATCGGTATTCTAATACTTGTGCTTGATGCCATCACCAACACTACCTGTAGTATCAAGAGGGAACGAAACTTCGCTTTGGCCTGTAGAACCATAGACCCGCCGATTGGTGTTGTTCTGGGCGAATACGTGACTGCCCGGCAGAGTGGCTGCGCGATTGCCTGCCTTCAGACGAAAGACTGTCACTTCATAAGTGTGAAACCCGATTCGAGCGGAAACATGATCTGCAGGCTCTACCGCCCGGAGATCGCTTGTGCCGAACTTTCGATAGATCCTAACGATTGGACTACGCTTTCAATGCAAGGGGTAAGAAGTTTGCGTCATTTGTTAGAAATTGATTTGTCAATTCATTCATTTCTCACGGCTCTTATCCCATTACCAAACAATAACCACATTTGACCAGTTTGTTGCAGACGCCTCTGGATAACATTGCGAGAAAAGGAGAAATTGCTCTAAACGAGCAATTTCTCCTTTTCCCACAATATTTTCTTCCCTATCAGAAGATTATTTTTAATTTTATCACATTTTGAAATGTCATCTGCAAACTCTTTCAATTTGGGACAGTAAACAAATGTGCGTTTGGTAAAGGGTGATATATATTTAGTTATATTGCAGAGGTTTGTGTTCTTTAACGGAGCAATAAGAGAAATGTGCTTCAATTATATGGTTATGAGAAACCAGATACTGTTAAGGTAGAATACCCATAATCCGCAATTTTAAAACGAATTCATCGTTATCGAGTTGCTTCGGTAGTTCTCGGTTATCCTCGGTCTGGGTCTGGAACTATTCGGTTCAATGCGAACAGTTCCGGCTCAGGACGAGGACTCACGAAAACGACCGAAGTAATCCGACAAAGGAACGAGTTTTAAAATGACGGATTATGGGTTTTCTATTTTAATGTACATCTAATTTTCGGTCCTTATCTCCATTGAACTTGGTGGATCGTCATCACATTATCTTGATAAGCGAGGTGAATCAGCTAGACTATGTTATGTTAACATCTTAAACGTTGGAGAGACATTTTTTATAAGTCGAGGAAAACCCCCACTCGAAACGTGCGTTAATGCCATTTCAGGTTGTTATTAGCCCAGAAATACACTGTACAGATAATTAAATATCTCTAATGTTGGTGACAGGGCAATACTGATGCTCTTTAGAACAAGTTGTCAACTCAAAATATGAAAATCATGACTTACATCATCATAACCACGAACCTGTCATTACCCATTTCCAAACAATAACGACATTAAACCAGTCTGTTGCAGACGACTATGGAAATCATGGTGGCTCTTTACGAGCCATTTCTCCTTTTCCCACAATGAGTTTTACCTTTCAAAAGATTATTTCTCAATTTCATCACATGTTGAAATGTCGTCTGCAAGCTCTTTCAATCTGGTCAGTCGAACAATTGGTGTTTGGTAAAGGGTTAAAGGCGCTTGTTTATAAATGAAATGGCAAGCCATAATAAGATGTCATATAAACAATACAGTTTGTGTATTGCGGTATGGTGTCTTAAAGAAATAGCCACTGAACGCCAAACTGATTCAGAATTTGCCGAAATATATAAGTATGCACAGACGGTATGCGACGGGTTCCAAACCGTTATTACGCTTTTGGGTCTGAAAATCATTTGTACATAGGATCTCAAGCATAAAACCGTGAGTGGAAATCAGAGACTAATATCAGTTGTTTTAATTCCTCAATTAAAGCTTTTTTTAAAAAGCGGTTGTTTCATTTGTCGCACGGTCAATTAAAACTTCCATAAGGAACTGCAAGGTTCGTATATTTTATATGCGTTTACTATTGTACACAGATGTTGCTTTGAAATTGGGCCGTTCTAACTCTCTGTATATCAGTCTGTCCTCAATTCCGACAAGTTCCCTACCTTTAGGCAACATATCAGCCACTGACGTTTTCTTGTCTTGGGTCTGCATTCCGAATCCCTGGGGTGTACCCGCCATTGGTGTGGGTGTGGCTATCAGCTTCCTAGCAGGTGTTCTTTTAGGGATGTAGCCCGTGGGGGAGGGGAGGGGGGGGGGTTGGAGCACCTGAAATAAAATTTTCAATTAGATATGAATAAATATCTCCCAAAAATAAAAAGGTTATAAATTGATTATTTGAATTATGAATGATTATACATTTTCAAAATATAAGGAGATATACATTTTGAAAGACAATATTAACAAAATTGTACGAGAAAATTATAATGAAAGAAATGATAGCATTATATAATAAAAGAAAATCGATTGCAAATAATCACGTATGTTATCCTTGTATTGTACAGACACCCGAGTGTGACGATGGCTGGTTGAACTTCGGCCGCAGTTGCTACAAGCTCTTCGTCAACGAGCTGACGTGGGCGGACGCCCGGGATTACTGCGCCTTCATTGGCAGCACACTGGCCTCCATAACCAGCCAACAAGAAAACAACTTCTTGGCTGCTATAGGCAGTACTTCCGGTTATGGAGATCATGTGATCTGGTTGGGTGGTCACGACAACGTGACAGAAGGGGAGTGGGAATGGCTAACGGGAGAACTGTTTTATTTTAACGGATTCCCCGCGAGTGAGCCAGACGGGGGAACCGAGCAAAATATCTTGGGTATGTGGATAGGTGGTGAATGGTTCGATGGGTTTCAGCCTGGTATTCCGCGAGCTTTCGTCTGCGAGAAAGTCTGCCGAATGATTTGAATTTGATGATTGTTGCATCGGAAACACAAACTAATATTAAGACCATTGCAAAGTTAGATGTATTTGTTGTGTGTTGAATCTTGCGAATGATTTGAATTCGATGTTTGTTGCATCGGAAACACTAAATAATATTAAGACCAATGCAAAGTTAGATGCTTTTGTTGTTTGTTGTATCTGCCGAATAATTTGATTTTGTTTTGATTTTAATGTTTGTTGCATCGGAAGCACTTATTTGTATTAAGACCAATATAAAGTTAGATGCATTTTTTGAATTTGTCAAAGGGTTGGTATTTTTTCTTTTTGTTTCAATTGAACTTTTGTTGACGACTGTCGGCAACCAATTAATATGCTGAAAGAATTGAATTAGTGTTGTACTATCACACGGAAGTCTAAATGAATCCGACAAAAAGTTAGATACAGGTGTTAAATCTGTATGACGTTTGTTTCTTCTTTTGTTCAAATTTGGTGAGATGTTTGATTTTTGTTTATCTATATTTTTGACGTTCTTAAGCAATCCATTAATTTAACCATGCATAACTATGATTTTAAACAATTTATCAATGCTCCTTCGTGGTTTTTCCTATACACTTAGTGATGTGCGTACCCTTTTTTTAATCTGAGAGATCAGATGGTGTATTCATTGTCGATGGTGCCCAGGCCTGACGTATCCCACTTCTCCCAATGAGAAACACTGCGTTAATAGTTGTGTTTCGTCTAATAGAGTTATAAGCTTCTTTCAAAACTATAGTTTGGAGACTGTCCCAAATTGAAAGAGTTTGTAGACGACATTTTAAAATGTGATGAGATTGCAAGTCAATCTTCTGATAGGGCAGACAACATTGTGGGAAACGGAGAAATTGCTCGTTAAGAGCAATTTCAACTTTCCCCACAATGTTTTCCAGAGTCGTCTGCAACAAACTAACTTAATATCGTTAATATTTGGAAATGGGATAAATAACTCGGTCGGTCGTTATGCAAACATAAAACCGCGAATTATATTCTATAATCAATGAAACCCAAATATTGTATTGTTCCAATTCAATGGTATTTATAATTAATTAGCTAATCTAGAGCAAAACATATTGAACAAACATGTACCACTGGGGTTTCCGATCGCAAATATTGACAGATAGAGGATATGTAAACATGTAGTTGGCGAAATATTGATCAATTATATAATTAGAACAGCAATGACATAGCGGAAACTGGAATCATAGAAATGGGCGTTTTATTTTCTCTCCTACGTGTCAAACGCTTACTGATAGATGATATTATAAAATGTATGTATGGAATAAACGCTGAGAAAAACTGACCCATAAGAAAGGACCTTTACTGTCACTTTGATCTCTTCAAACTTTCAATTAAGGAAAACACGGTTTCAAATACATAACAATCATTGATACGGGCTAATCAGTCTACAAGCCAGTGATGAATATATTCGTCCACAGTCGTAGTTTTTCTACCACATTAAATACAATAACAATCGATTTTCAAAATGCTATACTAGGTGCTTTGCGAAATGCCTTTTATGGAGTTTACGGAATGCTCGATTAAATGCAATACACATTTCCAAAATTCTATAGAAATTCTTGTATGAACTGTTTATTTAATTAACATACAAATACGTTACCAAATATTACTTCAAAATTTATACCAAACTATTTTCCATCTGCCTTTTTGAACATTTGAATTTCACCTGCGCTGGTCATACATTTCAGCCTGTAATAATTATCAGATGGGATCAAATAACAGTTGACATATTATGGACGGTAACTACTAGGTTACTACAATGTTAAAAAATGTAAAAGAAACAAACTTTATTTGCTTCTATTCATTCGATAGTTAAAAACTGCTTTTCACACATAAAAAAAGTTCAAATTCAAAATAAAGTGCCGTTGGAATACTGCAGCTTCAGTTTTGTTGAATAAGTTGCGATGAAAACTTTCGAACACTTTATTTGTTCCGAATATCTAAGTATTTGAAATGGGTAGATATCACATCCCAAAAACATTCCACACATTCTTTTGTTTTATATAATTTACATGTAAATTCGTTGTATACAGGTTCTAAATACATTATTACTTTCAAATTGTGCCTCCAATGACAATTCGTCATCGCGTTTAATACAACAGGATAGCTGGGATACAGCTCTACAGCTCTTTTCTGGGACCCATTCTTTTCGTATCATTTGTCAATGATCTTCCCGCCCAAGTGGTTTCCGCAGCTAAGATGTTTGCAGACGATACCAAGCTGCAGAGTCAAATTACATCCCCGTATGACCGTCAACTTTTGCAGGATAGCCTTAACACATTATCAGCATGGGCAATTTGGCTCTTGAGCGTCAATGCTTCGAAGTGTGCCAAGCTAAAGATCAGAGCTGCAAAAGATTTTGTGAACACCTTAACCCTTTACCAAACGCCAAATTTTCGATTGTCCAAAAATGAAAGATTTTGCAGACGACATTTTTAAAATGTGATGAAATTGAAAAGTAATATTCTGATTGGACAGAAAACGTTGTGGGAAAAGGAGAACTTGCTCATTAAAAACTTTTTCTCCTATTCTCACAATGTTTTCCAGAGTCGTCTGCAACAAACCGGTCAAATGACTTTATTGTTTCGGTAATAAGTTAAATGGTACTCATCTTGACGTAGTTAATGAGCAGAAATATTCAAGTATTCTCATTTCAACCGATCCACTACCCCGAAAACATTATACATTACTAAAATTAATAGCCAAAGGATTAGTATGATAAGCAGCTATTTTCTTCAAATATCATCAAGGAAAAAATATCATCACTTTTAACTGCAACAATTATGCCACTATTGGAATATGCCTTGGTAGTTTGGCAACCACATCTAAGGAAAGATGTTGATTTACTACAAAAGGTGAAATACCTCTGTTTGGCATTATGCACAAATCCTTATGTGCATGAATGTCTAGAACAAAGGAAAAAAACAAACAAAACTCATTGAAACACATGTAATTCTATGTAAATGTGTGGGCCTACATAGTGTTATAGAGAACAGTCGACCAGGTGTTGAGAGGGTTTGTAGACCAATATTACTTTGTCCATGAAGCGCAAAACAGCGAGGATAAAACAGTTAGGGATTGGACTGTCTCCAGAATAGGGCTCTTAAGTTGAAACCATTGAATGGCACGATTTGGTACATTCCTCAGTGATGCATTGCGTTAACCCTTTACCAAACACAAAATTTCCAACTGTCCCAAATTGAAAGAGTTTGCAAACGACATTTCAAAACGTGATGAAATTTAAAAGATAATATTCTGATAGGGCAAAAATCATTGTGGTAGAAGGAGAAATTGCTCATTAAGAGCAATTTCTTCTTTTCCCGCAATGTCTTCAAGAGTCGTCTGCAACAACTTGGTCAAATGTCGTTATTGTTTGGTAATGGGTTAAGGAGGTTAATCGCTTTTTAAAAGAAAATAAGAATAAAAATCAACTCAGTTTTTGAAATGTGTGACCTTTGATCTTTTTCCTCACTTGGATTTAGTTTTTCAAATTGACTAAACAGAAATCGTTTCAGATCTGAGAAATGTAGGAACAGCCCTGACGAAGAGGACCCATATGGGACCTATGTCAGGTAATGACTCTAATGTAATATAATCTAAAATCTCAACCCTTGAAAACGACAAAGATAAAGATTATCTGTTTTTGTCTTTGTCACTATCGGATGGAAGACCTTGGAATCTGAAAAAGGGCGTTTTCGTTATGAAGCGACCTCTTTCTGCTCTGATAACCTTTTAAAGTAACAACCATTGCGTTATCAGTAAACAATAAAAGCAAAAGATAGCAAAGTGCTCCATTTCCACACACTGAATAAGGACGAATAATTATAACAAAGGAGAACTCATCTGTTGAAATCTTTTATTAGTAGCATTTTTACACATTTTCAGGGTGAAGCATGTGTTGCCAATGACACACGGTGCATTTCTAGAAACAACATAAACACATTACTGATCTTGTTTTTAGTATCATTTGTTTGGCTTTTTCATTTAAAGCCAGTTCTATTTTAGACCAGAAATCTCCAATAAATGAGAGCTGGTTTGTAATTCTAATTGTTCCTTGCTGCATTGACACAAGCTTGGTTGTAGGTTTCACGAAGTCTGCACATCCTGTCCCCGACATCAACATAGAGGAGATAGAACTGTCTGCATTCTTCGGGCAGGGCAAACTGTCGACGGAACAGGTCAGGTATTGAGCGTCGAGCGCTCGGTACAATTGGGCAGCTACCATCTGAAAGAATGAAAACCAATATAACGTTCTTCTTTAGTCAAGAATATAAGTTATTTTAATGGATCTTAAGCAAAAAGTATTGGAAACCAATGAGGAAAAATGAAATATAGCTCTTTATAAACAGTTTTTCATTTCATCGCAAAATGTTCTACAAAAGAGTGTAAAGTACATTGTGCTTTTTATACTTTTAATTGTCGCGTGCTGTTAAATTCAGCTTTGACGAGACACAAAGGTGTCGAGCAGTTTGGGCAAGGGAGCATCCATCATATGAATTAGTCAAACGTAATAGTCTTATATAAGTAACTCTTTTAATAGTATAACAGACTAAAAAACAACATAAATAACTCTTTTTATAATACAAAAAGTATATAAAACAGTATTGCAAACCCACAACTGTTTCTATAAAAACTTATTGTTTTATAATGCTACCATATGTAGCATTTACTCGTCAAAACAACCAGCTCTGGAAGCATAGGCTTACCCAAATGGTATTCTGGGTAATATTGAAAATTGTTTTAAGTCGAAAAAAACAATGTTGCAATGGCCTTGGCCCTTGGAAGGCAGCAACATTACCATTTTTGACGTTAACAATACATAAATCTCAAGATATGGCCAAATTTGAATATAATTGAATATCTAAAATTAAATCCCTCAAAGAAAACCATTCTGCACAATCCAGTCAGAATTGAACAACATTTTTGAATGAGCACATTTTCTGTTAATATATGTCTTTGCTAAAATGTTGTTTAAAACTGCTTTTTAGCATTTTGTGTTTTTAATGCAACGACTATTAGGGTATGTATTATATTGTAAAATAAGCTGCAACTATTTCATTTATCCATTAAATATAGAGGCTTCAATTTGTTTGATGATGTTTGCTAGCGTGTAGGTTGTTACAACGTCACTCCCGAAAATTGTTAGCGTTTTATGTTTCTAATTTTGAGTGAACATACCCTTCGGGTCTATGGGAATACTGCATCCTGCGTCACATTTTGTGCCATCCGGAAGTAAGTAATACGTAGAAGCATAAAGAAATCCTCCAATTCGAGGGAGGCCACAAAATAATTCCCTCGGCGGCACGCATTCGTCAGGGGTCCCTAACGCTCCTATTGAAATAAAAGAAGTAAAAAGATATGATACTGAATAAGATAATGTTGATGACGGTGAAGACCAGATTTATAACAATACTAATGGTGGTGACAGCGTCTCATTAATTTTGTAGCAGCCTGTTTGAATAAATATATATTAATCAATATTTAGTGCCTACATAGATTTCAGAAGAATCAGAATGATGTAAAACGTCATATAATCGAGGTTTTTATCTTTTAGAACAAAAAAAAAAGCCAAGTGAAACATCACCTATTAAAAAGACCTTTCTTCTGTCTTTGTATTGAAAATATCAGTTTACTACTGTTACATATTTTAAAAAGCAGACGTGAAATCTATTTGGCGTAGTTCCATCATGTTAAAAAAAAATGTCATAACATTTGTTCTTAACTCCTTTAACAACACTGCCCTTGATTCCAACTTTTCCGACTTTTGCACATATAATCCTTGTTACACCGACACGGCGGTAAAACAATCAATGGTGTAACGATTTCAATTCAATTCTTTATTTGACAAAATACCAGCATATAGATGCCTTTGGCAAATACAATATTTAAAAATATGGTACAGATAAACAACTTGAAAAAGACGAAGAAATCCCTAAACATACACAACACAATTTAGTCCGTCTACAGGAAAGTGAATACATCAAAAGATTGCTTCAATTTCACAAGGTAAATACGTTAGATATTTTCATATTTTTGCCATTTTATGCCCTCTTTTAGACAATAGATTTAATAAGAATACATTGACGTTTTGAAGATAAAAATATTACAAAGCTATTCTTGTTTGGCCATGGTAGAGGCCGTCTCATCGTGCAAAACTCATCCAGAGATAGCTGCCCATGGACATTGTTCGATCATTTGTTGAATTAACTTTCTGTGTGAGGTTACTGACTGGTGGTTATATAATTCAATTTCCAGTGAGTCATTTTGATTGTACGTTTGTCAGCTGCAGACTCCAAATAGATTCTGATTGACCAGTGCAACGAAAAAAAATAAAAAAAACACTCCCAAAAAACATACACTTAATAATCCCAATCAATGATAAACCAGACAAACAAACAAGCAAAGTATTAGAAAAGATATATTTACTTAGAGATTGAAACTTACCGGAGATGGCTACCACCAAGAAAAACGCAGCTAACATACTGTTCATTTTCTCCATTTCGTACAGATGATGATGCCTTGATGTCGACGACTTGTAATGTGAATCTGGCGAATACAACAAAGAGTATGGCATTGTATTGGTCATAGGGGCTTTATATGGCATGGCCACGGCCTTCAAAAAACGTTAATCACATGACTGAAAGGTCATGATACATGTAAGTTGGCTTATTAGATCTTGCTCTCACCCTTTATATGTTGGACATATAGCCAAGAATCAAAACCCTATTGGTACCCTGACAAAGACGTCTTTCAGAGCCGAACAAGGAGAAATGCCAACATTCTAGGGTTCATACCAAACTTTTGAACTCCGGTGGTTTGTGGTACTTTTCCTTTGGCACCACCGCTTTTCCAAATGAAGTATTTGTCAAATTTGTATTTTATATGCTTTTACAATCTACTGGACATTGGGTTTATCCAATCACCTTCGTCACATATGTAGTTCAACAATTAAAACGCACATTTAACCTATTACCAAACAATAACGATGTTTAACCACTTTGTTCCAGACGACTCTTGAAAACATTGTGGGAGAAAAGGAGAAATTGCTCTCAACGAGCAATTTCTCCTTTTCCCACAATGTCTTCTGCCCTATCAGAAGAGTGTTCTTCCATTTCATCACCTTTTGAAATGTCACATGCAAACTCTTTCACTTTGGCACAGTCAAATATTTGGTGTTTGGTAAATGGAATTGGTTAAGTACATTTTGATTGATTTCAAATCTCTCGGGATTTATTGAGTTTCCTAAATGGTATAGTCATGGTAGTACCATTATGTTCAAAAGTATGAATTAGCTTGAAAGTGGCGAAGCGATGAGGATTCCCGGTTAAAAACTAAGATTTCGTAATAGTTTTCGTCATTTCCATTGAATAGGCGATAACACTGTGTAGGCTTTCCCCACAATTTGTGAAATCGATATGCATTTAGAGCATTTGTTATTTTCCTTTATTTATATTCTTTGTAGTATAATAGGAAATAAAATGTTGAAACTGTACTCTGATGATGACGTGTAAAATACATATCATGAAAATCACGCTTCAACTACAATGCTAATGGTTTGATAATTTGACGGAGTTATGACCTTTTTGCTATGCAACATCGGATAGTTGAACATCCATTAGTTCAGTAACACCATGTCTCTAGTGGCGGATTTCTACGGTGGCGCATAGGTGACATATGCACGGTTTTACTTTCAAAGTATGCTTTCTCGAGAACATATCATCTATTAGCTCTGGAAGATGAACTTCTTAAAGAAAATGTATTCTCGCAATAATGATAAAAAGGTAACACGGGAAAACGGTAAATTGTTCGTTTTATCCTGTTACCCTTGCAGATTTTTGTACCGACAACTAGTTAACGTGTTGTTTCTGTATTATGCAACTTTAACACGTGACGATTCATGTGTCCATCATGACTTTTGAAGTTCTATTTACAAATCTACAGAATTTTCCTTTTGTAAATTGTCGCTTAATATTGGTTTTCCGTATTTACCTTTCTGATGTGTCATAATTTCATTTCTTCTTTTTTTTAAAATATTTATCCACAAATTTATCAGAACAACTAGAACAGATGAATGATGTCTAAGAATAGGTAATGTTACCGTTTTCCCTAGTTATTTTTTTTTTCAACTCGAGAAAAAATTGACGAATCTCGCATACCTGTGTCATTTGTTTTTTTATTTTTATTTGAATTATTACGAAGAAAAGAAAATACTTCGTTTTACTAAGTTTACATCACTAGAGAAAACGTTTTTTTTCAGTTTCCCATATTTTTATATTAGCACGTCAATACGAAACAAATGTGTTTTCCCGAGTTGATTAATGTTTTTTTCTTCTCGGAAAAAACAAAGAAAGTAAAACCTTGCGCATGTCATTTCAAAGCTACCGTAGGTTTGCCGCCAATTGAGGCTTTTATAGCCCATAGATACACCAGGACAAAAAATGTGCCTTAACCCTTTACCAAACGCCAAATTTTCGACCGTCCCAAATTGAAAGAGTTTGTAGACGACATTTCAAAATGTGATGAAACTGAAAAACAATCTTTTGATATAGCAGAAAACATTGTGGGAAAAGGAGAAATTGCAATGTTTTCCAGGGTCATCTGCAACAAACTGGTCAAATGTCGATATTGTCTGGTGATGGGTTAATTCATATAAACGCTTTAAAAGCTTAAGATCTTATGTGTTTTGATGTAAAGAGTTAACAGAGAAAAAATGCGCATTATATATGGTATAATAGCAAGCAACCTCAAGTCTATGCGAGTTTTAACTAATCCATTGTGACACTAACACATACCTTACCGGACAAGCATTTAATGGCTGCAACACAATTTTAGCGGAATGCAAAGATTTACATTTTCCTACTAATATCATGTCAATTTGAATGTAAAACGTACTGAAATAGCTCCAAATCGAGAATTTCAACGTTGCCACATATCACATACCTGAGATCAAGTTTTCAAAAACTTTATCTAGGATCTTTTGTCAGTGTTTGTTTTATTCAATGAACTGTGTGAATTGTTCAAAAGAATAATACTACAGTCTCCTAGTGCGTTAACCCTTATAGTGCTGGAACCGAATTCATGCTTATACAAACAGGTTGGATCCAGGCCAGACGCCAAGTAAATTGGGATCTTACCTGTTTGCAACTCTTATTATCTTTTTTCATCAGAATTAAGCAGATATTTAAGGTTTGGAAAAGCAGACGACACAACAATCTACTTTTAGAAAATTACCCAGCATTCTTAGAGCGGTTTATTGGCGTGAGAGCTTGGCTCCCAGTTGATATAGAAAACGCCGAATGTTCTAGTCCATTTGAACAGTACGGTAAGGGATCTTCCTCTGTCTTCTTTGGTCGGGCATCGCAAAATAATCAATATGATATACCATGGACGTGATATAGGTCGCAAATAAACTATCAGACCGACATTCAAAGGATGGAATATCATAAAAAAGAAAAGAAAGGAAAAACAACAAAACACACATGTCATTTCTTATAACACTTTTTTATATGAGGTAACACAGAGGCAGCAGATAGAGTTTGAGTAAAATAAAGGAACACATAAACAAAAGATGAATATTTAGAAAAATATTTAAAACGAAAAATGATAGAGGAAAAAAAAACGATTTCCCAATACGAGCAGTTTATTCACATGTCGCATTCCATTTTGCTTACGTCTGTTAATGCCTTCAATTTGGACAAACCACAACTTAACATGTTGGAGATGGATGAAAAATAAGTCTGCAGAGAACTACCAGTCGGCTGCGAATCACCAGGATACTTCATCTTTGTATAATCTATCCTATATCACCATTGTTTTTTCCATTCTATTAAATTTTTAAATTTGAACCTTTGTCTGGTCCAACTTGAAAGGAACAATTGCAGACGATAAAAGATAACAGGAACAAAAAACGTTCTTCATAATGTTAAGTTGTCGTATCATAATTTTGTTACTGTGGTTGAACGTTTCATATGACTTCCACACCGAATGTGTAAAAATGAGGTCTAATAGAGTAAGACATTAAATCAATATTAAGGACAAAAACTAGTATGAAATCGAGCATTTTTATCAAGGGAGATAACCACTATAGATCTATGAACAAAGAAAGTTGCGGTTGTCCCGCCTTTTGGATATACAGGAATAATACGTTCCTCCAATCGCAACTATTCGGGTATTTCCGTGACCTATAAAATACACGTTTTCATTGGATAAACCCGATATGTTCTGATTGACGATTCCCAATTCCTCCAAAGTATTGATACGCAGTACATGAGATTACATAAGCTTCTGTGGCCAAGAAGCCTAATTCTAATAGTCAAAGTCATAGCGTCCCTTTCTGCGTAAGTTCGATTTCCAATATCGGCATGTTTTATTTTTTTTTACAAGTGTAAGTATTTCGTCATGTTATACCTCACTTTGTTGCGTCTTCTGATCAATAGTATAGAATCCACTGTGACAAAAGGACAAATTACTCCCTAATAGCAATGTATTCTTTCGGTTGGCTTTTGAAATGGCAATATTCGAACCCACTTGATCAAATTCACATAGCTTTGCGCTATTTCTTTGCAAGAAAGCTTTACCTTTATTGCAAACAAACGCATAATACTTAGAAATTATGTAGTCTTATTTTTTGTTTTACAGTATTTTACAAAAATAACCAAATATTGAACAACCTTATGATAAGGCTCGGAGAGCGGATAACGGTAACATACATACGAGTATCAAGTTATGTTAACACCGGTTATACCATTAGCAAAAAAAACATGTGGTTTCCGGTAAATCTATAAGAGAAAACTCGGGTTTACTTTGGGTGTTTCCGGCAACACTCGAAGTCTTATTCGGCACGTGTCCGGCAAAGCCGGACTCATCCCGATTGCATTCGGATCGTCTTCGAGTAGAAACGGAATGGACTGGTTTTACATAAATTCATTGCCGCTCATTGAGTTTATTTCCGCAAATCATGAATGAACCATAAACCATTCTATCGAAAAACAAAACACGAACAACAGGATCGGCGCCACCGCTTCAAACTTTAAATTGGACACAGTGTTCAACCCCTTGAAAGGACAACGTATCGCCAGTTGTAGGTAAGAGAATTCTTTGTACTCTTTCATTTCGTTATAAAACAGTATATCTAAATAAACCATTTTCACCAAAATTCGTCATAGAAAAATCGAGAAGGCAAGCCCTCGTCATGCCTCGCTGAAGATGCTTCCTCTAAGCAAACATCCATCTGAAAATAACTTCTCCCTTTTCAGTAGAACTACATCATTCATTTTTTATTATTACAGTACATGTTCCCTGCAGTACTAGGCTAGAAAATGTGTGTTGCCCACAACACTCCACGGTGAAATATCTATCGATTCGGTGATTACACCCTGCAGTTTGGCATAATCTAATGTTTATGTAGACGGTCTATGTCATTTTCGCGGTGTGTAAGGAAAGGGATTGTCTAAGGAAAGCATTAGGTACACATCGTGTTGTAGATGGAATACACTATTATGCTGACCAATAAAGCAACGGTGTCAACTCGTCAGTTGCTGACATGGATTATTTGTTATTGTTGGAGCTTTTAAATTGAGTACAAGATACCTTCTTGACAATTTAATAGCGTAATGGGCCTATAGTTTAGATAACAATGACAGCGTGAATTTCCTTTTCAAAAAATGAAATTCCCTGTAAAGTATTTGATTATATATGTCACTTTATTCGTTTGACAGTATTTTATTTTACTTGATTCAAGTGATAGTATTATTCCAAAACATTGAATTATTCTTGCAAGTGATAATTTTGGCCCGAGAGTTTATGGTAATAGATCCCTTAGTTGTTTTTTCTTTATTTAACAGAATGCATGATGGTTGGGAATATGACGATTTCAAACAAGCTTCAAATGAAGAGATGATGCAGACCTGCATAAAAATTGACTCTGTTTTATAATACAAGTAAGTACATAGTCTTTCTCAGGCCACTTTGAACTTTACAAACATAAGTGTCATAAACATAGAAGATAGCTTATGAAAGCAATATAACAAAGAAGCAATCTCTCAAATGTCAAATCAGTGTTTCTCTTTAATTCAAACATCTCTCATTAGATTACACCATAGATAACAATGCCAGCATGAATTTCCTTTTCAAAAAAATGAAATACCCTGTAAAGTATTTGGTTATATATGCAACCTTATTCGTTTGGCAGTATCTTATTTTACTTGATTCTAGTGATAATATAATTCCCAAACATTGAATGTTTCTTGCAAGTGAGAATTTTGGACCAAAGGTTTATGGTAATAGATGCCTTAGTTGTGTTTTCTTTATTTTACAGAATGCATGATGGTTGGAAATATGACAATTTCAAACAAGCTTACAAAGAAAAGATGATGCAGACCTGTATGAACATTGACTCTGTTTTATAGTACAAGTAAGTAGATCTACATGTATATTCTTTCCCACATCCCTATGAACTTTACAAACATAAATGTCATAAACATAAAAGTGGTGGTGAAAGTGGTGGACTCAGAACTCGAGGGGGAGGGGGCAGGGGCCAGTCCCACCAAGACCTCTTGTTTAGTGGGAATGCCTTTGACAAGTCACTTCAGAGCCCTAGCCTAGTACTTGGGTATCCAGGAAAGCTGCTCCAGAACTGAAAAATGTAGGTACGGCACTGATGGAGAGGACCCATATGGGACCTGTGTCAGTTAATGACTCTAATCTAAATCTAATTATAACAAAGAATCAATCTCAAATGTCAAGGTGGTTTTTCTCTCTAATTCAAACGTCTCTGATTAGATTATAGCATAATAACATATGATATGCAGCACAGTATTCAGGAAACAAGCAAGTTTGACAAAGGTTGGAATTCTTAACATGTCCTCCTTATATTACTTTGTTTTTCAAAAAAAAAAATAGTAACACATAAACGTTGATGAATTTGGTGTTACTCACAATTTGTAATTGACTTTTCCTTTGTTCTTTTTTGAAAACCTTGGTTTGACAGAGAATGAAAGCAAATAAATCAAGACAGGTTGAAATATAGATTTTTATCATCAATCAGTTCTTTTTTCCTGTCAGATTACTGCTTCAATTGATTACCATGGGGAAAGAATTATTTCAAATGTTACCAATTGAGAATAATCAGTCAGTTAAATGTAGCCAGTATTGGCAAAAGATTAGTATTTTTTATTTATCTTTTAACAGCCAAAACTGATGACTAACTGGTAGAGTAAGGAAGAGGTAACAACATCAAAATATACTTGAAGATCACATGGAATTGGTACAATCAAAACAGATGAAGATTTACATGGACGCCTGATTACCCTAAATCTATTGATATGTTTGACTCATGAACAGTTTTAAAGCTAAGTTTTCTCTTTAAAAGACTATTTCAAGGATAGTGTTTAGTGTTATTTGGTACTGATAACATCAAATGACAATAATATAGAACAACTGTGATGGACTATTGAATATTCTATATTGCTAACAATATCACATATGTCTTATGGTACTTGTTTTCTTTTCTTTTGTTTCAAGAAGCCTTCAAAAATTCAACTTAACCCTTTCCCAAACAACAAAATTTCGACTGTCACAAATTGAAAGAGTTTGCAGACGACATTTCAAAATGTGATGAAATTGAACAATATTCTTCAGGAAAAGCAGAAAACCTTGTGGGAAAAGATAAAATTGCTCGTTGCGATCAATTTCTCCTTTTCACGCAATGTTTTCTATAGTCATCTGCAACAAAGTCGTCAAATGTCGTTATTGTTTGGGAAAGGGTTAATCAAATTAATGAGACAAAAAGCATGTCCATACTATATTTAGACAGCTTAGTCAGCCTACAGCATACCAGTAGAAGACAGAAACTTGTCATTACTTGAATTTCATTTCTTACAGTTGCATGTGTATGCAATTTTTCAATGAAACAAAGATGGGAGTTTAGTTTAAATTTTAAGCATACATCAGTGTAAAATTATTTTTTTCTTTCAGTATCCATGGTAAACCCCTTAATTTTCAACACAAATTTTTAATCAATTATTGCAAAGGGAAATTGGCTCAGAGAGCACATTTTCCTTATCACAATTGTTCTATACATTGGTCAAGGAAATTTTTAATTATATCTGTTATTGCTTTAAATTTCAAACAATATTTTGGAAAAAATGGATAAACATCTTAAGGATGTATGTCATAGAATATTTGTTGATATATTTTTTTGAAAAATCTAAAGTTGATCATGAATATTTCTGCCATATGCTTCCAACTTTAAGGAGTTTTTTTTTCAAACTATGAAGATCAGGAAAATGTTGCCATCAAACATGAAAATAATGTCCCAAGATCAAGCAGTGACTTCATTTTTTCAATTAATGTGTTAGAGCAAGGAATTTGACTACATGAACAAATGCTGTCTGCTGCTTTTCACTTATGTCTTTTAACTACATTTTATTAATAGTTTATTGCATATCAATTTTTTTTTGCATTTTTTGTTCTTTAAGTCCTTTGATAGATAAACACATATCAAAAAAGCAGTGTTTTATGTGTGAAAAGTTAATAAAATTTTAATCAAAATTATAGAATCTTTTACTTTTATTTTAAAGTTAAACAAAAAACCATTTGGCTACAACAAAGCTATTTGTTGTATTTGAATGATCCTTTGGAGATCTGCTAAGCAATTTATTTGGGATATCCTTATCTACAGTAAAGAAAAATTCAAACAAATACCTGATTGGCTTTCTATATGATGTAATTTAGTTACCTTAGAATGTACAAGCAAATGAGTATGTTGTTCAATATTGTCTGATACTATTAACCCAAATGACCCTTCTTCATCACCAAATGACATGTTGTTGGTTCTCATGATGATTTAACCCTTTCCCAAACAACAAATTTTTGACTGTACCAAATTGAAAGAGTTTGCAGACGACATTTCAAAATGTGATGAAATTGGAAAATAATCTTCTGATAGGCCAGAAAACATTGTGGGAAAAGGAAAAATTGCTCGTCACAAGCAATTTCCCATTTTCCCTCAATGTTTTTTAAAGATGTCTGCAACAAAGTGGTCAAATGTCGTTATTGTTTGGGAAAGGGTTAAACCAGTACCTACAACACATAATTTTGTGAAGAAAATTCTATGATTTCATGCAGAGACAGACTTGTGGTTCAAATATTGTAGTTTGGTGGTTCTGACATTGCATGAGCAGTTTGTCCTTACATGATGAATGTCTCATTATTGATGATAGCCCAAGCAAGCTAAACTTATACCCATATAAAACATATACCATCAAAAACGTTTAACAGAAGTCTACAAGGAGACTTATCCTTTTACTAAGACCTATCTAAATGTGACAAAGATGACAGCTTTGTTACAAAATGAGTATTTGCTCCCTAAAGTAAGCCAATTCTTATACTTCCGCAAAGTTGTACTCTGAATTGAGATTGAAACACATATTCATTAGTATGTAAGTTTTTCACAAAATCCATGCCATTGAGTTGAGAGAGCGGTCTAGAGGCAATGGGTTAGTTCATATAATTGCTTGTGATTTATTACAATAAACGCTCGTCGATGTTCTTAACTTGGTCAATAATGCTTAATTAATCTTTGTATTGCTTAACCAACTGACTTAAGTGGTCAATCAATGCGATAAGTTTCACTCACAAAGCTTCTTTTTTACTATTTACACCAGGTTGCTCATCAAAGTAGAAGCTATGATTCCACTCAAGGTCCTTCAAGGGTTGTGCCTCGTTTTGGATCACGAAGAATGTAACGTCTCAGAACTAGAAATGGACCTTCATCAATACCATCACCACCAACTCCAAGTGTTAAGTCAGGTCGCCAAATCCGTCGGTAGATATCACAACATTCATTCGATCAAAATCACGTAGTCGTCCCTGGACATCATGTCCAAAGTCATGGCCGTTGTCATGTAGACGACAGAGTCCATCGAGCACGTGACCTTGGCCGAGGATTTGTCGCGTCGTCCCGTGAAGGTTGTCACGGCAGCCACGTGGGCAGCATTACAGTCTGCCTGCAGCAATATGAGGACCGTGAAACAGCTCCGTTTTCTTGAAAACAGGGTCACCGCCATCACGTATCACGTGCTACAACACATTCCCAACACCATAGCAACGGTGGATTTCTCACGCTGTCAGTTGAATCTAATGTGCGCCGGGGAGATTTCGGGACATCTTCATGGCAACGTTCACATCCGGGTACTCGACCTAAGCTACGCAAAGTTGGACAGCACCGAGTTCGTATCGATATTCCAAGGCATGCAGATGTGCGAGGGAATCCGAAAAGTCCGGTTCCGGGGAGCCGCATTCGATCGTCCGTCCGTGCCGGCCCTTGCCGAGTATATCCGACTGACCCATTCACTCGAGGTCCTCGATCTGAGCGACTGCGAGCTCACGACGGACATGTGTACCCGGCTCGTGTCGTCGATTCGGCAGAACAGGACGATAACGAGGCTCGTCCTTAACGGGACCAAGGTCACGAGCGAAGGTCGAGAAGTGATCTCGAAAACGAAGTCAAAAATACAGCCTGTCTTCGTTGAGGGTCTAGTAGAGTTCTACCGTTAAATTCGACAAAGACTTTTCCTGAGGCTAACACGTTGCACACTTTTGGATTTCCCAAGACGTTCTGAATCACAAGCATCGATTGAAGGTATACTATTGCTGTAAAAGAAGAAAATGCCCGTATCTCTTTCGTAACACTTTCGTAATAATGAGAGGTGTGGCATTTTAAAGTCAAAGCAAGCAAATACAGTGGTAAGATATTGAGTGTTCTACGCAGTTTTTTAACACATGTTTATACACAACCTTAATTATATGAACATCGATACCCACGATGTTGGTGGTCTTTTAAAGGAAAAAGAAGTTCACTTTGGGAATACACCTCTTGTTTTGACTTCTGGTCAATACCAACCTTTGACAAAGTGTTATAAGCATTATGGCCTAAAAATATGTGCAGATGGTGAAGTTACTGATTCAATTCACGTAAACTAGCCAATCCTTTGAATTATTCGCCAAACTCTGTATCATGTATACGCACTTCTATTCCATTGTTCAATAATAACATAGATATTGAACACATTTGATGCAGAATACATAAGAAGCCAATTCAGGTGTAATTATTTATAAGCACCGTGTATCATGTTGATATTGTTCGCCGTATTAACATTTTGTACTGTATTTACATTGGCGTTCAATGGTGCTATACGAGTACTTTCCAGTTTTGACCCGGATTTGCTGTTTCCAGCCCTGATGCCATCCCTGACACCATGTTCGTTTGGTCACATCTCATTCCGTCCAATTATGTTAAAGGTCCTGTTGAATGAAAGAAATATAAAACAAGTCAATTACTTTGTGATTATATGTATTATGGAACACCCATTTGTATTATTTATATTCGCCATAGTCAACTCTTCAACCCTCATGGATACGCACAACACAGGATTTGATCACTTATTTCAAAGTAACTTATGTTGTCGCATCTGCTACAGGAGGCTTTAGAAACCTCTGTGACAAGAGGGAGACTTGTTCCTAATAATCATTTTATATTTTTGTCACAACGTTTTCAACCTTTTTCTAAAAGGAATATGTATTCCATTTCGTCATATTTTGTCGTCTGTTTTTTCTTTCAATCTGAAAAATAGGTGATTTCTAATATGGGAGATTGTTTTCGTTCATTTCTTCAAGCAGGACAGTGTGCGTTGTCGATATGGGGCAACAGTGAATTAGCAAGCACTTTTTATTGTTTCAAAATGTATGTACTGTAACATATATTGTATTTTGATTAATATTTCAATATTAAAAATCGAATTGTTTTTGTATTTTCATGCTGTTATTGTGATCTGATCATGCAGTATAAACGATAAGCTGTTAATCCATTACCAAACAATAACGACATTTGACCACTTTGTTGCAGACGACTTTGGAAAACATTGTGGGAAAAGGAGAAATTGCTCGTTACGAGCAATTTTTCCCACAATGTTTTTTGCGCTATCAGAAGAATATTTTCCAATTTCATCCCCTTTTGGAATGTAAATTTGGGACAGTCGAAAATGTGTTGTTTGGGAAAATTTTCCCCTATTGTACCACTTTAGGGGATATAAGTTATCATATACCACCATTACCGGAAAGTTGATGTTAAACTCATGCGCGCTACTCATTATTGCTACCATTGGCAAAAATAAATTTATAATTTTGCTTTTTTCACCTACTTTTGCCAATGATAGCAATGTAACAACCCGTTATGTAATAAAGTTGCATAATGTAATAACTATAACAAAACGGGTTGAGATGTGTTACATTTTGCGTTTTTCGATGCCAACCCGTTATGTAATAAAGTTGCACTATGTAATAATTATTACGAAATAGATTGATTTTTTTTCAAAAATATTTTTTTCTATACAAACCCGATATGTAGTAATATTCATAATGGTAACATGGTGATATTTTCACGCAAATTGTTTTCTCTTCCAAGCCAAAACAGGCTTATAAGCAGAAGAGACATGTTCTAAAAGTCTTTGTTTGAGCAATTGTTAAGCAAAGAAACCATTCAAAATGACCAAATTCCAAAACGTACCAAAAAAGGTAAAGTCAAATAACTCAGAAAGCCTATTTCGGCTTATCAGCAAATTAAAAGAAAAAATCAAATATCGGATTTAGCGTTTAAATGGTCAGAAACCCATCGCAAATGGTAACATGTACCAAAAGAAGGCAAACAGAGATACTTGAAAGCCCAGATGGACATATCAGCAATTTATGAAAATATCAGAAAACTTGATTGTTCGCAATTTTAAAGCGCGGATACTGTTCCAAATGACTCAATGTACAGAAAGAAGTTAAAACACGTAACTAACAAAACCAAAATGGGCTCATGGGCATATTACAAAAACGCCTTTATAAACACGTCTGTTTTTGAGCTTATATGGTAAGAAAAACTTCGCAAATGGCAGCACGGACACATGTGCAATTCTCTAAGAAAAGCTGTTTTAGTAACATTTCACTATGTAAAAATTATTACAAAACGGGTTCAGTTTTATTACATTTTGCCTTTTTTCGATGCGAACCCGTTATGTTATAAAGTTGCATTATATAATAGAATATGTTAAAAAGATTGATATTCTACAAAGTGAATTTTTAGATGCCAACCCTTTATGTAATAATGTTCACATTGGTTACATGGTCACATTTTCACACAAAATGTAACCTCTTCCAAGCCAAAGGAGGCTTATGAGCAGATTTCAGAAATTATCAAGATCTTTGTTTGAGCTATATTCAAGCAAGGATACCTTCCAAATGACTAAATGTACCGCAAAAAGTTAAACCGAAAAACTTACATAGCTGAAGTGGGCTTATCAGCAAATTACAAAGGCGATTGTATTTATCTTTTTAGCGCTTCTATGATGAGAAAAACTTGCAAATGGCAGTGCTTTGAGTGAAGCTGGTCTCTTATAACGTTGAACTATGTAATAATTGTTACAAAATGGGTTGTGTTTTATTCCACTTTGCATCTTCCGATGCAAATCCGTTATGTAATAAGAATCTATAACGATCAAATACCGATATTTACACACAAAAGGTAACCTTTTCCGAGCCAATAGAGGCAACATTAAGTTTTAAAATTGTTCAGTTTTGAATAAACCTTGAAAAAATAGAGACAAACCATTGTTTGATGACCGAAACAGTCGTTTTATCATTATAAAAAATGGAATCATTTATCACTTTTTAGCTCGATTATTCGAAGAATAAGGAGAGCTATACTACTCACCTGGGCGTTGTCGTCGGCGTTACACATTGGTTAAGTTTTTACATACAAGTTTCTATCTCATGAACTTCTGTATGGAATGGGTTACTACTTTACACATGTGTTCAAGGTCATAATCTACGGTCGAAATTTTCATAACTTTTCTGCCTTGCTTTGTAAAATGATTTGACTAACAAGTTTCCTATTTATGAAATATCACCATCTAATAAATATGAATTTTATTACATTCGTGGTTAACATAGACAAATTCGCTAAAACAAACCGATTCGTTATGATTATTACAAAGTGCAACTTTATTACCCCAAATCGCAAAAGGTAATAAAAACAGCTCTACTTATAGAATTGCAATTTGGTACGTTCTGCTATTTGTGAAGATTTCTCACCATATAAGCACTAGAAAAGATCGATTTAATTGCCTTTGTTGCTGATAAGCCCTCTTTGGCTTTCTTAGATACTTTGTTTAACCTTTTCAGTAAATTGAGTCATTTAGGACAGTATCCTAGTTTGAAAATTGCTCAAACAAAGTTTTCTGATAACTTGTGACCTTTGCTCCTAAGCCTCTTTGGCTTGGAAGAGGTTACCTTTTGTGTGAAAATCTCATGTAGAATATAAATCTTTTTCGTATATTTTATTACACAATGCAACTTTATTGCATAACGGGTTCGCATCGAAAAACGCAAAATGTAAAAAAACTGAATCCGTTTTGTGATAATAATTACATAATGCAACGTTATAAGAAAACGGATTTACTTAGAGAATTGCACTTTGATATAAAACCCAAGAGTTACCCATTTTGAAGACATCATTTCAGTTTGTCAGTGCACAATACTAATACGATATTTGCTATGTTTGGTATGTTCGTAGCATTTATCACTGTGCTAAACCTAATTATCATATAACTAGAACAGCCAATTGATCTTATTGCTCATAAGCCAATATGTACTGTTCGTCAACGGTTCTCGCCATATGTTGGTCGTATTCAATCGATTTCGTGTTTGACTTCGGAAAGAAAAAGGATATGTTAGTCCATTTCAATATCAATGATAAGCCTTTTGTGGCCGAAAAAAAAACTTGATTCGTCTCGTTTCGAAAGCTTCTGCTATATATGTGTGCCGTATCTGAAATATTTATCGCAAACAATCAAGTGTTCTAACATTTTCTCAGAATGCTGAAATGCCCAAGTTGGCTATCAAGCATCTCTGTTTGCCATCTTTTGGTGCATGTTGCCATTTGCGATGGGTTTTTGACCATTTAAACACTAAAACCGACATTTGAAATAGTTTTTGTAATTTGCTGATAAGCCCATTTCGGCATTCTTAGTTACTTGCTTTGACCTTTTTTGGTACGTTTATTCATTTGAAATGGTTTCTTGCTTGACAATTGCTCAAACAAAGATTTTTAGAAAATGTGGATTCTGCTTATAAGCCTGTTTTGGCTTGAAAAAAGATTACTACATTTTGCGTGAAAATATCACCATGTTACCATTATGAATATCGCTACATAACGGGTTTGTATAGAAAAAAATCATTTTGAAAAAAATAATCAACCCGTTTCGTAATAATTATTACATAGTGCAACTTTATTACATAACGGGTTGGCATCGAAAAAAGCAAAATGTAACACATCTCAACCCGTTTTGTAATAATTATTACATCATGCAACTTTATACTATATCGCTATACTCCTTCATTCCACAACATTTCGTTTTAACCCATTACCGAACAATAACGACATTTAACCGCTTTGTAGTAGATGACTCTGGAATCATTGTGGGAAAATGAGAAATTGCTCGTTTTCACCCTATAAGAAGATTATTTTCCAATTTCATCACATTCTAAAATGTCGTCTGCAAACTCTTTCAAATTATGACAGTCGAAAGTTTGGCGTTTGGTAAAGCTTTAAAGCGACGGTACTTAGCAAATCTGTTTCTTTCGTCCCGCCTATGAATCCTATAGGTTCCTTTGTAGTTATCAAAGCAGTTTGGTTGGTTTGCTAGGATTTTACATGGTGTAAATGAAATGATTCAATAACATGTTGAATCCCGACTAATTTTCGAGAAATCGAGACTTATAGTGTTTCATAAAATCTGTTTAATGTCAACAGATGAGATTATTCGAGAAAGGTTTAACACTGATGAAAGGCGATCCCGTTTACTTAACGAGCAGATTCAGGGCAGAATAATGGTCTTTTTGATCCAAGATACATCATGAAAACCCAAACCAGTCCAGCTTCATACAACCGACACCAGATTGAATGACTTCCAGGTGGTTTTGGTCTTAGGTGGCTCCGGTTTGTAATTTGAGTCTGGTTCAGGTTAGCTAATTTATTTGAATAGAAATGATGCCTGGCTGCAACATTAAACATTTTAATAATCCAGAAACGGGGTGTTGTTGGTTCTCCAAAGGCAGTTTGTAGTGGTAAGTCAAAACTATTTGACGAAACATTTCTTTGTTGGTTTGTCAGAAATATTTGACGAAACATTTCTTTATTGGTTAGTCTAAACTTTTTGACGAAGCCTTTCTTTGATGGTTAGTCAAAACTTTTTGACGAAGCATTTCTTTGTTGGTTAGTCAAAACTATTTGACGAAGCATTTCTTTGTTGGTTAGTCAGAACTATTTGACGAAACATTTCTTTGTTGGTTAGATAGAACTATTTGACGAAGCATTTCTTTGTTGATTAGTCAAAACTATTTGACGAAGCATTTCTTTGATGGTTAGTCAGAACTATTTGACAAAACATTTCTTTGTTTGTTAGTCAAAACTTTTTGACGAAGCCTTTCTTTGATGGTTAGTCAGAACTATTTGACGAAGCATTTCTTTGTTGGTAAGTCAAAACCATTTGACGAAGCATTTCTTTGTCGGTAAGTCAAAACTATTTGACGAAGCATTTCTTTGTCGGTTAGTCAAAACTATTTGAAGAAGCATTTCCTTGTTGATTAGTCAAAACTATTTGACGAAGCATTTCTTTGTTGGTTAATCAAAAATATTTGACGAAGCATTTCTATATTGGTTAGTCAGAACTATTTGACGAAACATTTCTTTGTTGGTTAGTCAGAACTATTTGACGAAACATTTCTTTGTTGGTTAGTCAAAGCTTTTTGACGAAGCATTTCTTTGTTGGTTAGTCAGAACTATTTGACGAAGCATTTCTTTGTTGGTTAGTCAGAACTATTTGACGAAGCATTTCTTTGTTGATTAGTCAAAACTATTTGACGAAGCATTTCTTTGTTGTTTAGTCAGAACTATTTGACGAAGCATTTCCTTGTTGGTTAGTCAAAACTATTTGACGAAGCATTTCTTTGTTGGTTAGTCAAAACTATTTGACGAAGCATTTCTTTGTTGGTTAGTCAAAACTTTTTGACGAAGCATTTCTTTGTTGGTTAGTCAAAACTTTTTGACGAACCATTTCTTTGTTGGTTAGATAGAACTATTTGACGAAACATTTCTTTGTTGGTTAGATAGAACTATTTGACTAAGCATTTCTTTGTTGATTAGTCAAAACTATTTGACGAAGCATTTCTTTGTTGGTTAGTCAGGACTATTTGACGAAGCATTTCTTTGTTGATTAGTCAAAACTATTTGACGAAGCATTTCTTTGATGGTTAGTCAGAACTATTTGACGAAGCATTTCTTTGTTGGTTAGTCAAAACTATTTGACGAAGCATTTCTTTGTTGGTTAGTCAAAACTATTTGACGAAGCATTTCTTTGTTGGTTAGTCAGAACTATTTGACGAAGCATTTCTTTGTTGGTTAGTCAAAACTATTTGACGAAGCATTTCTTTGATGGTTAGTCAAAACTATTTGACGAAGCATTTCTTTGTTGGTTAGTCAAAACTATTTGACGAAGCATTTCTTTGTTGGTTAGTCAGAACTATTTGACGAAGCATTTCTTTGTTGGTTAGTCAGAACTATTTGACGAAGCATTTCCTTGTTGATTAGTCAAAACTATTTGACGAAGCATTTCTTTGTTGGTTAATCAAAACTATTTGACGAAGCATTTCTTTGTCGGTTAGTCAAAACTATTTGAAGAAGCATTTCTTTTTTGGTTGGTCAAAACTTTTTGACGAAGCATTTCTTTGTTGGTTAGTGAAAACTATTTGACGAATAATTTCTTTGTTGGTTAGTCAGAACTTTTTGACGAAGCATTTCTTTGTCGGTTAGTCAAAACTATTTGACGAAGCATTTCTTTGTTGGTTAGTCAGAACTATTTGACGAAACATTTCTTTGTTGGTTAGATAGAACTATTTGACGAAGCATTTCTTTGTTGATTAGTCAAAACTATTTGACGAAGCATTTCTTTGATGGTTAGTCAGAACTATTTGACGAAACATTTCTTTGTTTGTTAGTCAAAACTTTTTGACGAAGCCTTTCTTTGATGGTTAGTCAGAACTATTTGACGAAGCATTTCTTTGTTGGTAAGTCAAAACCATTTGACGAAGCATTTCTTTGTCGGTAAGTCAAAACTATTTGACGAAGCATTTCTTTGTCGGTTAGTCAAAACTATTTGACGAAGCATTTCCTTGTTGATTAGTCAAAACTATTTGACGAAGCATTTCTTTGTTGGTTAATCAAAACTATTTGACGAAGCATTTCTATGTTGGTTAGTCAGAACTATTTGACGAAACATTTCTTTGTTGGTTAGTCAAAGCTTTTTGACGAAGCATTTCTTTGTCGGTTAGTCAAAACTATTTGACGAAGCATTTCTTTGTTGGTTAGTCAGAACTATTTGACGAAGCATTTCTTTGTTGATTAGTCAAAACTATTTGACGAAGCATTTCTTTGTTGTTTAGTCAGAACTATTTGACGAAGCATTTCCTTGTTGGTTAGTCAAAACTATTTGACGAAGCATTTCTTTGTTGGTTAGTCAAAACTATTTGACAAAGCATTTCTTTGTTGATTAGTCAAAACTATTTGACGAAGCATTTCTTTGTTGGTTAGTCAAAACTTTTTGACGAACCATTTCTTTGTTGGTTAGTCAGAACTATTTGACGAAACATTTCTTTGTTGGTTAGATAGAACTATTTGACGAAGCATTTCTTTGTTGATTAGTCAAAACTATTTGACGAAGCATTTCTTTGTTGGTTAGTCAGGACTATTTGACGAAGCATTTCTTTGTTGATTAGTCAAAACTATTTGACGAAGCATTTCTTTGTTGGTTAGTCAGAACTATTTGACGAAGCATTTCTTTGTTGGTTAGTCAAAACTATTTGACGAAGCATTTCTTTGATGGTTAGTCAAAACTATTTGACGAAGCATTTCTTTGTTGGTTAGTCAGAACTATTTGACGAAGCATTTCTTTGTTGGTTAGTCAAAACTATTTGACGAAGCATTTTTTTGATGGTTAGTCAAAACTATTTGACGAAGCATTTCTTTGTTGGTTAGTCAAAACTATTTGACGAAGCATTTCTTTGTTGGTTAGTCAGAACTATTTGACGAAGCATTTCTTTGTTGGCTAGTCAGAACTATTTGACGAAGCATTTCCTTGTTGATTAGTCAAAACTATTTGACGAAGCATTTCTTTGTTGGTTAATCAAAACTATTTGACGAAGCATTTCTATGTTGGTTAGTCAGAACTATTTGACGAAGCATTTTTTTGATGGTTAGTCAAAACTATTTGACGAAGCATTTCTTTGATGGTTAGTCAAAACTATTTGACGAAGCATTTCTTTGTTGGTTAGTCAAAACTATTTGACGAAGCATTTTTTTGATGGTTAGTCAGAACAATTTGACGAAACATTTCTTTGTTGGTCAGTCAAAACTATTTGACGAAGCGACGCATTCTGTCCTTTGTAGGTGATTTGACTGAAGAGTCTTTTGGGCACGATTCTAGTTTACTCTGTGACCTTAGAAAACCCAAATTGATATGGATAACTTAAGGACTTTTGAAGCTTACATCAGGTAAAAATGCACAATTTACCATTCTCATTTGAATAGATATAAAGAAGCAAAGAAGGCTGGTTTGTATCCATGTTTAAACTTAAGTGTTCTTTCGCCCCAACGCGTATTCGACCCTCTTACCAGCACTGCATGTATCCATTAGATAATCAATGGTGTATTTTTGACGCATACTGTAATAAATTAACTGTAAGTAGCCAATTAAAATTGACGAAGACGATCGAATTTCTTTAGAGTGTATTCCATTATTCGTTGATTAAAATAGATAATTATTCAAATAAACTGTCATTTACCAGACGTCTGACACATGCGGATCGGAAGACTGAAACACAAAGGTACGAGAGAGATTAATAGAAATATACTCTGAACGTGTTTTTGACGGAGGATTATGGTTTATGGAATGCTCTCAAATATTAATCATAAGTTACTTCATTAAGTTCCTTTAAAGCTTATCCAGGCGTTTTTGTTATCAGTGTATATCATTCACTTGTGTGTATTCATGCCTGTATGGACGATTAACTTCCAAAATGTCAAAACCCCAGTCTGAATCAAGCTGGGGTTGGGACATCTTGAAACCTAACCGACAGAAAATATTTATAATGCCTTGTTAAATTGGTGTTTCATATAAAATCACCCTTTGTTTTCTGTAACAGGAACTGAGTGAAATAAAGGAAATTGAATTGAACTGAAGTGGCAGACGCAATGGTGACGTGTTGTATTCAACTTACTTCAGTCTTGAAATCATTTGAGCAAGCTATCTAGTGAATTATTGAGACCAAATGGGCATTTTCTCACTTCTATTCGTACAAATTGTCACACTTCAAGCTTTATAGGTATAACTTTTCTTTGTAATAAGTCCAATTAAGACGGTTAAAAAGTCGCCTAAAGTTGATGCTAACATCAATACATAAATGGTGCAATTAGGCTACCTATGTCAATAACATACAGATCTAAAGTTTAGTAGCGTTTGATCTCATTTCGTAATATATATTTCAAATACGATAGCAACTTTTATATCAAAAATATTATCACTTAACAAGTGTAGTTTGATTAACTTTAATTCACTTTCCTGGAAAACTATATACATGTATTTCATTCAACTATGTCTTCATGTAGGCTAATATATATGAACTTATTTTGTGAGCTATAAACATGTGTGTATGGTAAGCCCTTTACCAAATGCCAATTTTCTGACTGAATCAAATTGAATGAGTTTGCAAACGACATTTCAAAATGGGATGAAATTAAAAACTAATCTTCTGATAGGGCAAAAAAGCATTGTGGAAAGAAGAGAAATCACTCTTAACGAGCAATTTCTTATTTTCCCAAAATGCTCCAGAGTCGTCTGAAACAAACTGGTCAAATGTCGTTATTGTTTCGTAATGGGTTAACCCTTTCCCAAACAATAACGACATTTGAATTCTTTGTTGCGGACGACTTTAGAAAACATTGTGGGAAAAGGAGAAACTGCTCGTGACGAGCAATTTTTCCTTTTCCCGCAAGGTTTTCTTCTCTATCCGAAGAATATTTTTCAATTTCATCACTTTTTTAAATGTCGTCTACATAATCTTTCAATTTGGGACAGTCCAAAATTAGTTGTTTGGCAAAGGGTTAAGCATAATTAGATATACGGTGAACTGTGAAGATAACACGGCATTTGCCTCTCTTCATGTGGGTTCAAATTCCGATGACGGCGTTTGGATTTCCATAAGAGGCAGCCTCCCGACTGACTAACGGAATGTCCGTCGGTTCTACTTGGCTTGACCAGACCTTATGGACAGTTGGTAATTGGGTCTTCATCCATCATTTAGAGTCTGGAATCGCAATATACTCAGTAACTGATATTATGTTGAAGCGATTTTAAACCCATATATGAATTAATTAATAAATAAATATGTATAAATAAACAGATTGAGACAACAGAGAAATATGAGGGTTAACATCGGTATTCTAATACTTGTGCTTGATGCCATCACCAACACTACCTGTAGTATCAAGAGGGAACGAAACTTCGCTTTGGCCTGTAGAACCATAGACCCGCCGATTGGTGTTGTTCTGGGCGAATACGTGACTGCCCGGCAGAGTGGCTGCGCGATTGCCTGCCTTCAGACGAAAGACTGTCAATTCATAAGTGTGAAACCCGATTCGAGCGGAAACATGATCTGCAGGCTCTACCGCCCGGAGATCGCTTGTGCCGAACTTTCGATAGATCCTAACGATTGGACTACGCTTTCAATGCAAGGGGTAAGAAGTTTGCGTCATTTGTTAGAAATTGATTTGTCAATTCATTCATTTCTCACGGCTCTTATCCCATTACCAAACAATAACCACATTTGACCAGTTTGTTGCAGACGCCTCTGGATAACATTGCGAGAAAAGGAGAAATTGCTCTAAACGAGCAATTTCTCCTTTTCCCACAATATTTTCTTCCCTATCAGAAGATTATTTTTAATTTGATCACATTTTGAAATGTCATCTGCAAACTCTTTCAATTTGGGACAGTAAACAAATGTGCGTTTGGTAAAGGGTGATATATATTTAGTTATATTGCAGAGGTTTGTGTTCTTTAACGGAGCAATAAGAGAAATGTGCTTCAATTATATGGTTATGAGAAACCAGATACTGTTAAGGTAGAATACCCATAATCCGCAATTTTAAAACGAATTCATCGTTATCGAGTTGCTTCGGTAGTTCTTGGTTATCCTCGGTCTGGGTCTGGAACTATTCGGTTCAATGCGAACAGTTCCGGCTCAGACCGAGGACTCCCGAAAACGACCGAAGTAATCCGACAAAGGAACGAGTTTCAAAATGACGGATTATGGGTTTTCCATTTTAATGTACATCTAATTTTCGGTCCTTATCTCCATTTAACTTTGGTGGATCGTCATCACATTATCTTGATAAGCGAGGTGAATCAGCTAGACTATGTTATGTTAACATCTTAAACGTTGGAGAGACATTTTTTATAAGTCGAGGAAAAACCCCACTCGAAACGTGCGTTAATGCCATTTTAGGTTGTTATTAGCCCAGAAATACACTGTACAGATAATTGAATATCTCTAATGTTGGTGACAGGGCAATACTGATGCTCTTTAGAACAAGTTGTCAACTCAAAATATGAAAATTATGACTTACATCATCATAACCACGAACCTGTCATTACCCATTTCCAAACAATAACGACATTAAACCAGTCTGTTGCAGACGACTATGGAAATCATGGTGGCTCTTTACGAGCCATTTCTCCTTTTCCCACAATAAGTTTTACCCTTTCAAAAGATTATTTCTCAATTTCATCACATGTTGAAATGTCGTCAAGCCATAATAAGATGTCATATAAACAATACAGTTTGGGTATTGCGGTATGGTATCTTATAGAAATAGCCACTGAACGCCAAACTGATTCAGAATTTGCCGAAATATATGAGTATGCACAGACGGTATGCGACGGGTTCCAAACCGTTATTACGCTTTTGGGTCTGAAAATTAATTGTACATATAATAATAGGATCTCAAGCATAAAACCGTGAGTGGAAATCAGAGACTAATATCAGTTGTTTTAATTCCTCAATTAAGAGCTTTTTTTAAAAAGTGGTTGTTTCATTTGTCGCACGGTCAATTAAAACTTCCATAAGGAACTGTAAGGTTCGTATATTGTATATGCGTTTACTATTGTACGCAGATGTTGCTTTGAAATTGGGCCGTTCTAACTCTCTGTATATCAGTCTGTCCTCAATTCCGACAAGTTCCCTACCTTTAGGCTACATATCAGCCACTGACGTTTTCTTGTCTTGGGTCTGCATTCCGAATCCCTGTGGTGTACCCGCCATTGGTGTGGGTGTGGCTATCAGCTTCCTAGCAAGTGTTCTTATAGGGATGTAGCCCGTGGGGGAGGGGAGGGGGGGGGGTTGGAGCACCTGAAATAAAATTTTCAATTAGATATGAATAAATATCTCCCAAAAATAAAAAGGTTATAAATTGATTATTTGAATTATGAATGATTATACATTTTCAAAATATAAGGAGATATACATTTTGAAAGACAATATTAACAAAATTGTACGAGAAAATTATAATGAAAGAAATGATAGCATTATATTATAAAAGAAAATCGATTGCAAATAATCCCGTGTGTTATCCTTGTATTGTACAGACACCCGAGTGTGACGATGGCTGGTTGAACTTCGGCCGCAGTTGCTACAAGCTCTTCGTCGACGAGCTGCCGTGGGTGGACGCCCGGGATTACTGCGCCACCATTGGCAGCACACTGGCCTCCATAACCAGCCAACAAGAAAACAACTTCTTGGCTGCTATAGGCAGTACTTCCGGTTATGGAGATATTGTGATCTGGTTGGGCGGTCACGACAACGTGACAGAAGGGGAGTGGGAATGGCTAACGGGAGAACTGTTTTATTTTAACGGTTTCCTCGCGAGTGAGCCAAACGGGGGAACCGAGCAAAATATCTTGGGTATGTCGATAGGTGGTGGATGGTTCGATGCGTTTCAGCCTGGTTATCCGCGAGCTTTCGTCTGCGAGAAAGTCTGCCGAATGATTTGAATTTGATGATTGTTGCATCGGAAACACAAACTAATATTAAGACCATTGCAAAGTTAGATGTATTTGTTGTGTGTTGAATCTTGCGAATGATTTGAATTCGATGTTTGTTGCATCGGAAACACTAAATAATATTAAGACCAATGCAAAGTTAGATGCATTTGTTGTTTGTTGTATCTGCCGAATAATTTGATTTTGTTTTGATTTTAATGTTTGTTGCATCGGAAGCACTAATTTGTATTAAGACCAATATAAAGTTAGATGCATTTCTTGAATTTGTCAAAGGGTTGGTATTTTTTCTTTTTGTTTTAATTGAACTTTTGTTGACGACTGTCGGCAACCAATTTATATGCTGGAAGAATTGAATTAGTGTTGTACTATCACACGGAAGTCTAAATGAATCCGACAAAAAGTTAGATACAGGTGTTAAATTTGTATGACGTTTGTTTCTTCTTTTGTTCAAATTTGGTGTGATGTTAGATTTTTGTTTATCTATATTTTTGACGTTCTTAAGCAATCCATTAATTTAACCATGCATAACTACGATTTTAAACAATTTATCAATGCTCCTACGTGGTTTTTACTATACACTTAGTGATATGCGTACCCTTTCTTTAATCTGAGAGATCAGATGGTGTATACATTGTCGATGGTGCACAGGCCTGACGTATCCCAGTTCTCCCAATGAGAAACTCTGCGTTAATCTTTGTGTTTCGTCTAATAGAGTTATAAGCTTCTTTCAAAACTATAGTTTGGAGATTTCTCAAATATCTTATTTGTATTGAGCATTTGTCTTGATGATTGCATCAGGTCTAATTTTGTAAGGCCGAGGAGTTGAGATATGAACAGTTTAATTATTGTGAGTAACTAAAGATTAAGCCCATTCTTTGTCATACACATCTTAATGAGGATTTCAAATAATAGAAAATGAAGGGCTATCAGCATATTTGTACAGAGTTATAAGTCTTTTCTATGTTCATTACTTAATGTAAACGAAAAGGTGTCTTCATTTATTAAATGTTCCATACATGAGAACATGTAAGTGTTACATTTTTTAACAATATCTTTTCCATGTAAACTTACTTTGGAACACCAGAACATGATGAATTTAGAAAATAACTGTGGCAAAAGAAAAGACGCCTCTTTGAAGATCATTACACCTTTTGGCACGAATGCTTTACCCTACTGCAAATATATGATTATCAATAGACCTCTTGATGATCACATGATGAAACTGCTATTAATAAAAACTCTTCAATATTTGCGTCAACATACTTTGAATATTAAATACCAAAAGTTAACTCATATTATTCCTCTACAATCTTTCGCAAATGAAGTGCCAAGAATCATCAAAATCAGGATGAAAAAGGCGCCGCAAGTTGATTGCTTGAATAAACTGAAAAAAAAAGAGAAAAAGAATATAATTCTTTTAATGAAAAATGATGCTCCTTTTATTGTTTGAAGCTTTTTACTTTAGGTCATAAAACTTTTCTTTACAAGAATAAAGTTAACTAAAGGTCATACCATTAAGTCTTTGTAAATCTTAGTTAAGCACGTCTGTCCTTCGTGTGATTGAGCTATCCCTTTACCAAACTCCAAGTGTTTAACTGTCCCAAATTGAAAGAGTTTTCAGACGACATTTTAAAATGTGATGAGATTGCAAGTCAATCTTCTGATAGGGCAGACAACATTGTGGGAAACGGAGAAATTGCTCATTAAGAGCAATTTCTACTTTCCCCACAATGTTTTCCAGAGTCGTCTGCAACAAACTAATTTAATATCGTTAATATTTGGAAATGGGATAAATAACTCAGTCGGTCGTTATGCAAACATAAAACCGCGAATTATATTCTGTAATCAATGAAACCCATCTATTGTATTGTTCCAATTCAATGGTATTTATAATTAATTAACTAATCTATAGAGCAAAACATATTTAACAAACATGTACCGCTGGGGTTTCCGATCGCAAATATTGACAGATAGAGGATATGTAAACATGTAATTGGCGAAATATTGATCAATTATATAATAAGAACAGCAATGACATAGCGGAAACTGGAATCATAGAAAGGGGCGTTTTATCTTCTCTCCTACGTGTCAAACGCTTACTGATAGATGATATTATAAAATGTATGTATGGAATAAACGCTGAGAAAAACTGACCCATAAGAAAGACCCTTTACTGTCACTTTGATCTCTTCAAACTTTCAATTAAGGAAAAAACGGTTTCAAATACATAACAATCATTGATACGGGCTAATCAGTCTACAAGCCAGTGATGAATATATTCGTTCACAGTCGTAGTTTTTCTACCACATTAAATACAGTAACAATCGATTTTCAAAATGCTATACTAAGTGCTTTGCCAAATGCCTTTTATGGATTTTACGGAATGCTCTATTAAATGCAATACACATTTCCAAAATTCTATAGAAATTCTTGTATGAACTGTTTATTTAAGTAACATACAAATACGTTACCAAATATTACTTCAAAATTTATACCAAACTATTTTCCATCTGCCTTTTTGAACATTTGAATTTCACCTGCGCTGGTCATACATTTCAACCTGTAATAATTATCAGATGGGATCAAATAACAGTTGACATATTATGGACGGTAACTACTTGGTTACTACAATGTTAAAAAATGTAAAAGAAACAAACTTTATTTGCTTCTATTCATTCGATAGTTAAAAACTGCTTTTCACACATAAAAAAAGTTCAAATTCAAAATAAAGTGCCGTTGGAATACTGCAGCTTCAGTTTTGTTGAATAAGTTGCGATGAAAACTTTCGAACACTTTATTGGTTCCGAATATCTTAGTATTTGGAATGGGTAGATATCACATCCCAAAAACATTCCACACATTCTTTTGTTTTATATAATTTACATGTAAATTCGTTGTATACAGGTTCTAAATACATTATTACTTTCAAATTGTGCCTCCGATGACAATTCGTCATCGCGTTTAATACAACAGGATAGCTGGGATACAGCTCTACAGCTCTTTTCTGGGACCCATTCTTTTCGTATCATTTGTCAATGATCTTCCCGCCCAAGTGGTTTCCGCAGCTAAGATGTTTGCAGACGATACCAAGCTGCAGAGACAAATTACATCCCCGTATGACCGTCAACTTTTGCAGGATAGCCTTAACACATTATCAGCATGGGCCAAGATATGGCTCTTGAGCGTCAATGCTTCGAAGTGTGCCAAGCTAAAGATCAGATGCAAAAGATTTTGTGAACACCTTAACCCTTTACCAAACGCCAAATTTTCGACTGTCCAAAAATGAAAGATTTTGCAGACGACATTTTTAAAATGTGATGAAATTGAGAAGTAATATTCTGATTGGACAGAAAACGTTGTGGGAAAAGGAGAAATTGCGCATTAAAAACCTTTTCCCCTATTCTCACAATGTTTTTCAGAGTCGTCTGCAACAAACCGGTCAAATGACTTTATTGTTTGGGTAATGGGTTAAATGGTACTCATCTTGACGTAGTTAATGAGCAGAAATATTCAAGTATTCTCATTTCAACCGATCCACTACCCCGAAAACATTATACATTACTAAAATTAATAGCCAAAGGATTAGTATGATAAGCAGCTATTTTCTTCAAATATCATCAAGGAAAAAATCTCTTCACTTTTAACTGCAACAATTATGCCACTATTGGAATATGCCTTGGTAGTTTGGCAACCACATCTAAGGAAAGATGTAGATTTACTACAAAAGGTGAAATACCTCTGTTTGGCATTATGCACAAATCCTTATGTGCATGAATGTCTAGAACAAAGGAAAAAAACAAACAAAACTCATTGAAACACATGTAATTCTATGTAAATGTGTGGGCCTACATAGTGTTATAGAGAACAGTCGACCAGGTGTTGAGAGGGTTTGTAGACCAAGATTACTTTGTCCATGAAGCGCAAAACAGCGAGGATAAAAAAGTTAGGGATTGGACTGTCTCCAGAATAGGGCTCTTAAGTTGAAACCGTTGAATGGCACGATTTGGTGCATTCCTCAGTGATGCATTGCGTTAACCCTTTACCAAACACCAAATTTCCAACTGTCCCAAATTGAAAGAGTTTGCAAACGACATTTCAAAACGTGATGAAATTGAAAAAATAATATTCTGATAGGGCAAAAATCATTGTGGTAGAAGGAGAAATTTCTCATTAAGAGCAATTTCTCCTTTTCCTACAATGTCTTCAAGAGTCGTCTGCAACAAACTGGTCAAATGTCGTTATTGTTTGGTAATGGGTTAAGGAGGATAATCGCTTTTTAGAAGAAAAAACAACTAAAAATCAACTCAGTTTTTGAAATTTGTGACCTTTGATCTTTTTCCTCAACTGGATTTAGTTTTTCAAATTGACTAAACAGAAATCGTTTCAGATCTGAAAAATGTAGGAACGGCCCTGACAAAGAGGACCCACATGGGACCTGTGTCAGGTAATGACTCTAATGTAATATAATCTAAAATCTCAACCCTTGAAAACGACAAAGATAAAGATTATCTGTTTTTGTCTTTGTCACTATCGGATGGAAGACCTTGGAATCTGAAAAAGGGCGTTTTCGTTATAAACCGACCTCTTTCTGCTCTGATAACCTTTTAAAGTAACAACCATAGCGATATCAGTAAACAATAAAAGCAAAACATAGCAAAGTGCTCCATTTCCACACACTGAATAAGGACGAATAATTATAACAAAGGAGAACTCATCTGTTGAAATCTTTTATTAGTAGCTCTTTACACATTTTCAGGGTGAAGCATGTGTTGCCAATGACACACGGTGCATTTCTAGAAACAACATAAACACGTTACTGATCTTGTTTTTAGTATCATTTGTTTGGCTTTTTCATTCAAAGCTAGTTCTATTTTAGACCATAAATCTCCAAAATATGAGAGCTGGTTTGTAATTCTAATTGTTCCTTGCTGCATTAACACAAGCTTGGTTGTAGGTTTCACGAAGTCTGCACATCCTGTCCCCGACATCAACATAGAGGAGATAGAACTGTCTGCATTCTTCGGGCAGGGCAAACTGTCGACGGAACAGGTCCGGTATTGAGCGTCGAGCGCTCGGTACAATTGGGCAGCTACCATCTGAAAGAATGAAAACCAATATAACGTTCTTCTTTAGTCAAGAATATAAGTTATTTTAATGGAATTTAAGCAGAAAGTATTGGAAACCAATAAGGAAAAAATGAAATATAGCTCTTTATAAGCAGTTTTTTATTTCATTGCAAAATTTTCTACAAAAGAGCGTAAAGTACATTGTGCTTTTTGTACTTTTAATTGTCTCGTGACAATTCGGCATTGACGAGTCACAAAGGTGTCGAGCAGTTTGGGCAAGGGAGCATCCACCATATGCGTTAGTCAAACGTGATAGTCTTGTATAAATAAATCTTTTAATTGTATAACAGTTTATAAAACAACATAAATAACTCTTTATAATATAAAAGTTTAAAAAACAGTATTGCCAACCCACAATTGTTTCTATAAAAACTTATTGTTTTATATTGCTTCCATATAAAGCATTTACTCGTCATATCAACCAGCTCTGGAAGCATAGGCTTACCCAAATGGTATTCTGAGTAATACGGAAAATAGTTTTAAGTCGAAAAAACAATGTTGCAATGGCCTTGACCCTTGGAAGGCAGCAACATTACCAATAAGGGCGTTTACAATACATAAATCTCAAGATATGGCCAAATTTGAATATAATTGAATATCTAAAATGAAATCCCTCAAAGAAAACCATTCTGCACAATCCAGTCAGAATTGAACAACATTTTTGAATTAGCACATTTTCTGTTAATCTATGTCTTTGCTAAAATGTTGTTAAAAACTGCTTTTTAGCATTTTGTGTTTTTAATGCAACGACTATTAGGGTATGTATTATATTGTAAAATAAGCTGCAACTATTTCATTTATCGATTGAATATAGAGGCTTCAATTTGTTTGATGATGTTTGTTAGCGTGTATGTTGTTACAACGTCACTCCCGAAAACTGTTAGCGTTTTATGTTTCTAATTTTGAGTGAACATACCGTTCGGGTCTATGGAAATACTGCATCCTGCGTCACATGTTGTGCCATCCGGAAGTAAGTAATACGTAGAAGCATAAAGAAATCCTCCAATTCGAGGGAGGCCACAAAATAATTCCCCCGGCGGCACGCATTCGTCAGGGGTCCCTAACGCTCCTATTGAAATAAAAGAAGTAAAAAGATATGATACTGAATAAGATAATGTTGATGACGGTGAAGACCAGATTTATAACAATACTAATGGTGGTGACAGCGTCTCATTAATTTTGTAGCAGCCTGTTTGAATAAATATATATTAATCAATATTTAGTGCCTACATAGATTTCAGAAGATTCAGAATGATGTAAAACGTCATATAATCGAGGTTTTTATCTTTTAGAACAAAAAAAACCCCCCAAAAAAACCAAGTGAAACATCACCTATTAAAAAGACCTTTCTTTGTATTGAAAATATCAGTTTACTACTGTTACATATTTTAAAAAGCAGACGTGAAATCTATTTGGCGTAGTTCCATCATGTTAAAAAAATGTGATAATATTTGTTCTTAACTCCTTTAACAACACTGCCCTTGATTCCAACTTTTCCTACTTTTGCACAAATGCTCCTTGTTACACCGACACGGCGGGAAAACAATCAATGGTGTAAACATTTCAATTCAATTCTTTATTTGGCAAAATACCAGCATATAGATGCCTTTGGCAAATACAATATTTACAAATGTGAAACAGATAAACAACAAATACTAAAATACTGAAGCAAGTTATATTTACAAACTTGAAAAAGGCGAAGAAATCCCTAAACATACAATACACAATTTAGTCCGTCTACAGGAAAGTGAATACATCAAAAGATTGCTTCAATTTCACAAGGTAAATACGTTAGATATTTTCATATTTTTGCCATTTTATGCTCTCTTTTAGACAATAGATTCAATAAGAATACATTGACGATTTGAAGATAAAAAATTAACAAAGCTATTCTTGTTTGGCCATGGTAGATGCCGTCTCATCGTGCAAAACTCATCCAGATATAACTGCCCATGGACATTGTTGGATCATTTGTTTAATTAACCTTCTGTGTGAGGTTACTGACTGGTGGTTATATAATTCATTTCCCAGATAGTCATTTTGATTGTACGTTTGTCAGCTACAGACTCCAAATAGATTCTGATTGACCAGTGCAACGAAAAAAAAACCACTCCCAAAATACATACCCTTAATAATAACAATCAATGATAAAGCAGACAAACAAATAAGCAAAGTATTAGAAAAGATATATTCACTTAGACAATGAAACTTACCGGAGATGGCTACCACCAAGAAAAACGCAGCTAACATACTGTTCATTTTCTCCATTTCGTACAGATGATGATGCCTTGATGTCGACGACTTGTAATGTGAACCTGGCGAATACAACAAAGAGTATGGCATTGTATTGGTCATAGGGGCTTTATATGGCATGGCCACGGCCTTCAAAAAACGTTAATCACATGACTGAAAGGTCATGATACATGTAAGTTGGCTTATTAGATCTTGCTCTCACCCTTTATATGTTGGACATATAGCCAAGAATCAAAACCCGATTGGTACCCTGACAAAGACGTCTTTCAGAGCCGAACAAGGAGAAATGCCAACATTCTAGGGTTCATACCAAACTTTCGAACTCCGGTGGTTTGTGGTACTTTTCCTTTGGCACCACCGCTTTTCCAAATGAAGTATTTGTCAAATTTGTATTTTATATGCTTTTACAATCTACTGGACATTGGGTTTATCCAATCACCTTCGTCACATATGTAGTTCAACAATTAAAACGCACATTTAACCTATTACCAAACAATAACGATGTTTAACCACTTTGTTCCAGACGACTCTTGAAAACATTGTGGGAGAAAAGGAGAAATTGCTCTAAACGAGCAATTTCTCCTTTTCCCACAATGTCTTCTGTCATCAGAAGAGTGTTCTTCATTTCATCACCTTTTGAAATGTCACATGCAAACTCTTTCACTTTGGCACAGTCAAATATTTGGTGTTTGGTAAATGGAATTGGTTAAGTACATTTTGATTGATTTCAAATCTCTCGGGTTTTACTCTTGTAGATTGAATGTATCGGCATGGATTTATTGAGTTTCCTAAATGGTATAGTCACGGTAGTACCATTATGTTCAAAAGTATGAATTAGCTTGAAAGTGGCGAAGCGATGAGGATTCCCGGTTAAAAACTAAGATTTCGTAATAGTTTTCGTCATTTCCATTGAATAGGCGATAACACTGTGTAGGCTTTCCCCACAATTGTGATATCGATATGCATTTAGAGCATTTGTTATTTTCCTTTATTTATATTCTTTGTAGTATAATAGGAAATAAAATGTTGAAACTGTACTCTGATGATGACGTGTAAAATACATATCATGAAAATCACGCTTCAACTACAATGCTTATGGTTTGATAATTTGACGGAGTTATAACCTTTCTGCTATGCAACATCGGATAGTTGAACATCCATTAGTTCAGTAACACCATGTCTCTAGTGGCGGATTTCTGCGGTGGCGCATAGGTGACATATGCACGGTTTTACTTTCAAAGTATGCTCTCCCGAGAACATATCATCTATTAGCTCTGGAAGATGAACTTCTTAAAGAAAATGCATCCTCGCGATAATTAAAAAAAGATAACACGGGAAAACGGTATAGTGTTCGTTTTATCCTGTTACCCGTGCAGTTTTTGTACCGATAACTAGTTAAAGGCTCATTAAAGGAGATTAATACTATATCTAACTATAGTTTTTGGTAAACTTTTGAACAAATTCAAATAATTATCACTAGAAAACACCATTAGCACAATTTAAATGTGAAATTAATCAGAAATAACCCAGATTAGCAAGTTTTATAATTTAGATTTCCTGATTCTTCACCTCTGACCTTGACAGTTGATACACTTATTTTTTAACCGACCAATCAGAATTCGTTATTTTGAATATGTAAACAAACAGGTTGTTGATAAACATGATTGAATTGGAGACAACTATATTTCAAGCACAAAATAACTTATTTTAAATGAGTCTATTTGATATGGTCTCAATGCATTCTTTAACTAATTCTCATGACTTTCATGAACATAATAAAAGAACTCCATATTTTTTTTCAGTAATTTATTTGTACTCCTCTCCTTTGATGTGCCTCTAACGTATTTTATCTGTGTTACGCAGCTTTAACACGTGACAAATCATGAGTCTATCATGACTTTTGAAGTTCTATCTACAACGTTTTCTATTTGTAAGTTGTTGCGTAATATAGATTTTCTGTTTGATTTAATTTTTCATTTTAGATGTATTATATTTCCATTTAAGATATTAATCCACAAGTTAACGGGATAAATAGAGCAGGTGATTGATGTCTTTGAATAGGAAATGTTACCGGTTTCCCTAGTTACTTATTTTTTCAACTCGAGAAAAAATGGACGATTCTCGTATACATTTTTTTTTTATTTTTCTATAAATTATTACGAAGAAAAGAAAATACTTCGTTTCCTGAGTTTACATCACTAGAGAAAACGTTTCAATTGCTTTTATGCTTGGAGAAAACGGAGAAAAATGCGCTCTCTGTGTGGTATGATAGCAAGCAACCTCAAGTCTATGTGAGTTGACACTGATCCCATGTGACACTAATAAAACATTATTTTTTATTATGTCATCGGATAAGCCTTCAACACAATTTTAGCGGAATGCACAAATTTGCATTTGTCTACTAATTCCATGTCACTTTGCATGTATTACGCATTGAAATGGCTCCAAAGCGGTCTAATGCATCATTATAACTGACATTTACAAGTGGTGATATCGCATCATTGTCATTCCACAAAATCGCCATTAAACTCTGTGTCATCTATACATGCGAAAACCTTCAATTCGAGAATTTCGACGTTGCCACATATCACATACCTGAGATCAGGTTTTCAAAAACTTTATCCAGGATCTTTTGTCACAGTGTTTGTTTTATACAATGAACTGTGTGAATGGTTCAAAAGAATAATACAAGAGTCTCCTAGTTCGTTAACCCTTATAGTGCTGAAACCGTATTCATGCTTATGCAAACAGGTTGGATCCAGGCCAGACGCCAAGTAAATTGGGATCTTACCTGTTTGCAACTCTTAGTATCTTTTCTCATCAGAATTAAGGAGATATTTAAGGTTTGGAAAAGCAGACGACACAACAATCTACTTTTAGAAAACTACCCAGCATTCTTAGAGCGGTGTATTGGCGTGAGAGCTTGGCTCCGAGTTGACGTTGAAAATGCCGACTGTTCTAGTCCATTTGAACAGTTCGGTAAGGGATCTTTCTCTGTCTTCTTTGGTCGGGCATCGCAAAATAATCTATATGATAAACCATGGACGTGATATAGGTGGCAAGTAAACTATCAGACCAACACCCAAAGGATGGAATAATAAAAAAGAAAAGAAAGGAAAAACAACAAAACACACATGTCATTTCTTATAACACTTTTTTATATGAAGTAACACAGAGGCAGCAGATTGAGTTTGAGTAAAATAAAGGAACACATAAACAAAAGATGATTATTTAGAAAAATATATAAAACGAAAAATGATAGAGGAAAAAAAACGATTTCCCAATACGAGCAGTTTATTCACATGTCGCAATCCATTTTGCTTACGTCTGCTAATGCCTTCAATTTGGACCAACCACAACTTAACATGTTGGAGATGGATGAAAAAGAAGTCTGCAGAGAACTACCAGTCGGCTGCGAATCACCAGGATACTTCACCTTTGGATAATCTATCCTATTTCACCATTGTTTTTTCCATTCTATTAAATTTGAACTTTTGTCTGGTTCAACTTGAAAGGAACAATTGCAGACGATAAAAGATAACAGGAACAAAAAACGTTCTTCATAATGTTAAGTTGTCGTATCATAATTTTGTCACGGTGGTTGAACGTTTCATATGACTTCCACACCGAATGTGTAAAAATGAGGTCTAATAGAGTAAGACATTAAATAAATATTAAGGACAAAAACTAGTATGAAATCGAGCATTTTTATCAAGGGAGATAACCACTATGAACAAAGAAAGTTGCGGTTGTCCCGCCTTTTGGATATACAGGAATAATACGTTCCTCCAATCGCAACTATTCGGGTCTTTTCGTGAGCTATAAAATACACGTTTTAATTGGATAAACCCGATATGTTCTGATTGTTCTGATTGACGTTCCCCAATTCCTCCAAAGTAGTGATACGCCATACATGAGATTACATAAGCTTCTGTGGCCAAGTGGTCTAATTCTAATAGTAAAAGTCATAGCGTCCCTTTCTGCGTAAGTTCGATTCCCAATATCGACATGTTTTATTTTTTTTTACAAGTGTAAGTATTTTGTAATGTTATAGCTCACTTTGTTGCGTCTTTTGATCAATAGTATAGAATCCACTGTGACAAAAGGACAAATTAATCCCTAATAGCAATGTATTCTTTCGGTTGGCTTTTGAAATGGCAATATTCGAACCCACTTGACCAAATACCCATAGATTTGTCCTTTAAATGTGCAGGATAGCTTAACCTTTATTGAAAACAAACGCATAATGCTTACGAAATGTGTTGTCTTAATTTAGGGTTTACAGTATTTTACAAAAATAAACAAATATTGAATAACCTTATAATAAAAGTAACAATGATAATAACTGTAACAGTAATAAATAATAATGAAAAGACATACGGCTCCGCACAAAACTGCAACTTTGGACTCGGATTAAAAACATGTACATTTTTGCTTAACCCTTTACGAACACCAAATTTTCATCTGTCCCAAATTGAAAAGTTTGCAGACGACATTTCCAATTGTGATGAAATTGAAACATTATCTCTTGATAAGACAGAAAGTATTGTGGTAAAGGGAGACATTTCTGGATAAGAGCAATTTTTTTCTTTTCTTACAATATTTTTTTAGAGTTGTCTGCAACAAACGGGTCAAATGTCGTTTATGTTTGGTAATGGGTTAGAACCTTTGTCCATAGATTTACACCTCTTCGTTGCGTCTACTCCTTAGTTCCATCGAAATCCCTGTGACAGAAGGATGAATCACTATTTATTAGTAATTCATTCTTTAATCACAATCGTTTTATCCTATCCCATTAACACATATGTTTAAGCTTTTTTTGTTTTTGTTGTTCGCTGTAGATTCTGGACATTCACAATAATTCCAATGTTCACGTATTAACCTCGTCCGAATGATCCAGACGTGATATCTAATCATTCTACCGGAATGCAATTGCACTTTAGACCATCCGAATTAGTATCAACCTAAATTCTCGTCGTTTTCAAACGAGGTTCATTTCCGCCCCCTAGCGTCAAACAAATCTGACACTTATCCTTCCCTTCAACAAGATGGCTGTCCGCGTCGAGTGATAGTAACATGTCACGTACGGGGGAGTCCGTCCGACTGATCAAGCTTTTCTGTGATTCAGAGTTATCATGCACCTCTTGACCCTGATCGACCTTGTTACACAGCTGTAGTATGGTCGTGTGCGTGCTGGCCGTCTGATCCGGGCACTGTATGTTCACGGCCACGAAGGCATGGAGTTGCGATTGATTCCTACACTTTGGATACAGTCTGTTCATGACCCGTTTGTAGCCGATTTGAACTTTCCGCAAGCGCACCGCGTAGATCACCGGGTCGCACAGGGCGTTTGAAAGCATCATGATGAAGAACACCTTGTGAAGTTTGATGATGAGCGTGTAGTTGTCGATGATACGAATAATGTCCGTCTGAGTAGTTACAACAATCCACAAATGGAACACTGTGAACGGAACCCAGCACAGGGCGAACGTTCCGATAATCAAACACGTCGTGATCATCGCTTTCCGGCTGTGCATTTCGTCGTCACAGATCCGAAGTTCTCGCTTGATCACCATCTTCACGACCCGATAGATCTGGATATAGATCACGGTTATCACAGCTAACACTATAGGTATAAATCCGAGGATAAACATCTCGAAATCGAAGGTATCCGAAAAGGAGCGTTCGCAGAGATTGGCGTTGTTTTCACCTGAATTGTGGAAAAACCCAACGAGAATATCAAGCAGTCCACCACCAGCACTGACGAGCCAAATGAACGTCAACAGCGAGTTTCCGCACGAGGTGCGCATAAACTTGTGGTACCAGAACGGCTTCAGGATGGCGGTGTAGTGATCGAAAGCCATGAAGAACAGGTTCAAGAGCGTCGCCAATAGCCCGGTATCGAGTAACGTCTTCACGACGACTTTAAGGCAGAAGAACTGGATGTTGTTCGATGCGAAGATGAGGACCATATCATGGAGAACGATACTCATGACAATCATGATGTCCGAGACGCCGAGGCTGATGATGAGCTTGGAGTGCGTGGTCTGGCCATTGGGAATGTTGGCGGTGGCGGCTATAGACAAGGTGTTACAGACGAGACCAAGGAAGCACAACACCACGGAGATGACCCCAATAGGACTGTTGAAGAGTTCGTCGGCCTTCTCGCTGATTCCGAAGTCGCCGTTATAGTCCGTATAGTTGGTGTTGTTGAGGACTTCGTAGTGAGTGACTGTAGACGTGTTGATCGGGAAAGTGTCTGCCGCTTGCGTTACCATAGTGGTCCTTCTTGTTTGTACTATGTACGCCTGGAAATAGATGTATTCATATCATATTAAATTTGTTTAAGTTAATCCTTAGAATGCTGCGTATTTTCCTAGAGAAAAATCGATTTTTTTGTCGTCTGCTTTCCAAAACCTTAAATATCTGCTTACGTTTGATAAAGATACTCAGAGTAGCAAACAGGTTTGAGCACAGGCTAAGCGCGAATTTACTTGGCATGAGGTCGGTTCCAGCAATAAAAGGGTTAAACAAGAACACCAATACACGACATAACATATATGTTTATTCAATTATCGTGCTAGAAAATCGTATCCTCATGGCAGCATAATTGAGTGCAGTGTTATAAAAATGTTTCTAATTACTACCGCAAGGTCATCAAGCCCAGACTGACCTTCAACGACAGGCGGAGATGTGCGTCCTTGGGATTTAATTGGATCAATTATCATACCAGCCTAGATACGAGACCTTTTGGACCATTAACACTTACATATTGTCTGAGAATGGTGGAACCATACTGATTTACTGCACATTGATCGATTCCATTAATGTATGTATTGTATCCAATCTGAACTCATCGGGTTCATCTGATGAAAACACTTCTGAAATAATATGGGCCGCGTAACGCGAAAAGGGACACTCGGACATAAATAAAAACCGCTGACTCGGCTCTTTCTTAGCGCTATTATTCCAGCATCTAGTCACGAAAGTTATCATTTGTATTTATTTAAAGGTAGAACTTGATGTCCTCTAAGATGGCAAATAGTGTAACCCCAGACCCGCCGCCACGTCATTGACGTGGCGACTGGTCTGGGGCTACACTGTTTGCTATGTCCGAGTGCCCCTTTCCCGTGACGTGGCCCATATGGAAGACGCCTCATGACTGCCTGCAAGACTACTTTCGTTGTACTTTCGTTTTCCACAATTCGTTTTCAAATGAAGTTGTGAAATTCAATACGTGTATCTTAATAGTCATCTTACTTGATTAAGAAAACAATAACGCAACTTATAGTTCACAATGCATAGGCGTAGGAGCCGGGTGGGGGGGAGGCCCCCCCATATCCAGACCTGGGGGCCAGAGTATACTTTGCCCCCCCCCCCAATATTCACAATGGAAGATGAAGATTTTTGGAAAGAAAAAATGAAAGAAATGAAATTTAACAGCAGAATTAATATAAAAGTGTTTTTTGTGCTTTATTTAATACTGATTCGCCTTTTGTTCCGTATAATAACCAAAACATTTTGACGTCATCATCGCAAATGGCAATCTGAATACATCGGGTTTTTCCAATGAAATCTCAGCTCACGGAAAGTAGTTTCGACTAACGAAAACAGTGATGCAAAACGTACTCTAAGCAGTCAGACCCTATATTGTATTTAAATATAAACTTGTTTTATGGTCGGAATTGTAGACGAACTCGTGGCTGTGACAGCATGGTGGCTGTGACTTTTAGTTAGTATCAATACTATATGCTTTCCGCATGAGATCGAGACTTGGCCCATCCTATTTTCTTTTTCTTTTGGTTATTTTGTCTTAACTAAGATACACATTTTCATTCGCTTTCTTTTCATTCATTTAATGATATTGAATATGTAGACGCATGATTAGTCATGAGAAAGTTTAGGAACATTTATTCTTAGACCGGTCCTAATCTGAAGTTGGCCCCCCAATGTTGAAAACGCTCCTACGCCTATGCTATGGTGTATGAGTTACCGACCCAAAATAATGGTTTTAATGAAGTTGAACGCTTCCATATCTATACATTGAACTACTCTACGTGGATGTTCATAGGAAAGGTGTTATTAGCCGGGACATTTAAGACAGTAGTTGTATCCCTTGACTTATGCATGTTAGTAGCTACCTTAGAGCTAAACCAAAACGCACATTATCAAGATAAATCTTACATTTTCTTAAGATATGAGTGAGATGAGCTGTAAATACTTAACCCTTTACCAAAATCAAAATTTTCAACTGTCCAAAATTGGAAGAGCTTGCAGACGACATTTTAAAATGTGATGAAATCGGAAAATAATCTTCTGAGAGGGCAGAACACATTGTGGGGAAAGGCAAATTCTCATTTTCCCAAAATGTTTTCAAAAGTAGTCTTCAACAAAGTGTTAAAATGTTATTGTTTGGTAATGGTTTAAAATAATATTTGCCTCAAACTCCAACTCCAACGAGAAATACTTATATCGTCATTTTCTCCCTTGATGAAGTGTTGTTCGGGTAGTAAAAAATACCTGGTTGAAGCATTTGATCACAGAAAGCAAAGTCTAATAATCTAAGTACTTGTTTGGTTTAATTGATCCTTTCTTCAACTACTTGTTAGTTTACATATACACAACATGAGTAATAAACAATGTGCCTAGAGACCATGTAGACTTGAATTCATGATGGTAAAATATTTGAGGTTGCCTAAACATAATATATTAGGCAAGATACAGCTTAAATGTGTTTGTTAACATATCTGAGGAAAGTTTAAAACTGTATACCAGCTCTACTGTTGAATAGGACGTAATAGAGAGTAGCCATTGGAAGTAGATGCAACTCATATACAGTGATGTCTCGTTAATCCGATCATGTCCGTTCCCAACAAAATGTCCGGTTTACCGAATAATCCGGACTAATGAAGCAGAGCATGTTCTAATACACATTAAGACATAAACGGTCTGTATGCACGTTTATACTTATAACCCTTTAGCAAACGCCAAATTGTCGACCGTCCCAAATTGAAAGAGTTTGCAGACGACATATCAAAACGTGATGAAATTCAAAGATAATCTTCTGATATGGCAGAAAACATTGTGGGAAAGTGACGAGCAATTTCTCCTTTACCCACAATGTTTCGAAAGTCGTCTGCAACAAACTGGTCAAATAATTCCGTTCCCTTACAATTTCGTTCGGATTGCAAGACATCCGGATAACCGAGGCTTCACTGTTTAAGTTTTGAGAGCATATATACAGTGAACAAATATGTCTTAAGATCCGAAAGCGTCGCAACGGTTTTTAAATCCATCATATACCGTCCGTGCATTATCTCGACTCATTCATCCATTGAATTGTTTAAACGTTATTCTATTTTGAGTTGCAAATTATCTCATGCGTGATCACGTACCTTTAACAAAATGTCGTCGTCTTTTGATACAAAATGCCAGTCGTGTGGGAAGCCCGAGGTTCAATATTGCTATAAATATCTCTTTCGTACTTAATACCATAACCATTGCTCAGAGTGCAGTTGATTTTAGCTTAAACTACAATTGGTTTTATTCTTAAATAAGACTTAGCCCTGTCTGAAACCTATAACAACTCTAATACTAAACTAAAGACAAATTCGAATCACTCTGTGAACTGTTCAGAATTACTGTTATACTTTTATGTTACAGTACGTGTAGTATTTGAGGATGTTTCCGGAGCAAGATGTTACTCTAGCGGTAATGAAACAAGAATTCGGTAACCGCCTTCCCTTGTGGTGAGACGGTAATTAAATGTTGGCTTTATTGTCTTCGCAATTAAATTCAATGTAGTATAATGTCTCTAAAATTGAGATCATTTCGAAGTAAATGGGATCATTATACTTCATAAGAGCTTATTCCATATCAATAAAGACCATCGTTGCACAACCTTTGAAATTCCTGGAGACCCATTCGAAGCGATTCCTTTTGCAATATCTGATGTCGAAATTCAAAACTGATAAGCCATTTTGTTTAAACATTGATATATAATTCTGCTTGTGAAATCTGTATGCAATTTGGGTTATTCTGTGTGCAATGTGATTGGAATGAGAAGGAGGCTACCTTTTGAATTCAAGAGGGAAATCAGCAAAACCCATTATGGTTGGAATGAAGTTATATCTGCCTGAATGTATGGCGATGGAATTATATTCATGTATTATCATCCTTAACCTATTTGATCATAATATAATGTTAAATAGGCCAAAAGCGAAAAATAAATCAGACGACAAAAATATTGCAATGACAAAAATGTTTCTTTTTGTTTTTGGGTACAATCCAATGTGAGGAAAGTATGAATTGCTTCATTTATTCTGTAGTTACAGTGGTTTCTAAATTCCTTTGTGGAAGATACGCCAAAGGTACGATGGAGGAAGGCGCTAAAAGGTTCACTCGAAACAATACTTTTTGCGTGAATCCTCTCATTCTTATACACTGTGATCTCCCTTTCAATAAGGTAGGGAACTACTTTACTGCAGAGTAGCCATGGGAAGTAATCCTGTGCGGAGTACAGCAAACTGAGCCTTGTGTCCCGGCCCATGCGCATACACCTCATTAATCTAATGCGGGGACGCATGGGCCGGATACGCAGGCTCAGTTTGCTGTACTGCAGAGTAACAAAGGGAAGCAATCCTGTGTGGAGTTTGCTGTAGCCTTGTGTCCCGGCGCATGCGCATACCCCTCATTAATCTAATGCGGGGATGCATGGGCCGGATACGCAGGCTCAGTTTGCTGTACTGCATAGTAACAAAGGGAAGTAATCCTGTGCAGAGTACACCAAACTGAGCCTTTTGTCCCGGCCAATGCGCATACACCTCATTAATCTAATGCGGGGACGCATGGGCCGGATACGCAGGCTCAGTTTGCTGTACTGCAGAGTAACAAAGGGAAGCAATCCTGTGTGGAGTTTGCTGAAGCCTTGTGTCCCGGCCCATGCGCATACACCTCATTAATCTAATGCGGGGACGCATGGGCCGGATACGCAGGCTCAGTTTGCTGCACTGCAGAGTAACAAAGGGAAGCAATCCTGTGTGGAGTTTGCTGTAACCTGACGTCCAGGTTAATGCGTATACCCCGAATTGGTCTAATGAAGAGCATACGCATGGGCTGTGACCACAGGCTTAGGTCACCGTACTGCAGAGTAGCAAAAAGAAGTCATCCTATACGGAGTTTGCTGTAGTCTGGAAATATTTGTGTAAGTCGCAACTGATAAGCATGTATATTATCTTAAATGAAAGTACAATATTGCAATGTGACACATGATTTGAAGCGTCTCGGAGAGGCAATTCAACAATGTGTTACTTTGCAATATAACTTTGGCCAGCAGTGAAATAAGAGGGAATGTTATTTTGAACTTACGGAGATTTTTAGTATAAAATGTTTAGTAAAACGGTACCCAGGACCGCACGCTATTTCGCTGTACTGCAGAGTAGCAAAGGGAAGTAATCCTATGCGGAGTTTGGTATCCTCTATGTTTGATTGACATGACGAGGGATTTACGGCTTCATTTAACGTCTGTATGGTTCGGAAAGATCCCTCATAGCTTCGCCTGTTCTCTTGTATGTTATGTTGGGATCGGTCCAAATCGAAGGCAATTGCAGACGACAATTTAGAATGGTTATTTGCATGATTTTTTTTTTTGTTATATCATGAGGAAACCATCGTAGATCAGTAGAACATAACATGGGAATTATATAACAATTCATTTCATCTAAATTTCGTTTAGCTGCACTTATCTAATTCAAAATTATTTATTTTACATCGGTCGTGACGGAAGCTTGAAGCATATAAAATTCACACTCGGTGACTTCTTTCCGGATACTTGACTTCACTCTTCCTTTCCCATTTATATCCCATGGAATAATGTGACTGGTTAAATTCGCAACATATTGAAGTCGACGATAACAAATACAATTCAAAATCGAAATTCGAAAGTCCTCAACAGCCCCAACAGCTAAGCATTGCGATTAACAACCCGAAGTTCAGGTTGTATATGATATCACTCGGCAGAGAATCGCTCTCGACGGGCGCGTATTTCCAAAAGCAGTCGGGCTTCGACTGAGATTTCTCTGCCGCGTGTGGGCGACATTGATACAGTGGTAGAGCGTCGGCCTTTTTTACAGAGGGTCCTGGGTTCGAAACCCGTTTATCCACGAATGTGCGCGAGTGCCGGTGTAGTGTCCAGGAAGCAGTCATCGAGAGTGAATTAAATAAGCTTAAAGCGTCCGTCACAATCGATGAAAAGTAAATAAGCTTAAAAACAACACAAACAAAAGAATAAAAAAACAACAGGGAATCAACATGAACCAATGGCTATAAATGTGTCTCGAGTCAGTGTGATAAATCATGGAGTGCATGACAGATATGGTAGTTCAGTATGACAGCCTTAAGAAGCATAATTCAGCGGGAAAGATATTAACCGAATTTCCGCAAGCTTAATTACGATTTATGTGTCATCCGTTCCCAATATGGGTAAGAGCTTTTTAGCCTAGAGCTTGAAATACAGTAAATTGTTCTTAAAATCCCAAAGTCCTCCTATTGCATTGTACTTGAAATCCCAAAGTCCTCCTATTGCATTGTACTTGAAATCCCAAAGTCCTCCTTTTGCATTGTACTTGAAATCCCAAAGTCCTCCTATCGCATTGTGTTTGAACTTGCAAAGCCCCCTATTGCGTTTGTATTCTAAATTATGGGACCTGTCTCACGAAGCCTTGTAACTTAAGGTCTATGTTTATAAGAATGTCGTAACCGGTGAATCTCACAAGCATCTATGCTTTTGGGGCATGGAAATAAGACACACCCTTAAAAGCACGATAAAGACTTCACAAATAGGAATCATGTTCTGTTTTCGTCTACATTTACGCTTCTTTGAGGAACTCATTTTCTCATTTCATTTACGTTAACGAGCAATCTATCTTACGAAGCTTTGTGAAACAAGCCCAAGTACTCATACAAAAAGGCCACAAGGTTTACGTTTAATACCACGTGATTCGTGAAATTTAATCCTCTATGCGTATGAGTTATAAAAGACAGACAAAAGGTAATTCTCCCTTACAGATATATATATACGCTTGTGACATTTGTTCACGCGTAAGTTTGCGATTCTTTATGAGAAACCTTCTATATACGTTTACATTTACGAGAAGAATTGCATTACGTGCCTTTGTGAGACAGTTTCTATGTACCTTAACATTTACGAGAATAGCTGTTCGACCCTTTTTGAGACAGATTCTATGTACCTTTACATTTACGAGAATAGCTGTTCGACCCTTTTTGAGACAGTTTCTATGAACCTTTACATTTACGAGAATAGCTGTTCGACCCTTTTTGAGACAGTTTCTATTTACTTTTATAAGAATGTTTTTCGCACGAGCTTTCTTGAGAAATTTTAAATGTAAGTTTATAAGAATGGTTTTCGCACGAGCCTTTTTGAGACAGTTTATATGTAAGTTTATAAGAATGGTTTTCGCACGAGCCTTTTTGAAACAGTTTGTATGTAAGTTTATAAGAATGTCTTTCGCACGAGCCGTTTTGAGACAGTTTATATGTCAGTTTATAAGGAGGTTTGTGTCACGAGCTTTTTTAGACAGTTTCTATGTAAGTTTTTATGAAGGTTTGTCTCACGAGCTTTTTTGAGCCAGTTTCTATGTACGTTTATAAGAGTGTTTTTCACACGAGCCTTTTTGAAACAGTTTGTATGTAAGTTTATAAGAATGTCTTTCGCACGAGCCGTTTTGAGACAGTTTATATGTAAGTTTATAAGGAGGTTTGTGTCACGAGCTTTTTTAGACAGTTTCTATGTAAGTTTTTATGAAGGTTTGTCTCACGAGCTTTTTGGAGACAGTTTAAATGTAAGTTTATATGAAGGTTTTTCGCACGAGCCTTTTTGAAACAGTTTATATGTAAGTTTATAAGAATGTTGTTCGCACGAGCCTTTTTGAGACAGTTAATATGTAAGTCTATAACAAGGTTTTTCGCATGAGCCGTTTTGAGACAGTTTATATGTAAGTTTATAAGAATGTTTTTCGCACGAGCCGTTTTGAGACAGCTTATGTGTAAGTTTTTAAGGAGGTTTGTCTCACGAGCTTTTTTGAGACAGTTTATATGTTAGTTTATAAGAATGTTTTTCGCACGAGCTTTTTAGAGACAGTTTATGTAAGTTTATAAGAATGTTTTGCGCACGAGCCGTTTTGAGACAGTTTATATGTAAGTTTGTAAGGAGGTTTGTCTCACGAGCTCTTTTGAGACAGTTTATATGTTAGTTTATAAGAATGTTTTTCGCGCGAGCTTTTTAGAGACAGTTTCCATGTAAGTTTATAAGAAGTTTTTTCGCACGAGCCGTTTGGGACAGTTTCTATGTACGTTTAAAAGAATGTCTTTCGCACGAGCCGTTTTGAGACAGTTTATATGTTAGTTAATAAGAATGTTTTTCGCACGAGCTTTTTTGAGACAGTTTCTATGTACGTTTATAAGAATGTTTTTCTCACCAGCCGTTTTGAGACAGTTTATATGTTAGTTTATAAGAATATTTTTCGTACGAGCTTTTTTGAGACATTTTCTATGTACGTTTATAAGGAGGTTTGTCTCAAGAGCTTTTTTGAGACAGTTTATATGTAAGTTTATAAGAATGTTTTTCGCACGAGCTTTTTTGAGACATTTTATATGTACGTTTGTGAGGAGAATTGCCTTACGACCCCTGGTTAGAAAACGTCTATGTACGTTTACTTGTACGTACGAGAAAATAGTTGCCGTGCGTAACTTTATGAGACAGGTACCACACTTCCAATGATTAGAGCTTTAATTGACGGGAAGACACGTGCTTTACGGGTTGTTAATTGCGATGATCTTGTTTTCATTGTAAGATTTGATTTCTGTGTTGTGTCCAGCATAACAGAAGTGGAATGGTCCATCCCTTCACTTCCCGAATTATAATTCTTATAAGAATAAGATGAATAAATGAGTAGCAACGACAAAGTGTTTGTGGAAATTTCCCTTGTGTATTTGGACAGTATCTAACTTGCTACAACAAGTAGCCAAAGTGCCACGTTTTCCCAATAGCAAGCAGTTAATGATCAAAATCTTGAAATTAAAAACATTTCATATAGAGATAACGTGCATGCCGTCTGTATTGGCATAGACAGCTTTCGAGCCCAGCACATTGATCCTTGGTAATTGATTCGAAAGCATTAAAACCCAAGGAAAAGCAAAAGACTACAAGGGTCATTTGGCTGACCAGCGTAAAAGGGACGAGTCCTAATAGTATTGTCGTACAACTTCTTCCTGCTTCAGTTGCGCCCAATCAATAAACACAAGCCGATTCAGTTTGTTATCATTACCCATAATGATGATTGATTGCGGAAGCCACGGGCGACAGGGGGCCAATTACTTCTATACATGTAGGTCTATAGAATAAGGATAGAAGCAGTACATTGACATCATAAAGCTTTAACATCACATGTGGTATTCAATGGAATAGCTACATACGTTTTTATTTGGATCTTTTTATAGCAGAATTCCGGTTCATCCTTGACTTGGACAACAAAGGAGATACCGCTTTTCCTTCTCGAAAATGCCGAAGATACTAGAAGACACCAAAGATAGCTGTAAAACAAATCGTCACTGTCCGAACTATAATGTTGTATTTCCTTTATGAAGTGCCGAAAATACTAGAACATTAAAGACAGATGTAAAACAAAATTGTCACTGCTAAAGTACAATGTTGTATACTTTACGAAAAGCCGAACACACTAGAAGACCAAAGACAGATGTAAAACAAATCATTGTCCGAACTGTAATGTTGTATTTCTTTACGAAATGCGGAAAATAATAGAAGACCAAAGACAGATGTAAAACAAACCGTCACTGCCAAACTATAATGTTGTTTGTCAATCACAAGATACCGAAGATACTAAGAAAACACCAATGATATGTGAAAACAAATCGTCACTGTAAACCGTAAAAGTTGTATGTCCTTCACAAAACACTAAAGATACTAGGAGAACACCAACGATAGATGTAAAACATTTGTCACTGCAAACTATAATGTTGTATGTCCTTTACGAACGACCGGAAATACTAGAACACCAAATATAGATGTAAAACAAATCTTCATTGTCTAAACTGTAATGTTGTATATCATTAACGAAAATATCGAAGATACTAAAACGCCAAAGACAGGTGTAAAACAAACCGTCACTGTAAAAATGAAACGTTGTTTGTTCATAACGAAACACCTTAGATACAAGGAGTACACAAAAGACAAAGACGAAATGCCATTCGTAACCCATTAGCAATGACCTAATAGAACGCAAACGTGGATTATGGGAGAGTCATGGAAGAAAACAATAATAACAAGAAATATGATAAACAAGTCTCGCTAATATCTCCATTCCATGGCTTATCATACAATATTGGAGCCTTAGAGGGCAAGTAACTGCCTCGTACTAAGGGGTCCTTTTCCTGCACAAAGCAAAGAGAAGACCAATCAAATCGTGATGGTAAAGCTTCCCCCTTCTTTTAAAGCAGGATAAATATTTTGTGATGACAAAAACATCGACCATATTTAACTCTTATCTAGTTTGTTTTTGTCTTAAATCTTGAAAGATGCCTTTAAATGACGTCTTCCCAACTGCAAAAGTTATATGTTGATTTAAGTTATGCAGTTTCCTGAAATAACATCATAATTCAAGTTTGCCCTTGTATCCGCTTTAAACCGAATAGTTTCGGTCCTAAACGATGTATAACGTGAACGGCCAAGTAATCCGAGGAAAGAATGAGTTTTAAAATGGCGGATTAAGGGTATATACATGGAAGAAAACATCCAAAATAGGAATTATGTTTTATATGAGGAGATAACTTTGAAATATTTTGTGTACATGTTTATGTATAGGACTTTGTTTGTATGTACGGAAGAGGAGAGGAAGAAATAGGAGAGATAACGAAGAGAGAGAGAGAGAGAGAGGTAGAGAGGGAGAGAGAGAGAGGGAGAGAGAACGATAGATGTAACACGTTGACAATACATTATTTTGTAAATTTATTGTTTAAAACGACGATGTACTGTATTTGAATAAGTCAAATTAAATTATTCTGATTCTGATTCTGATATAAATGATGGTAAAATGTTTCTTTAATGGTGTCATGAAGACGATGGGGGTGTCGGGCAACTTGCGGTTTATCTATCAACATCTCAACGACTTATGGAAGTAATCTACGGATGAATAGGTCTAATGGTAACGGTTGAATGATAAGCCGGAACCAATGTTTAACGTGAACAACCCAAGTAATCCGACGAAAGAATGCGTTTTAAAATGGCGGATATTTTACCTTAGAGCGAGATTGATACAAATAATGGAAAAGTGTTTCTTTAATGGTGTCCTGAAGACGATGGGGTGTCGGGCAACATGTTTTATTTTTAACAACATCTCAACGGCTTATGGAAGAAACTTATGGATGAATGGGTCGAATTTAACGCGTGGGTGATAAGCCGGAACAAAGGCGTTATATTCGACCGAGACCATGTGGATACAATAGAAACTAGTGACCAGTATAGCAACGCTTAATGTCGTAATCTCGTTCATTGACGCAAAGTTGACGCTAAATAGAGAACAGGTGGTTGGCTTCTTGAAACGGTAAGGCTATCCGGCAGTGCACAGAAATATTATCCGGTGAGCCGAGGGCAAATCGTATAATAATTCGAAGCCGATCCCGATAACCTTTCCTATTCAAAGACACCAACATCTTTTCTATTTATCCTTCTACCTTTATAGATTCGTAACCAAACAAAATAAAAAACAAAACATGAACAAATGGGAGACATAGACACTGTAAACAAGTAGAGAATATTTCATACACGAAGTCATGCTATGTCATATTCATGACATCATGATTCTTCATGTAACCGCATGTTATATGGTCATTGCCGTATATATCACAAATGTTATACGGCATCTTGTTATCGGTCCGAAAATGGCATTGGTGACAGGATAAACGTGGCAACCTTTACTTAATACTTTATACTTCAGGGTACCGTTTTACTAAACAGTTTACGCTTAAGATTTGCGTAAGTCTAAAACAACAATTCCTCTTATTTCAATATTGGACGAAGCAATATTGCAAAGTGACACATCATTGGAATCGTCTCTCCGAGACGCTTCCAATGACGTGTCACATTGCAATATTGTACTTTCATTGAAGATATTATCCATGTTAATCAATTATGACTTACGCAAACATTTTCCGTAAGTTGTTTAGTAAAACGGGCCCCTGGACACTGTGATTTGGGAAGCACTTTTGCGACCCTCAGTAGCTTATTCAATATTCGGTTTGGGTTTGAAGCTCGGTTAGACAGAGGGCAATCCACTAGTACTGTCGCTAGCCTTCAAATAGAATCACTACAAATTAAGCTTGGGTAAGGTTCAATCAAGTATTGTCCCATCACTCGTATGAAGTTGAACCGTTTTCAAGAACCGTTTGGACTAGAATTGACCACATTTTACTTTAATTAACAAGCAGTGTTGTGTTCATGTTCATTTAATTATTGACAATGATTAGCGAACGGTTTAAACACCTACGGAAATCCTGTTGGATTCTTTTAAACAATCAAATGTTGAAATTCAGAAATATAATTTAAGAACAATTGAGCTTGGAGAACTGTGATTTGAATCATTTTCATTAAACCTAGTTGATTTTCTTTGAAAAAGCGATGGTTTAAGAGATAACACTCCTGTTCAATGACTGACGGCCTTCTTAAATTGAGTGAAGCGCGCATAATTCGGTGACCTTGTAGTATTCCTTTGCTAAAACATGCATTAAACTACATATCGATTGATCAATGCAAATCTATGTAACATGATTATGTAGACAGTGTACTTTTCAGTTCAAGTTAGTACATTCGCAACATGATATTTGTCACACAATTGAGGTTGTCGGATGTAATAATTGTCAAGAATGGTTCACATGTTATTACAAGCTACTCTCTGTTTACGCGACTTCGAGAATATAATGGGATATGGAAAAGTACCGTGAACACACTCAACGAGTTTTGGGCCCGTGTTCTTGGAAACTTACGGCTTCATGCTTAACCCTTATAGTGATGAAACCGACTAAATGCTTATTCAAAACAGTTAGATCCAGGCCAGCCGCCAAGTAAATTGGCGGCTTGCCTGTGATCTAACCTGTTTGCTACTCTAAGTATCTTTCTCCATCAAAATGAAACGGGTATTTAAGGTTTTGGAAAGCAGACGACACAAAAATCTATTTTTAGATAATTACCCAGCATTCTAAAGGTAAAACTTCAATCCTTAAGTACGGTTATCGTTCTCAGCTGAGTAAGATAAATGAGTCGTGTCCTTGAAATCGCATGTTTGAGCATTTATCGTATCATTTGAGACAATGTTAAGTATAACTCTAAATCATTTGCTTAAGCTTGAGTTTGAGCAGATAAAATGGAAAAGCGAGTTTATTTCTAGATCACCACTTAGTTCCGATGCTCCTACTTAAACTTAAAGTTGAGCAAGGTATTTGTGTTTAAGCAAGATATCATACTTAAGTACATTTCGAGAAAGAGCGGCGGTCGAAATAATTAAGTCTCTGAGAGGGTTCAAGAACGATTGCTTGTAAAAGATGCCTCGGGGAATCTCCGATTCAGGGTTCAGAATTCTCTGCGTACGATTTCTTATTTTCTCACCACGTGGGTCGAACATCCGACATTGGGCGGAATCGGATTGTCGTGGTAATTTGGCCCTTCGGCTGATATTCGAAATTGAATTCATATCTGTTTATAAGGTTGAGATACATTCCCAAGCAATAACGACATTTAACCACTTTGTTGCAGACGACTCTGGAAAACATTGTGACAAAAAGAAAAATTGCTCGTAACGAGCAATTTCTCCTTTTTTCACAATGTTTTCTGTCCTATATGAAGATTGTTTTTCAATTTCACCACAATTTGTAATGTCGTCTGCAAACTCTTTCAATTTGTGACAGTCGAAAATTTGGCGTTTGAAAAAGGGTTAAACTGGTTGCCATGCGCCTTTTCCTGTAAGGTGTTTGTGGAAGACGGAACTTGATTTCTAGACTTAAATATCCAAAAATCTCAAAACCTGATGATGGAATGTAAAAACCAAATCGGCTGATCAATCAAATGATGAAGACGTGATTCACAAAGTCACTTCATGGTCTTCTTATTCTGTAAACTTCAAACGTTGTCAGCATATTCGGAGAGATAGGAAAATCGGATTTTCATTTACCCTTACAACGCTGGAACTGACTTCTTACTTATGCAATCAGGTTAGATCCAGGCCAGCCGCCTAGTTAATTGGTGGTTGGCCTGTGTAACCTGTTTGGTACCCTATGTAGCTTTCCTCATCAAAATTAAGCAGTTATTAAAGGTTTTCGAAAGCAGACGACACAATAATCTATTGTTAGAAAATTACCAAGCATTTTAATTAAGGGTTGATTGTGCCGGATTTAAACGACCGTAAACCACTAGTATTACTTAAGGCGCAAACGCATCAGGATACATAGAGAGTGAACTTTACATTTTCACCCACAAATGACGGGAAAAAGGAAACTATCCTAGACAGATAATTGATTTCTTCTTTTGTGCGGAATTATGCCTTTATCAAAGCCAATTTGGTTCTAAGTGTGTGTGAATAACACCGTATACACGACATCTTACCAAAGTACAGGTGGACTTTAGTTTCTTTAACCCGTTACCAAACAATAACGACATTTGACCACTTTGTTGCAGACAACTCTCGAAAACATTTTGGCAAAAGGAGAAATTGCTAATCACGAGCAATTTTTCCTTTTACCACATTGTTTTCAGCCCTATCAGAAGATTGTTTTCCAATTCCATAACATTTTTAAATGTCGTCTGCAAACTCTTTCAATTTGGGACAGTCGAAAATTTGGTGTTTGGTAAAGAGTTAAAAAACCCCGTCTATACATTGAATGCTCTCAAGTTATGCTTTGATACTTTTTCAAAGTCATAGCTACAACAGAAAACACCTTTTAAGAATGACATTTATGTCTTCTTTATGGTACATGCATATATTGAATCATTACACGGGAAGAATATTGTATACAGATGGTGACGAGCATTTTTTTCCCACCATGACCTTTTTTCCCCTGCTACACGTAGCTTACAATGAAACGTAATGAAGTTAGGGGATGTACACCAACTCGGTCATCTCGGCTTGATATTTCTGTCCATGAAAACACCAAGCAGCATTGAAGAGTAATCAGGATGAATTTATCTTTACCCTTTGCCAAACACCAACTTTTCGACTGTTCCAAAAGAGTTTGCAGATGACATTTTAAATGTAATGAAATTGTAAAACAATCTTTTGACAGGGAAGAGAACATTGTTGGAAAAGGAAAAATAGCTCGTCAAGAGCGATTTCTCCTTTTCCCACCATGTTTTCAAAAGTCGTTTGCTACAAAGTGGTCAGATGTCGTTGTTGTTTGGTAATGGGTTAATGAAATCGAGAAGTTTTCGCATATGCCTTTTGGTTCATGGTCCTCTCTCATCTTGATAGTTTTCAGACCTTTTGCGACAGAATGAGAGAATCTGGGTCAGTTTAGTTAATCAGACATAATATTCATCTCATTTTGAATGTAAATTTAGGAGAACCCTTTCGCCAATTTGACAATATTGGAATTTTCGACAGATTCAAACTCGAAGCATCAACAGCCGACAATAAGTAAGAAAACTAAATGTAATCGTTATGATACGTTATATCATGTATTTATCATTGTGACAAAATGAGCAATTCATCCTTTTGTAATTGTGCTTCCTTAGAACTCCAATGTATGCGTATACATTATAAGGATGTTCCGTACTAAGAGATTGCGCGATCCCCCTATTGTTATAGATTACTTTCTAAAGACAGCATTCATTGTTGGTAAAAAAAGTAATTAAGTCATCTCCTTAAACCTCATTTTCCAAAAAAATGAATATGCGTACAAAAAGATAACATACAATTTACGAAAGTATGATATATACTTGACCATAATGCCGATGTCTGTTCTTAATAAACTACTTTTGGGAGAAAGGAAATACATCTTTCGTTGAACAATAACGGAATAAAGCCATTTCTAAAAGAAATCTCTGCGGCTTAAAGAAAAAAATAGTCGTAAAGATCATTATCTTCATTGATCACAATACTTTTCGCCTTGTATAAAACTTAAAAAATGACTAATCTACAAAAGAACTTAACAAATGTCGTTTACAATCAATTGTAGTTTGTGTAAGGCACATACCTATATATGGGAAAGGGTTAAAGAATTAATTCCATGACTTTCTGTTTTCTATCAAAAAGATAATATCGTCATATAATGGGTGACCTAAAATCCTCATTCCATATTGTCATTGCACTTGGACTTAGATAGTAATGAGCGTCAAATACTTCAAACTGGTAGTCTCTAGTTCGAATACCGACATGGCCCAGGTATTTCATTGTGGGATGGCGTTGGTTAAGCCACGAAGCTTTGCAACGGTACATTATACAGAAAGCCGTTACAGGTTCTTGAAAACGACAATACATCCTTAACGATTTCATCAGCAGAATATCATAGAAACCACTGTGACAAAATGAGTAAATGCTCGTGTCAAATGATAGCGTTTATCACAAAGAAAATATATCTCGTGTAGAAACCGAGTGTCGTCTCCTGTTTATTTCTCAATTGTAATTGTTCTAACACTCCATTCAGTGGAACAGACATTTCGCCAACCAAAGGAGATACATTTCCGAATACAATAAGTACGAATATTCCCATCGGTGACAACGTATTACGGGCGGCCATTTCTGACACATTACCCAAATCAACTCTAAAGCTTTCCGGCAACTAGTATTTCCCTATTCTATCGAAATAACTCCACATCGCGTTAAGTTACTTCATATAAAGACTTGAAACTAAAATTGAAAAAGAGACATACGGCAATATTACAGACTTAAAGCTGTCAAGAGGCCAAATTTATTGGGATCTCGGCTTGGATTTCGGCTTTTATTAACTCGTGGGTTGATACTTCAAGTAATATTACCATCTGGCATCCGTAAAATGGATAAAATCAATCGTCTTAATGATGCATTCATGGGGATCTCCATTTTACATCTTTTGCTTGGCAATCTTTCGCCATTATCGTAATAAGTTTCAGTATGTTGAAAGTGAAGATTAAAAGCTTAATGTAACTATACGCTTGGTCAGTCATCTGCGAAAAAATATCATGAACATAGAAAAGACCTAAAGCCAATGGCATACCACCAAAATGACTGTTTCGTTATGGAAAAACGAACGGAAAATAATCTGCTGTGCTTCGGTTGTGTTACTGTTACCACTTTGACATCAAAGTGTGAACTGATTCGTCTTTGTAGTGCACATTTTTTATACATTAAAAACATTATGATTGTGTTCATTTTGTGTTTATCGACGTTTCAACAAGTTTTCAGTGACATTGCAAAGTTCCCTTGGTCTCCCTTGTTGCGTATCTTCCACATGGAACTGGCTTTTTACAGCCGGAATGCTATTTTAGTTATCCAGAATACATAATGAAATTATAGCGAAATATCTTTTACAACGCTATCATCATATGGTCGTGCTATTTTCCTACATTGAAATATGTGATCGGATTGAATTAAAAGCACTAGCAGACAGACACTATAAACATACTCGATTCTCATTATTTCAGGATAGGAAAAAAACAATATGAAAAAGGAATGAATTCTTCAACATAAGCAACTTATTCTGTTGTCACATTGGTGACTTGAGTCGTGTGAAAAAGGTACGTCCAAGTAAGACATTCTGGGAGCACCAGCAGTGCAGAATTAGTGAAGCACCAGCAGTGAACCATTTTGGAAGCACAATTAATGAAACATTTTGGAAGCACCGTAATAAACGATTTTGGAAGCACAAGCAATAAAGCATTTTGGAAGCCCCAGCAGTGAAGTATTTTGGAAGCACCAGCAGTGAAGTATTTTGGAAGCACCAGCAGTGAAGTATTTTGTAAGCCCCAGCAGTGAAGTATTTTGGAAGCACCAGCAGTGAAGTATTTTGGAAGCCCCAGCAGTGAAGTATTTTGGAAGCACCAGCAGTAAAGTATTTTGGAAGCACCAGCAGTGAAGTATTTTGGAAGCACCAGCAGTGAAGTATTTTGGAAGCACCAGCAGTGAAGTATTTTGGAAGCATCAGCAGTAAAGTATTTTGGACGCACCAGCAGTGAAGTATTTTGGAAGCACCAGCAGTGAAGTATTTTGGAAGCACCAGCAGTGAAGTATTTTGGAAGCACCAGCAGTGAAGTATTTTGGAAGCACCAGCAGTGAAGTATTTTGGAAGCACCAGCAGTAAAGTATTTTGGAAGCACCAGCAGTGAAGTATTTTGGAAGTCCCAGCAGTTACGTATTTTGGAAGCACCAGCAGTGAAGTATTTTGGAAGCACCAGCAGTGAAGTATTTTGGAAGCACCAGCAGTGAAGTATTTTGGAAGCATCAGCAGTAAAGTATTTTGGACGCACCAGCAGTGAAGTATTTTGGAAGCACCAGCAGTGAAGTATTTTGGAAGCACCAGCAGTGAAGTATTTTGGAAGCACCAGCAGTGAAGTATTTTGGAAGCACCAGCAGTAAAGTATTTTGGAAGCACCAGCAATGAAGTATTTTGAAGCACCAGCAGTAAAGTATTTTGGAAGCACCAGCAGTGAAGTATTTTGGAAGCACAAGCAGTAAATAATTTTGGAAGAACTTGCAGTGAAGTATTTGAAAACACCAATAGTGAAAATATTTTTGAAACAGTAGCAGTAAAGATTTTTGAAAGCATCAGCAGACACTATTTTCAACTTAAATAAAATATATTTTAGTTATGATATTGGTCGGAAACCATTTTGATAATATGATAAATTGCTATGTTATCTTTGTTTTCTTCAACTGACAGAACAACACATGTTTTTTTTATTATCAAATCCATTGACATATGTCGGCTACTATATTGAAGTACCTTGCTCAGTGGCACAAGAAATAGTTTCACTGGTTATTGAGCTCAGTGTAGCAATTCTCAGTAATTTCAGATCTCCCGTGAAAATGATATTCGTCCAATCATAAAGTCCACATTCATTGAATACTTTATTGGAAATGATAACAGTATGTTGGCTATTTTGTTTTTTATTTTAAAGACAATTTACAGAACGAGATTTCATCGTGCTAATTACCAGATGCTACCCACGGTTGTGATTCACCGGAAATTGCCTTAACCCATTACCAAACAATAACAATAACTTTTAATTACTGTGTTCCAGACGACTCTGGAAAATATTGTGGGAAAATGAGAAATTGCTCGCAAAAAGCAATTTCTCCTTTTCCAAACAGGTTTTCCGCTCATTCGGAAGAATATTTTTCAATTTCATCACATTTTGAAATGTCGTCTGCAAACTCCTTCAGTTTGGGACAGTCGAAGATTTGTCGTTTGGGAAAGGGTTAAGCGACGACACCGACAACATTCATGATACATGTATCGAAACCGGGCGATTCCATAGTGATGAAAGACAGAAAGAATAGAGTATGTGTGTGAGCTGCTCAATGAAAACCAGGTGGAAAAGAATATCATTTTCTTAAGTATGCCAAAAATACTGCGATTTGAGGTTAGTTTATCAAAGAAAGGAGGTGGCCAAATGTCCAGAAACTCGTTGATATTACCTCATAAAAATATCAAATGAATGCCGCCAAATTCATCAAACTAGCTATCAAAAGATGCAATGACCAACCTTTTGCCCTCTCTCTTTGCAAATGTATATGTAATGGTAGATATATTTAGTGATTTGATATAGATTTCTTCATTTAGGTGCGTGTAAGTTCTCAAATGTCCAAGCTCATATTTATATAGGTATCAGTGCGTTCTCAAATCTCAAAGCTTATATTTATGTAGGTGTGTGTGCGTTCTCAAATTCTAAAGATTATATTTAAGTAAGTGTGTGCGTTCTCAAATTTCAAAGCTTTTATCTATGTAGGTGTGTGTGCGTTCTCAAATTTCAAAGCTTATATTTAAATAAGTGTGCGCGTTCTCAAATTTCAAAGCTTTTATTTATGTAGGTGTGTGTGCGTTCTCAAATTTCAAAGCTTATATTTATGTAGGTGTGTGTGCGTTCTCAAATTTGAAAGCCTATATTCAAGTCAGTGTGTGCCCGGTTTCAAAAGTCAACAATTATATCTATGTAGATATGTGTGTGTTTTCAACAGCCAATGCTTGTATCTATGTTGATGTTTGAGTCCGTTCGCAATGGTCAACGCTTTTGTATGTAAAGGTGTGGGGTGGGTGTGTATGTGGGTGCGTGGGTGTTCTCAAGAGTCAATGCTGCAATCTATATAGGTATGTACGCGTCGGCAAAAGTACAGACTTTTAATTATGAAGGTAAGTGTTTGTTCGCAAAAGTACACGCTTAGATTTGTGTAAACATGTTTTCGTTCGCAACTGTCAACGCTGCATCTCACAAGAACGTTAATTGAAACATCAAAGTAGTGATAACCCCGGATATAATCTCATCTATGTCTCCTTATAGAATCATAATTGTGACGGCACTTCGACAAGCAGATGTAATTCACACATAAAAATACCTTTTAGGAAGAGTTCCGCTGTAAACGGGGTCTTATGTTGCAATAAATTAAACCATACCTTCCAATTGGGACTTTAGGGCTAGTCCAGATTTCAATGTAGTAACAGCTGATGGCTATTAACCCTTTCCCAAGCAACGAATTTTTCGACTGTCCCAAATTGAAAGAGTTTGCAGACGACATTTCAAAATATGATGGAATTGAAAAATATTCTTCAGATGGAGCAGAAAACCTTGTGGGAAAAGGAAAAATTGCTCGTTACGAGCAATTTTTCCTTTTCCCACAAGGTTTTCTAAAGTCGTCTGCAACAAAGTAGTCAAATGTCGTTATTGTTTGGGAAAGGGTTAAGAGCTCATTGGGGCGAACTGATGGATAGCTCTTCAGGAGCTTGGTACCTTTTATGTTACAATGTTTTTTTGTTAGAGGTATCCCACTTCAATCGTGCGAAAGTGAATTACTTGTAATGTAGGGGTTTAATATGCCTAATATAGATATGATGCCATGAGTGTATGGTGATGTACCACATTCAAGTCGTAAAATAAGAATTATGTTCTGTTCTATAACCGTTACCAGAAAACGACAGAAAATAGTCTTAAACTGACTTACTGGCCACTTTTCAAAAAGGTGCATTGGGAATAATTAACAGAAACAAAGGAAAGGAAAATAGGCCATTCAATCGTGAATATACAACCTCCTTATTTTCAAGAATATATTTGAAATCACATTTTGAACACATTTTGGGTAAAACGACCAAATGCCGTGATACATGGTGCCGTGTTACCATGTTTGAGAAGTTAGAACCCCACTTGATTGTCAAGTCTACAGTACGCGCGCTTAGCATACTCCTGTATTAACTGTTATGGCAATTTCTTTCAGATATCGTTTCTGCTACGCGACCATACCACTATGAAAGATAAATTTGCAATTATCGTAGACGAAGGCCTATGAATTACCACATTTTCGGTTCTAACCATTCGGAACACCTCTGTTGTTTCTCAAAATATCTACCGACTCGTGCCGGGGATTGCCGAGTAGATATGATTGGGTTCTTACTTGTCATTAGTTGATGGCCTTTGTAGTACATTTATTATGGAACAACATAGTTAACTACCGCCAAAAAAGGACATTGTGATTGTCTTAATTCACTTTAACACAAATTTGATATTACAAAGTACAACCCTAAAACCAAACGCCAAATTTTCGACTGTCCCAAATTGAAAGAGATTGCAGACGACATTTCAAAACGTAATGTAATTGAAAAAATAATCTTATATGAAGAAAACATTGTCGGAAATGAAGAAATTGATCTTAAAGAGCAATTTATTCTTTTCCCACAATGTTTTCCAGAGTCATCTGAAACAAAGTAGTTAAATGCCGTTATTGTTTGGGATAACGAAACTGTTCCCCATGAGCAATTCTTTCATTGTCGTAATATTTCCTAACGTCCTCTTCCGAACATACAAGTATTCAATATGTCTAAAATGACTTTGGTTGAGTAAAGACGGCATGAACAGTTCTAACTTAGTTATTAAACACTAACGCAAAAGGCAATCAAATCACGAAGCAATTTTGTTTCCATAAACAGACAGATTAATCCTAATAAAAGAGACATGCCATTTTGATTTCACAACCGTTTATGTTTCGTTAATAAGGGAATATCCCTCATTCCAAAAGTAATAACGTATAATAAAGAAATATTCTAATGTGTTTTATTATAGCCATACCACAATTGATACCTGAAATAAATCTTACTCGCTCTTTGTCCAGATATCGTGACATTTTTAGGGGGCTTTGAATACCTCGTAGTTCTTGATATAATATGAAATATCAGACAAGAGATTTAAATGTAATCTCATGAAATCCTAAGATAGACGGTGTCATAGCAACGCCTAATTCGTATTTCGCGAACATTTGTGTGGCAACAATGAGCTACAATGGACAATTTTGTACATATTCGTAAAGTAGTTTCCCCGGTCGTCGCCTTTCAATTGCTACAAAATGAAACTTGGTCTATTTTAAAAAAAGAAACAACAAAAGGCGTTTTAAAACATTGAATGACTATCCCATAAAATGTCTCGATTCCAACCAACTTACTGTAAACAAAGCACTAAACATGAAAAAAAGACAAAACCTACATTTTGGAAAGCGCTAATTACACAATCGACAACCGGAAGGTATAAGAAAAAGTGACTTTTCTATATGGTTCCGAATATAAACCTTTATGACGAAAGAGAGAATTTGTTCACAACGCGAAATATCTCCTTTCGACAAAGATTAGTCTTCTGATGTCAAAGAGAGAAAATAGAAGCGGGTTTGAAAAACGAAAATAGTTTTAACTAACCTGTTTAAATTGTCGAATTAGATTGGTGAATGAAAACACCTCATTAGTAACACTCCCGATTTCAGTCGACTTGTAATTGGAAGAGATCTCTCATTCTGAAATAAAAGGAAGAAGTTATAACAGCTCTTTTCCAGAAACCACGCGAAAATGACAAGGCTCTCTATCGGAGATACCGGAACCGGAACCGGAACTAAAACTCTTTGTGAACAACAGGAGGAAATATAAAGGTGGAAACACGTACGCTCATCTATACAGAATAGTACATTTCTTTTATACTCCCAGGTACATTGTTTACAGCATGAGATATAAATTGTGGAGTTAAAGAGCAAAGGTTATACATAAAATGACAGAATAAATATAAATTTGCGTCTTTGAAATATTTCCTTTAGAACATATGAGATAACTGATTGTTAATTTTTTTAGAATATAAAACCCGCAGTGTGTAGTAGAGGGTTTCCATATTTCCCTTATTCCCTAGTGTCATTATCATCGGCATTTAGATTAAATGAAACTAACTTTGACCATGATTTCTTGGGGTTATTTTTTACACTATTCCAACACTGTCTTTCTATATCACGAAGGTATGTGTACATATTCAAGCACATTGCATTTCCCCCACACCACTTCAAACGGGGAAATAACGTATATTAATGTCATTTCAATGTGTTAACAAAATAGATAAGAATAAATCGCAAGAGAAAACTTCGACGACACATGTGTTAATATTCAATAACAAAATGTTTTCTGCAAAACTTTACTTCCTGATAACAGCGATCGGCATTTACCTTGGATTGCCTTTGAAGTGCTTCGCTAAAATGTAAAATGGTCTCTTAGTTGTGAGGTTGCCAGACAAATATTTGCTTCTTTACCTAACCCTTAGAATGCTGCGTATTTTTCAAAAATATTTTTTTGCGTCTGATTTTCCAAACATTAATCTTCTGCTTTAATTTAAAAAAGAGAGATACTTAGAGTGGCAAACAGGTTAGATCACAGGTCAGCCGCCAATTTATTTGGCGGCTGGCCTGTATCTAACCTGTTTGTATAAGCATGAAGTCGGTTCCAGAAATCACTGTGGAAAGTAGGATAGAGAACTGTTCGTAATATGTTTGGTGTGACCGTTTCAATTTGAAAACGATATGATAAATATTTTTCGAGGAAATAACGTGGTCTCGATACATGTGAAATAAGTCAATTACAAAATATCTTTCAAAAAAATGGTTTACCTTCAAGCAAGCGAAAATCATTAAACAGATGGCATTGAAATAACTTCGCTGAAGTATAAAAAAAAAGCTAGCTTGCCGTTGAGACCAAACGAAGATATGTTTTTTTTTAAGAAACAAATAACTTGATTAAAAGATGCATGGTTGTTGAAAGTAAGAGCGAAAATTGTTCAACATATGTACGATGTGGTCAGTTCAATTTTAAAAAACATAAATGAATATTTAATTTATCGTGGGAAAAGAACTCACATGTTTTATTTATTGATAACAAAATATTTTTCATCAAAATCATGTTCCCTTTAGCAAGCGATATGCGTTGAGCATACGACCTTGAAATCACTTCGCTGAATTGTAATGAGCTTGTTCAGTTGAAAGGTTACCAAACAAAGAAAGATACATTTTTACAAAATAAAAAAATGATCTCAGAAAAAGAGGAGCAAATAGATTTACCATGACAAAAAAAAAGGCAAAGAAAAAGAAAAGGAAAAAAAAAAAATGGAAATTGCTAATCATGATCAATTTCTTTTGTCGTCGCGATGGTATTATGTAATACCATGAGCTATTATAGGATGCTTGCATGTGTAGAGATAATCAAAAGAAGCCGCACCACCGCAGCTAACATGTCAGTTTGGAGATGTGCATAAAGCCAAAGAACTTCATCCGATGCGATGTCCAGGCAGAAATGTCTTGGTCGGGTTACACAGACAAGCATTCAGTCGTATGAAATAAACAGCGATCTTCCAGTGCATAAAGTTATAAACCCTTAAAGTAATCCTTTACCAAACAATAACGATATTGACCACTGTGTTGGAGACGACTTTAGAAAACATAGTGGGAAAAGGATAAATTGCTCGTGACGAGCAATTTCTACTTTTCCCGCAATGTTTTCTGCCCTACCAGAAGATTGTTTTCCAATTTCATCACATTTTGAAATGTCGTCTGCAAACTATTTTTGATTTGGGACGGTCGAAATTTTGGCGTTTGGGGAAGGATTAATTGAAAATCAGTTGAAAAAAAGTAGTTCTGTTTCAAGTTAGATTGGCCCTGATTATGTTGTAAAGGCATTGTATGTAAGCGACTTTCAGTAATATCTTGATTCATTGATTGATAAAGATTTATCAGTAATGTTATTGATTATAATAAAGAAGAACCTGAGGTGTTCAAGTCAATGAATTTACTTCCGTTTGTCAAAGATATGATTGGACATTTTTTCTTGCAGCTCGAATAATCAAATGGATATTCCGTATTTTGATTAAATAGTTTACGTTTATTGATTTAAAGTTCAGGTATTCTTTTCAATGCAATAGCTTAGGATACCCACTATAAATGGTTGATCAATATCAGTTATTCACTGTTTTATGTTCATATCAGATGAGATGTGTTTTGATCCAGATAATTCCACATACTTACGTGTGTCGTCTTTTTCTCTGTATAAGGTTGGCACCATGTTAAGAGCAATTTATTATTTTCTTTGATATTTGTCGATTCGTGATGGCCATGCGTGTGTACGAAGTAAGTGAGCAGAGATTGTGAAATAGGTAATCCTGTTAATTTGCACGATAATTCTAGCTCTTTTTTTCTGCACGATAATTTTTGCCCGGGGTTGAAGTCAAGTGCGGGTTAGTGGTACTGGAAAAAAAACCAAGGCTAAGATTAGTTGGGCTGTACAAATGCTTACGACCATGTAAAAGCCAAGACGTTTCACGAAAAAGATGTTTTTCGCCAAGTTCCATTATTTTTCTCATTTATTGGTTTCATGGGAATAGGTTTTCGCTCATGAAACCTTTTTTCTGTTATTAGGATTAGCAAACAGAGGGAGAGAGATAATACAATTTTTGTGTCAATGTGAATATCTTGTTTTCAGAATAAGCGCTTTAAGCTCTATCCTCAAGGTGAAATATGTGACAGGTCAAAATGTAAACAACAACAACAACAACAACAACAACAACAACAACAACAACAACAACAACACCAGCATATGGTCCCTGTTTACCCTGCGTAGCGTCAATGTTCGCTCGCTGTTAGGAAGTTTCCACCATGTCAAACGAACGACTTGTTTACAACAAATCATTTCCTAATGACCCTTAGAATGCTGGGTAATTTTCTTAAATTAGTTTTTTGTGTCGTCTGCTTTCCGAAAGTTTAGATATCTGCTTAATTCTGATAAGGAATTAAACTCAAACAAGCAAACTGGTTAGATCGCAGGCCAGCCGCCAATTTATTTGGCAACTAGCCTGGATCTAACCTGTTTGAATAAGCATGGAATAGGTTTCAGCACTGTATGGGTTAAAACAACCTCAAATCCATGTTTTCGAATAAATATATGTAAAAGAATTAATAAATGCCTTTTAGGTATATTGAAAAATTCATTGTCATAAAAGAGAGTTTGCTCACAATTTACACAGTCTCTGACTGTGAAAATGTTTTAATATTGTACAATGCAAAGGACTTAAGCATTAGACGTCTCTATCAGATAAAGGTGTATTTATTCGTCTGCTAGAGGTCACTTGCAGGGTGAGGGTGATCTAATTACGCTAATTCCATGGTGAATGTGTGAACAAAACACTCCTGGGGTCCGTTTTACTAAACAACTTACGGAAAATATTTGCGTAAGTCAAAACTGATACACATGGATGGTATCTTCAATAAAAGAACAATATTGCAATGTGACACGTCATTGGAAGCGTCTCGAAGAGACGATTCCAATGATGTGTTACTTTGCAATATTGCTTCACCCAATATCAAAATAGGATGAATTGTTGTTTTAGACTTACGCAAATCTTAAGCGTAAACTGTTTAGTAAAACGGTACCCAGATGTATTACAGATTCTTGCCTTAGGGAAACCTGTAACTGTAGGTGCTTGTATACTCTTTAATAAACATCCAAGGCTAGTGCATTGTGCAAGACTAGTGCATTTTTAAGGCTTTCGCAATCTACGAGGCTAGTGCAATCTTTAGGGCTTATACAATATACAGGGCTAGCGTAATTTAAAAGGCTAGCGCAATCAGCAAGGCTATTGCAATCTTTAAGGCTTACGCAATTTACAAGGCTACTGCAATAATTAGGACTTAAACAATTAACAAAGCTATCGTAATTTCCAAGGCTGGCACACTCTACAAGATTAACGCAATATCCAAGACTAGCACAATCTACAAGGCTAATGCAATCTCCAAGGCTAGCACACTCTACAAGGATCATGCAATCTCCAAGGCTAGCACAATGAACAAGGCTAGTTCAATCTACAAGGCTGTACAATGTAAAAGGCTAGTGCGATTTTTAAGGCTATTACAATATTTAAGGCTGGTGCGTTATCCAAGGCAAAACACAGTATTTAAGGCTAAAGCAATCTTCAAGGCTAACACAATCTCCAATGCTAACTCATTCGCCAAGGCTAGCACAATTGCCAAGGCTAGCACAATTGCCAAGGCTAGTACAATCGCCAAGGCTAACACAATATACAATGCAAACTCAATCGCCAAGGCTAGCACAATTGCCAAGGCTAGCACAATCACCAAGGCTAGCACAATCTCCAAGGCTTACGCAATCCCCAATACTAACACAACATTTTGGGCTAGCACAATCTCCAAGGCTAACGCAAACTTTAAAGCTTTAGCAATTTCCAAGACAAACGCAGTGTTTAAGGCTAACACAAACCCCGATGCTAATACAATATTCCAGGATAATGTAATCTCCAAGGCTAACGTAATATCAAAGACTATCGCAATATCAAAGACTTACGTCATATCCAAGACTATGGCAATATCAAAGACTAACGCAATCTCAAAGACTATCGCAATATCGAAGACTTACGCAATATCAAAGACTATCGCAATATCAAAGACTAGCGCAATCTCCAAGACTTTCGATATCAAAAACTTACGCAATATCCAAGGCTAACGCAATATCAAAGACTAACGTAATCTCCAAGGCTAACGCAATATCAAAGACTAACGTAATGTCAAATACTAACGCAATATCAAAGGCTAACGCAATCTCTAAGATTAACGTTATCTCCAAGGCTAACGCAATATCAAAGACTAACGTAATATCCAAGACTATGGCAATATCAAAGACTAACGCAATCTCAAAGACTATCGCAATATCGAAGACTTACGGAATATCAAAGACTATCGCAATATCAAAGACTAGCGCAATCTCCAAGACTATCGATATCAAAAACTTACGCAATATCCAAGGCTAACGCAATATCAAAGACTAACGTAATCTCCGAGGCTAACGCAATATCAAAGACTAACGTAATGTCAAAGACTAACGCAATATCAAAGGCTAACGCAATCTCTAAGATTAATGTTATCTCAAAGGCTAACGCAATATCAAAGACTAACGTAATATCCAAGACTATGGCAATATCAAAGACTAACGCAATCTCAAAGACTATCGCGATATCAAAAACTTACGTTATATCAAAGACTATCGCAATATTAAAGACTTACGTAATATCAAAGACTATCGAAATATCAAAAACTTACGCAATCTCCAAGGCTAACGCAATATCAAAGACTAACGTAATATCCAAGAATATGGCAATATCAAAGGCTAACGCTATCTCCAAGGCTAACGCAATCTCAAAGACTATCGCAATATCAAAGACTAACCCAATATCAAAGACTAACGCAATCTCCAAGGCTAACGCAATATCAAAGACTAACGCAATCTTCAAGGCTAACGCAATATCAAAGACTAACGCAATATCCAACACTATGGCAATACCAAAGGCTAACACAATCTCCATGGCTAATGCAATCTCAAAGACATGCGCAATATTTGAGGCTTACGCACTATCAAAGACTTATGCAATCTCCAAGTCCAACACATTTTTCAAAGATAAACTTAATCACAAAAGCTAACAAAATCACCAAAGGTTAATTACAAAGACATTTATTCGCTCACATTTGACCGAAATAAAAATTCGTAACTTCGCAAAGGTTGCTGCAGAAAAAAGTTGGGATAATCAACCACGTTGATATAAGAGCTTGTTGAAGGAGAGCCCAATATGACTATTGTTGTCTACGAAATCCCCATCCCATTTAACCCCCATAGGAACAGGAAATAAAAAAGAAAAAAGTAAGGGGCGGCTTAACGGTCTCACTTTCGGCAACATGTTTTCTTTCTGAAACCAAAAATATACTCTCGAGGATTTGACGTACACGGTTTCACTTAGAAAACACATTAACCCTTTATCATCATCATCATCATCCATTTTAGATTTGACAGGCCATTTATTAATCCTTTTGCAAGGGTGAGGCCTGCTTGTCTGGTCGAGAGCGCAACCTTCCTCTCCAGGTTTGGCGATCCTTTGGGTTGGTACCATCCAGCCCGAGAGATGCTCTGTCTCGCTTCACAATGTCATCCCAAGATAGTTTGGGTCTGCCTTGACCACGTTGTGAAGGTATGTTCAGGCATCTGATCTGAGAGATCCAGCCTGAGCTGCGCTCTACGTGGCCGAGCCATCTCAGCCTGGTTGACTGGAGAATGTCTGCAATGTCTCTTATGCCGAGCTGGGATAGTAGTGTCTTGTAGGAAGTCTCTTCTTCAGGCTTGACCAAACAATAACGACATTTTACCACTTTATTGCAGACATCTCTGGAAAACATGGTTGGAAAAGGAGAAATTTCCCGTGACGAGCAATTTCTCCTTTTCCCACAATGTTTTCTGCCCTATCCGAAGATTATTTTCAATTTCATCATATTTTGAAATATCGTCTGCAAACTCTTTCAATTTGGGACAGTCGAAAATTTGGTGTTCGGTAAAGGGTTAAAGGGGATAACGGATTGTTTAATGAAGCTGAATAAAAAAAGCAACAAGGAACCCATTAAAGGTGCTTGTTTTACAAATGTAAGGAATATTAGGAAGTTAAAAATTAATTAAATCAAAACTGCACAGTATATGTACCGTTATGTGATATATCGTGAAGACAAGTAATCTATAGCAAAGTTCGGTCGTTCTTAATCGTTTAAATGGTATATACTATAAACTACCATGCCGGTGCTGACATCCTGCGTATCTGCTAATGCATTTTAGCTTATAAAATATTGATTTCGACGGATTTACATTTTTTTTCTCTAGAAATGTATCACATACTCCCGTTTAAAGTTAACAAGCTATGATACCTGATGACCCTGTTTTGTTGGCTATTGGACAGATGCAAATCTTATGCACCAAATCGGTCACGGACTCACAGTCCTCCGGTCTATGTCTATGTCAACCAATCCCATTTCGTATGGTTTCCAGAGATATTTTCAGAGACGGTGTTTATTAGATCATTCCTGGTGTTCCTGTTTTGGGGGAAATTTCAATAGTCTTTCAAAAAAGTTTTGTTTATTATAGTATCACCCCTATTGAAAGAGCCAGCCGGTTTGGCTTTTGGCTTTGAGACACTTTACACTGATTATACCAAGTACCTACCGACTTTTTATCACTATGCCAGGCGCCAAGCAGATATAAGTCGGTAAACATTAGATTTATAGCTCATAGTTCACGGACCTGTCATTTCGGATCACGTTTCACGAGAAACATTCTCCGGACAAAAGCATCCCGAACCTTCGACCTCCCCGTCCCGAGGCGGACCCCATAACCACTAGGCCAAGGTGACGAAAAGTCTTTCAATGAACATACCTTTATAGATTTCTATTTCATTGGGTTGTGTCGCCTGATAAGTTGCATTTAAGTAATGTGTTCCACAATTGTTCAAGAAATCTGTAGAGGTGCCTAAGTGCATTTTGAACACGTTTAAGAACGTCTTAAGGAAATAAACGTTCAAATTGTATCGGGACTACTGTAATACTCATGTTTACCGGAACATTGAAGCTGTGTAAAACATGGTCATAAATTTGAATTCAGTTTTCGACTAATACATGCGGGCAGGGGAATCATGTTACCAATGTTTACAATCTTATGTCCGAACTAGATGGCCGCGCCACAGGTATCTTTTGCTTTTTTCATCTACCTTTGCCAATGATAGCCACATTGTGTACCCCGCATGAGTTGACCATCAACTTTCCGGTCCTTGTGGTACTTGTTTATTATAAAACCATGCTTTATAACGGCGTTATGTCTTACAATTTGCAGATAAATCGCCTACGATATCTCTTCCGAGAACCCAAATCTTTTTCGGATACCATCGTACAAACCAATAATGATAAACAAAAAATCGGGATCAAAGATTCAACGGCCTACAAGATGTCTGTCATAAGAGTCTCTTATGTGAAAGTCCGACTCAGTAATTGGTATATTGGTAACAAATTGAATAATGCAATTCTCAAATGGCGTAAATAATCACGAAACTACCGGCGGTATATTACATTTACTATGCATCAGATGATAATGTACCGTTGACCGGTTCATGTGGCATCAGAATAAAATCTCCATGCGTCTCATGTCTATGTAGTAACCGGGGTCCAGTGGTAGGGCGTCAGCTTTAATACCAAAGGGTCCTTGGTTCGAATCCCGACCGGATCAACAGAATTTCCCGGAGCAAAGAATTTCTCCCACGTTGCTTCTCTACATGGTGTCAAAATGGGTACCTGTGAGGGAATAAAACATGTGCCATGGCTGAATTTGCGCCATATGTGAATGGCCGGTTTATCACCCAGTGATCGGGGAGGTAATTGTAAGGTTGCTTGAATATGCCTTGCGTAGAAATGAGACTATGAACTCTCCTTTAGCTTATACATCTTTCTATGTATGTAATATCTAGTGGTATAAACACTCGACACCTCAGATCAGGACATATAAGCTGATCTTATGCGGTCTTAGCCATCTTACCCAAAAATGCGTTCTACAATGTTAAGCCTTTCATTGTTCTGGTAGAGAATAAGCACAAATGTACAACAAACCTACATGTAATTGTATTGCAAATAAGATGCGCCAGCGAGGCTAACCAGCATTTCTGTATATGGATTGAATCGAATCGTCGGCTTTTATTGCAACTTATGTCAGTCACGTAAAGAATAATCTAATTCAGACGGAAATAAAACTATGTCTGTCGACATTTCGAGTCCTATAATAGCATATTTATGTATTCAGTTTATATATAGTTCTTAGCTATTTGAATGAATTTTGTCCTATATGAAACCATTCCGGAGACAGTAATTGGATTTTCATGAGACTACCCCTCCACCCCCCACCCCCAAGATGACTTAACCCTTCACCAAACGCCAAATGTTCGACCGTCCCAAATTGAAAAAAATTGCAGACGACGTTTCAAAATATAATGAAATTGGAAAATAATCTTCTGTTAGGGTAGAAAACAATGAGGGAAACGGATAAATTGCTCGTCACGAGCAGTTCCTCCTTTTCCCACAGTGTTTTCCAGAGTTTCTTGCAACAAACTGGTCAAACATCGTTATTGTAATGGGATAAGGAATGTTGATGGCTGGGTTGCTTAGCCCTACCCGCAGTTTAGCTTGGGGACTTACTCCACCAAAGCTCTGCCGGGCATCGCATGTGGGGCAAAAAATGCAAAAAAGGTCTATTATAACAGCATCACTTGAAACCATGGACTAACCAATGATCATCTGAGGGACATACGATACTTTTTTGTTTTCTGGAGAAAAAAATGAAACAGCTTTTCATCTTTGATAATTTGAACCTTCATTACAATAATCCCTTTATTATTTAGATTGAAATGAGAGTATTGACAGGGTGTGTTATTGTGTATGATAACTAGATTAGATTATATTAGAGTCATTAACTGACACAGGTCCCATATGGGTCCTCTTCGTTAGGGCCGTACCTACATTTTTCAGTTCAGAAACGGGTTTCCTGGATGCACCAGTACTAGACAAGGGCTCTGAAGTGACTTGCCAAAGGCTAGTCCCACGAAACCAGAGGTCTCGGTGGGGCTCGAACCTGGGACACCCATGTTTTGATTCCACAACCTTAACCACTGAGCCACGCAGGATAATGTCGACACAGAATCCAGGGCTTTTTCGTGTTACAAAACACGGGCTTATCAAAGGCACCTTCCTAATTGGAAATTTCTTTTAAAGCCTTGCAGTCACAAGAGAGTTTTTGCTTTTCAAATACAGCAATTTCAGCATTAACACTTTCCAAAATTACCAGACCTATGCCTATTCCCACTTCAAGGAAAAACGCCCTGTGTTCCATTATTCTATATAATTGTAAAAAAAATCTTAAAACGGAATACATGAATTGAATTTTAATACAAAAACGTGTTCCTTGATCCAGTGACCTTTCTTCAGTGAGTATCATCAAAGACCTGATAGATCTTTGGTATCATATAAGAGTACACACCAAAGGTTCAATGCAAGACTATAGTAAGTGCTTCATAAACATGAAGCACTTACTTTAGTATTGCATTGAACCCTCGACATGCTGTGAAGTCTTAAAGAAAGTACATTTTTCTTACGAATTTCCTCACGTCTGTCAACAAGCAACTTCAAGTTCACTACTTTTTTCGGTCTTTCGCCATAACCGTTTTCTAAAAGTGTGGTTTGATATTGATTAGTTTAAGTTGTGGTATTCCTTGGTTTTGATAAATCACGTTATAAAACTCAAATACCATATCTCCTATATCTAAAAAAAGTAGATACGACTTTTTGGGTTTACATCCAAGATTCTTTAGTATAATATAAGAGTACATTTGTTGTGCAGTTTTAAAGAAAGTACATTTTTCATCCGAATTTCCTCACGTCTGTCAACAAGCAACTTCAAGTTTACTCCTTTATTCCGGTATTTCGCCATAACCGTTTTCTAAAAGTGTGACTTGATATTGATTGGCTTCAGTTATGATATTCTTTGGTTATATAAATCACGTTATGAAACACAAATACCAGATCTCCTACCTCTAAATAAACCAGATACGACTTTGTGGGTTTACATCCACGATTCGTTTTGTTAATAACTTCCGTGAGTCTTGGGAAATCAAAGCAACCGATTCATTATTTTCTTTATTACATGAGAATATCTTCTTTCTTCGCATTTCAGCTGGTGTGAGAAAGAGCTACTTCAATGGGTATTTGTATCTATGCGTGTTAAATGTCGCAATTTTACAGCATTGGGGATCGTTTTACGTAATTCTATAAACCATTGGTATGATGCTATGGTGTTGTCAGAACTCATAACACCATTATGATTATATGGATTCAAATAAATAAACTGAAAAACAGATGAGGAAAATCGTAATATTTTCGCCAAACTGTTCTAAAATATAATAGTTTCAACATAACCATCCCCAATCGATCCACAGTTCTTCCTCTCCTTTGCATTAAAGAAATGCATTTACGTACCATCAAAGGAATTTTATTTTTTTGCGTTGCTAATATCTTAAAAAAAAAACCACTATTTTTTAATTTGTTCAATTCCAAAAGAGGACATCTTTGTAACGAGAAAGAAGTATTTTCATCTCAGTAGTTCCCAACACATTCGGATGCATATTGGTCAGACTTTGTACATATGAGCTTGACCAGTCAGTATGGTCTTCCTTCTTCTTTATAAGACGGGAATTGCAACAAAACTTATATAATGTCGACAGAACGTAAAAGCCAAAAAATAAAAAAAATGTTCATATTGAGGAAAGTGGAAATTTGTTCGTAACGACCAATGTCTTTATTCGCCATTGCAATTCGCAGTCGATGGGCTGACCTAAAACATCGCTTATCGACTGCGATTTCTCTACCAAGTGTAAGACGTAACACCGTAACAAAGCATGGGTTATCATATACCATCCACACCGGAAAGTTGATGGTCAACTCATCAGGGGTACACAATGTGGCTATTAGTGGCAAAAGTAGGTGAAAAAAGGCAAACATATCTGTTCCGTCATGGGTGCGGCCATCTTGTTCGGACACAATATCATAAACATTGGTCACGTAATTCCCTCGCCTGATTCCTTACACCCTATGGTGGGTGAGTATTTGTTATATAAACGAAATGAGGTTAGGACGAGGAAGGTTTGGAAATCCTACAATGAGACAATGTCTGCATCTTGCAGGGAACAATTCATCTTTCGGTTCAGACATCCTGCATATCTGCTAATGCATTTTAGCATATGAAATATGGATTTCGACGGATTTACATTATTTTTTCTAAAAACGTATCACACACTCCTATTTTAAAAAAATCTGTCTGGAAATGAATCTGAAATAAAAGAAACCCTACAAGGTTGCCGTAATATGGGTTATAAACATAGAATTCTTTGTGACAGTTTCATAAGATTTGCTTTTTTTATATCGTTATTTCGAGTTACGAGTAGTAAGTCAAAATATAAAGATATTTAAGTCGTAATTTCGAGGTTGTAACTCGAAATAACGCCTTTTTAATCTCGTTATTTCGACTAATTTACTCGAAATAACGACTTTACTATCTCGTTATTTTGACTTACTAACTCGAAATTAAGATTAAATTATTTCGTTTTTCGACCTACTAACTCGAAATAACGACCTTATTATCGCTCTTTATTTCGGCTTACTAATTCAAAATAACGACTTAATCATCTCGTTATTTCGACTTAACTATTCGAAATAATGTTCACCCGCGACACCGTAGTTACATACGTGTAAATGATGGTTACGGTTCTTGTACCCAAAAGCAAACCGCCCTAAGGAGGTTTGCCTCACAACAAAAGATGCGATTTGGAACATTTGCAGTATAAATGCAATACCAACAGAACAAACCAGAGTGTCTATGTTCATGTCTATCCAATATACATCAAATGCCAACATATTGTGGAGGAAGGACAGTGGGCCGGTGGTAGAGCATCGGCCTCGAGACATGAGGGTCGTGGGTCCGAATTCTGTCGGTAACGGGATCCACCTTGCGACTTCTTATTAATCAGCGCGAGTACTGGCTATGTATCCAGTGTTAGCAGAATACAGTGTAATAAATATAGGATGCAATAATTTGTTTCAAGACTGATGTAAAATAAATAAGATTAAAAAAATGATGACAAATTGTTTGCTCTGAGACGGAAAGGACAAAACCATTCTGTCAAATGAAGATTTATACCTACAAAGGGAGATTACTTAAATAGATAGTATGGCGCAACAACAACTTTAATATAAACATTAATGGTATATGGTGGACAATCTTGCTTCGTTGCTCAACCGTGAAGTCATTTCGGATACACCTTAATGATTGAGATACTAATCAACTTCCGGTTAGGCAAACATGTTACCTTAACGAATAAGCACGACCAAATTTAGACTTCGTTTACAACTGACGTCTGTCTCAGAACTAGGATAAAATTTTAAAACAAAGTCAAATAATTACCGTTATAAATTTTAACATAACATGGATTTTTGTCTGAATTCCACATTTCATAGTGATTTAAGAGTGAACCCACTTTAGGTTGGCGACATGTGCTTGTGATTCGTAGGAAGCACGTGTTTAAAACACACGTGACGTCCATATTGTTGTATAACTAGGCCGTAAAATGCGACATATTTTCGTGAAGCTTTTGTAAAATTCAATAGAGTTAATAAGAGGTTTCAAATGTCATATAGAAACAATTAAAAGAATTCTTATTTTCTTGTTTACTATTTTAGACCTCAAAAATAGGTTTTAACAACAGATTCTTGAAACACGCCAAAGAGATTCGTAACAGAAATTAGTTTAAAGAAATGTATAACCTACTTTGAACTGTTTACGTATTTCCGTTCATAGAAAAGTTGGTTTCGTTAAAAAAAAAAGAAAAACATTTGCAGTTTACTGCCTTTTTCGAGGGTGGAAAGGGGGGGGGGTAAGCGGTTGATTTCTTTTTTTATTTTTAGGATATCGGTTACAGACTGCAATAAGTATTTAAAAGAATGAAATGCATTTGGCCACTGTTGGCGTCTGGCTTTAATCTCATTGGTATTCATTATGTCTGGGTCTCGCTGCAAACATACATATGGTCCAGACCTCTGAATGGGAGATTTATTTAAGGCTTAAAACCGAATATCTCTTCCATAAAAGGATCATATTCCGTATTGGTGTTGATATACGTCATCTAATCTGATTATCTGTCTGCACAGTGTTTATGTTTGCATTTCAGGGTCTGGTCTGCATCTCTTGCAAGTCTAACGATGGAATACGCGCATATTCTTGTTCTCGGTATGTCTGCACTCTGTCACACATATACTTAACTCCATATGTAGCGGATTGACTTGGCAGTCAAGTGTTTCGGATTTCTTTCATGTTACAAAGAAAAAGATTGTACTTAGTTGTATCTTAAAGCTATACTAAAAAATTCCATTTACAATGGTCGGTACAATGCCTATACACGCCTGGAAAAGTCTTTGAATGTGCTATCGGAATGGCTCTTTGGCGACTTTCCCATTATGCAATCGAAGCCTCTACCGGTATTCAGGTACATAAACAGGCATCACGCTATTATGTCAAAACATTTAAAATATACGTTTATACATTAGAACTATTCGTCTTTTATTAGTTTACTCGGAAGCGATAACCAATTGTCGAATAGTGTTCAGTACAAGTGAGGAAGTAAAAGGATCGTAGAGAGATTGTTGAAAAATTGTTGAAATGCTGTCAAATGCTCTAATTCAAACAAAGCAGGGAGTTTTGTTTTTTTCTCTGGAGGACGACATCGTGATACAAGTTAAACATGCACATTTAAGGTGACTTTAACAATTTATCAGCTACGTAGTCATGCTTCTAGAATAATCCATGGAGTAATAGACTCAAAACAAGAGCAAGACCCGCAGAAAGTTAACAATGAAATAATAAACTGGGCATCGAAAGAAGAAATTCACAATATCCCGTTCTAAATCCCCAACACAAACGAATTCGCAAGATGTTACGCATGCTCGAATAAAAAGCTTACCAATGAATTCTGGATTATGATTGGTTCATATCGACACAGACAAGCCAAAACTCAGATCCTAGAATCATTGAACATGCTTCATCATCATAACGTTTCATATTTAACATAGGCTTATTGTTGCCTTTGACCATCTTGCCCGAAAGGATAAAGAATCCATGTAACGAATATTTACGTCACTACGAGAACAAAGAGACTCAAGCAAAGACAGACTTGCGTAAATAAATAGGCAACGTTTTATAATATGTCACATGTGTCCTACAATGTAAATACGTTTTAGTTGAATTGCTGTTACTTATTTTTCATCGCTTATGAAACGAGTTCTTACATCCTTGATTAATCACTTTCCAGTCTAACTTTTCTTGATCCAAAACCAGATACGCACATGATGCTGACTGACGAAAACTCGCATGATAGACCCACACCTCATGGGATTTGAACCTACTGCCCCCGTGTCCCAGTGCCGACTTAATCACCCTGTTCTCCTTGCATAGCATTAGCCTATTTGATACGTATAACCAATAATTAATCTTTACACCGATCATGATCTTGGTATAAAAAGGAACAGCATCTCGGTCCTGGAACTTTATGATATTTTTTTCATATATTTGTTGATTTATGGATCGAGCGGGAATGTTATGAACCTTCCAAGACTTATCATTTATACCGAACTGGAATTTCGATTCAATTATAAATTCCCGCCGAAATAAATGTATGATAGCATCTTATTATTATTTTTGGTGTCCTAAATTGCCTCGAAATTTTGTAAGCCGTTTGTTGTTTTGACACGTTTGACACACAGAAATACATCCTTTTAGTTTTGAATTGAAACAATTTCTTTTTCATCTGTAAGACCGGGCTTTCAGAAAAAGAAAATCATTTCGAGTTAAATATTTACACATTAGACTACCAATTAACATTCATGCAGCATAAAATCGAAACAAATGACGTGAAGAACCAGAGAAGCATCTTATTATTATTTTTGGTGTCCTAAATTGCCTCGAAATTTTGTAAGCCGTTTGTTGTTTTGACACGTTTGACACACAGAAATACATCCTTTTAGTTTTGAATTGAAACAATTTCTTTTTCATCTGTAAGACCGGGCTTTCAGAAAAAGAAAATCATTTCGAGTTAAATATTTACATATTAGACAACCAATTAACATTCATGCAGCATAAAATCGAAACAAATGACGTGAAGAACCAGAGAAACTGTTGATTACAAAATGAATTATTTTATTTAAATGGTGTCTATGCAGTTTGACAAAGAAAGAAAACGGTGAACATTCATACTTTATTTAGCTGTTACCTCACATTGTCTCAGATATTGGGTTAACCCTTAGGATGCTATGTAATTTTATAAAAAATAGATTTTTGTGTCTTCTTCTTTTCAAAACCTTTAATATCTGCTTAATTTTGATGAGGAAACATACTCAAAGAAGCAAACAGGTTAGATCACAGGCCAGCCGCCAATTTACTTGGCGGCTGGCCTGGATCTTACCTGTTTGCATAATGATGAAGTCGGTTCCAGCAGTATAAGGGTTAAGGATTGATTACAAGTACTGACAGGCTAAATCATGTAATGAAACTATTTTGAGACTCATTACGCCAAGATTTCATTAAATCTCTTCTATTCCTTTAAATGGGAACTGTAATCTGTAACCGATCCTGATTTATAGCAATGGAAGACGGCAAGCACAATTAGCATACAGACCGTCGTCTTTATTCATTTGATTTGTCTCAGCGAGCAAAATAGTTATATACTAATAACACATGATTTTAGATAAAATACCCATCATCCGCCATATTGATACTTATTCTTTCGTCGGATTACTTCGGTTGTTCTCGGTATACATCGTTTGGGGCCGGAACTATTCGGTTTACAGCGAATAGTTCCTGCCCAAATCGATATTTTCCGAGAACGACCGAAGTAATCCGAAATCACTCATTTTGCATCGCGTATGATACGAGCTCTACATCTTAGATTAATCACTTTCGAATCTAACTTTTCTTGATCCAAAACCAGATACCACACTTAATGCGGACTGACGAAAACTCACATGATAGACCCACACCTCATGGGAATTGAACCTACTGCCCCCGTGCCCCAGTGCCGACTTAATCACCCTGTTCTCCTGGCATATCATTAGCCTATTTGATAGTATAACCAATCATTAATCTTTACATCGACATGGGCTTGGTAGAAAAAGGAAAAGCATTGCTATCCCGGAACTTAATGATATTTTATTCATATATTCGTTGATTCATGGATCGTGCAAGAATTTTATGAACCCCCCAGAACTTATCATTTATACCGAACTGGAATTTCGATTCAATTATGAATTCCCATCAAAATAAAGTGTATAATAGCATCTTATTTTTATTTTTGATGTCGTAAATTGCCTCGAAATTGTGTAAGCCCTTGGTTGTTTGACACGTTTGACACACATAAATAGATCATTTTAATTTTAATTGAAACAACTTCTTTTTTATCTTAAGACCGGGCTTTCTTTTCTTTTTCAGAAAAAAGAAAATCATTTCGAGTTGAACATTCTCACATTAGACTATCAATTAATATTCATGCAGCATAAGATCGAAACAAATGACATGAAGAACCAGAGAAACTGTTGCTTACAAAATGAATTATTTTATTTAAATGGTGTCTATGTAACAACCCGTTATGTAATAAAGTTGCATAATGTAATAATTATTACAAAACGGGTTGAAGTTTATTACATTTTGCGTTTTTCGATGCCAACCCGTTATGTAATAAAGTTGCATAATGTAATAAATATTACAAAACGGGTTGAGATTTGTTACATTTTGCTTTTTTCGATGCCAACCCGTTATGTAATAAAATTGCAATATGTAATAATTATTACGAAACGGGTTGATTCTTTTTCAAAGTGATTTTTTCTATAAAACCCGATATGTTATAATACTAATAATGGTAACATGGTGATATTTTCTCTCAAAATGTCATCTCTTTCGAACCAAAACAGGCTTATAAGCAGAAGCCACATGTTCTAAAAATCTTTGTTTGAGCAATTGTCAAACAAAGAAACCATTTCAAATGACTAAACGTACCCAAAAAGGTCAAGCCAAGTAACTCAGAAAGCCGAATTGGGCTTATCAGCAAATTACAAAAACTATTTCAAATGTTGGTGTTAGCGTTTAAATGGTCAGAACCCCATCTTAAATGGCAACATGTACCAAAAAAAGGCAAACAGAGATGCTTGAAAGCCAACATGGGCATATCAGCATTCTGAGAAAATAATCAGAACACATGATTGTTTGCGATAAAAATTTCAGGTATGGCACACATATATAGCAGAAGCTTTCGAAACGAGACAATTAAAATTATTTTCGGCCAGATAAGGCTTATCAGTGATATTGAAATGGACTAAAATATCTTTTTTCTTTCCTAAGTCAAATACGAAATCGATTCAATACGACCAACATATGACGAGAACCGTTGATAAACAGTACATATTGGCTTATGAGCAATAAGATCAATTGGCTGTTCTAGTTATATGATAATTAGGTTTAGCACAGTGATAAATGCTACGAACATACCAAACATAGCAAATATCGTATTAGGACTGTGCGCTGACAAACTGAAATGATGTCTTCAAAAGGGGTAACTCTTAGGTTTTATATCAAAGTGAAATTCTCTTAGTAAATCCGTTTTCTTATAACGTTGCATTGTGTAATAATTATCACAAAACGGGTTCAGTTTTATTACATTTTGCGTTTTTCGATGCGAACCCGTTATGTAATAAAGTTGCGTAATGTAATAAAATATACGAAAAAGATATATATTCTACATGATATTTTCACACAAAAGGTTATCTCTTCCAAGCCAAAGAGGCGTATGAGCAAAGGTCAGAAGTTATCAAAAAACTTTGTTTGAGCAATTTTCAAACTAGGATACCGTTCCAAATGACTTAATGTACTGAAAAAGATTAAGAAAAAAGTAACCAAGAAAGGCAAAGCAGGCTTATCAGCAAAAAAGGCGATTTTATTTATATTTTCTAGTGCTTATATGGTGAGAAATCATCACAAATAGCAGAATGTACCAAAACACAATTCTCTAAGTAGACCTGTTTTTATTACATTTTGCTATTTTTCGTTATAGAGTTGCACTATGTAATGATTATGACGAATCGGTTTGTTTTAGTGAATGTGTCTATGTAAACCCGGAATGTAATAGAATTCATATTTATTACATGGTGATATTTCACAAATAGGAAACTTCTAAGTCAAATCATTTTACAAAGCAAGACATAAAAGTTTTGAACGTCGATTATGACCCTGAACACATGTGAAAAGTAGCAACCCATTCCATACAGAAGTTCATGAGATACAAACTTGCATGTAAAACCTTAACCAATGTGTACGTCGACGATAACGCCGACGCCCAGGTGAATAGTATAGCTCTCCTTATTCTTCGAGTAATCGAGCTAAAAATGATGAATAAATTCACTTTTCATATTGATAAAACAACCGTTTGTGTCACCAAACAATGGTTTACGTCTATTTTTTCAAGGCTTGTTCAAAACTGAACAATTTTTAAACTAAACATTGCCTCTATTGGCTTGGAAAAGGTTATCTTTTGTTTGTAAATATCGGTATTGACCGTTATAGATTCTTATTACATCACGGACTTGCATCGGAAGATGCAAAGTGTAATAAAACACAACCCATTTTGAAACAATTATTACATAGGTCAACGTTATAAGAGAACAGCTTCACTTAAAGCGCTGCCATTTGCAAAGTTTTTCTCACCATATAAGCGCAAAAACATAAATACAATCGCTTTTGTAATTTGCTGATAAGCCAACTACAACTTTCTAAGTTATTCGCTAAATTGAGTCGATTGGAAGGTATCCTCGCTTGAAAATAGCTCAAACAAAGAACTTTATAATTTCTGAAATCCGCTAATAAGCCTCCTTTGGCTTGGAAGAGGTTACATTTTGTGTGGAAATGTCACCATGTAACCATTGTGAACATTATAACATAAAGGGTTGGCATCTCAAAATTCACTTTGTAGAATATCAATCTTTTTAACATATTTTATTACATAATGCAACTTTATTACACAACGGGTTCGCATCGAAAAACGCAAAATGTAATAAACTTCAACCCGTTTTGTAATAATTATTACATAGTGAAACGTTACTAAAACAGCTAATATTGCGCATTTGTCCGTGCTGCCATTTGCGAAGCCTTTCTTACCGTATTAGCTCAAAAGCAGACGTATTTATAAAGGCGTTTTTGTAATATGCCCATAAGCCCATTTTGGTTTTCTCAGTTACGTGTTTTAACTTTTTTCTATACATTGAGTCATTTGGAACAGTATCCGCGCTTGAAAATTGCGAACAATCAAGTTTTCTAATATTTTCTAATACTTGCTGATAGGCCCATGTTGGCTTTCAAGCATCTCTGTTAGCCTTCTTTTGGTACATGTTGCCATTTAAGATGGGTTTCTAACCATCTAAACGCTAAATCCGACATTTGAAATAGTTTTTGTAATTTGCTGATAAGCCCATTTCGGCTTTTTTAGTTACTTGGCTTGACCTTTTTTGATACGATTAGTCATTTGGAATGATTTCTGTGCTTGACAATTGCTCAAACAAAGATTTTTAGAGCATGTGGCTTCTGCTTATAAGCCTGTTTTGGCTTGAAAGAGATGAAATTTTGCGTGAAAATATCACCATGTTACCATTATGAATATTAAAACATATCATGTTTGTATAGAAAAAATCACTTTGAAAAAGAATCAACCCGTTTCGTAATAATTATTACATATTGCAACTTTATTACATAACGGGTTGGCATCGAAAAAAGCAAAATGTAACAAATCTCAACCCGTTTTGTAATAATTATTACATTATGCAACTTTATTACATAACGGGTTGGCATCGAAAAACGCAAAATGTAATAAACTTCAACCCGTTTTGTAATAATTATTACATTATGCAACTTTATTACATAACGGGTTGTAACATGTCTATGCAGTTTGACAAAGAAAGAAAAATGGTGAACATTTATACTTAATTTAGCTGTTACCTTTTTGGGCATTTTATTCGGATTCACATTGTCTCAGATATTGGGTTAACCCTTAGGATGCTATGTAATTTTCTAAAAAATAGATTTTTGTGTCTCCTTCTTTTCAAAACATTTAATATCTGCTTAATTTTGATGAGGAAAGATAATCAAAGAAGCAAACAGGTTAGATCACAGGCCAGTCGCCAATTTACTTGGCGGCTGGTCTGAATCTTACCTGTTTGTGTAATGATGAAGTCGGTTCCAGGACTATAAGGGTTAAGGATTGATTACAAGTACTGACAGGCTAAATCATGCAATGAAACTATTTTGAGACTCATTACGCCAAGATTTCATTAAATCTCTTCTATTCCTTTAAATGGGAACTGTAATCTGTAACCGATCCTGATTTATAGCAATGGAAGACGGCAAGCACAATTAGCATACAGACCGTCGTCTTTATTCATTTGATTTGTCTCAGCGAGCAAAAAAGTAATATACTAATAACACATGATTTGAGATAAAATACCCATCATCCGCCATTTTGATACTTATACTTTCGTCGGATTACTTCGGTTGTTCTCGGTATACATCGTTTGGGGCCGGAACTATCCGGCCCGACCGATGTTTACCGAGAACGACCGAAGTAATCCGACAAATAAGTTTCAAAATGGTGGATGATAGGTTCATTATGGTAACTTCTAAATAAAAGAGAATATAATAATGAAGTTACCGCCCGTATGTATATACTTTAACACGAATTATTCCCCAAAAGAGAGACAGATAATTCAATTCTAAAGAACAAACCCAATTTCTGTCATTTATCTTTGATGAGCTTTTCCTTCTCGCGTATCATTTAATTGACAGAAGGCATTCTTTTTCATAATACGAATTAGAGCGAAAATAGGAAACGGACTGTTAAGTAAAAGAATATCAATAACAATAAAGTTCTCAAAAACGTTTTTGGTTATGTTCTTTTCATTATTCAAATCGTGAAAAATAGCCTTTTTACATAGAGTTTGTGTACTTCGACAGACTCTTCCCTCCCAAGCTGGTTCCGAGGTTAACAGCCTATCCTCGCGTCGAAAATCCCTGCGCCTACACTAGGGAACAAGCTTAATATTGCCTAATATCTTGTCAACACTCGGACATTCGGACCAATTACCGTGCTCCAAATTGTCTCATTTACTAACACAACGTGGCGGAATTGGAAAATACGACACACATCTTAACCCATTATCCAATTTTGGCTGCGTGACTTGTCCAAATTGAAAAGATCCCGAAAGACTGGCGTGAACAAAGAACAATTTTACTCACTGAATGATGAGTAAAAATCTATGTACCAAAATGATGAAATACACATTAGGGTAAATTGCTCTGCGGACCTATGAAGCAGATGCGTCAATGTGGGGTACGACGAAGTAAAGGATCAATTGGCTCATCATTAAAGGTGGTTAATCATACTGTCAGTCACTTCTTCATGTTTGTCAGACAAAATCTTTCTCCGAGGCTCCCTCACCTCTTGGTGCTACTTACGAGCATAACCTTCATCCTTCGATGCCTTTGGCTGTTGATCGAAAATTATTCCGTTTTGAATCTATTCCAAAACAATGGCACAGATTTCCATAGGCACTCTAGATATGTACCTTCGTATATGTATACGGAGTTTAAAGTATAAATCAAAAAACGAAATTAGATTCGCGGGATTGCCTAGGATGATTGTGTTACCCAAATGACTTCATGAATTATTGATGCATGGCACGGGGAAAACAGACTGTACGTACTCAGTATTCAAAGTCTGTTATATTGGCATACATTGCATGTATGTTTCATAAGGTTATTTGTATCTTTGTATGCCTTATTTGTCTTATGTGCATTACTTCAAATGCTCCTGACATGGTTTCGGGTAAGATGTTCATTTTTCTGTATAAAGAATTGAATAGCAAAACCGATTGTATCTAAAAGAGAGGAATAACTTTCCACTTTAAAGCTTCTTTTCAAAGCTACATAAAAGTCAATACAGGATAAGTATAAGCCTCAGACATTCAAGAATGTAATACATACCGTTGGTCCAAAAGCTTCGCTATGGTGCCCATTAGAAATTTCAATTATTTACTAATTAAAGCACGTAGCTTATCTTATAAAGATTCCACAACGTGTGGTTCATCCGATAGCGTTATGAAATGCACCAATCAAACGCCTCTGCTACATCCATTAAACTTTGCTCGGTTCCAAATGACACTAAGAATCATTGCAAAGATCAATATCATATTAGCCTTTATTAGAAAAGCTGGAGATTTTAATGGGTTTGCTGCCAATTTACTTCTAGCAAAATCCCCCCCCTCTAGCTTGCTGGAAAAGGTTAATATCCCTCTCTTTTGATTTATACTGTTGTCTTCTAGCTCTACAAATTTTGGACGACGAAATTCATATATTCAATTTGTTAGACAGTAATCGAAAATTAACATGAAGTCTACCACTCGTCATCCACCAAGAGATGACTTACGCAATGTTGATGGTCCATTATATACGTATAAACCTGATAAGTTTGGCATTGCTATATGACTGGGAAAAAATGTTAACCCGATGTTAAAAACCTTAATTAAAACTCAATACGCTAAGTGACTAAGATGCTAATACTCTACTTCGCACAAAAAAATGATTAAAGAAGAGCGGTTTTTATCGCTTATTCTCACTTTCCCAACATTTTCCCCTTTCCCCGACTTTTTCCATTGAGCTATTATGTACGTAATTCAAAAATCATTTTGCAATTTTGTCTAGGTCGAATCTATTATTGAATGGCCTAAGAGGATGTAACCCCAGTGTAGAAGGGGGATTGATCACGCATGCGTAATGAGAGTAATGTAACGCCAGCATTACGAAGGTGGTATTATCTTACAATCCAATCTTCGTTGGTCACTAAGGACATTCGTTTTTATCCGACGTACACGTGACAAGCGACGTGTCCTGCTGTACCAAAACATGGATACATGGACATTATGACAAAAGGAGATATTGCTCGAGTTGAAAAAAAAACCCCACAAAGTTTCACTCTGTGTGATATGGACGCTATCTTTATTTACCACAATTCCTTAACATTAAGGGTTACACTAGAGATACACTGTCCTTGTTTCGAGGCACATGAAAGCGTCTGTGACATTGAATCAGCTAATCAAGTTATTGCCTGGGAAGGATATTGGAGTGTAACGATATTAAATCAAGTCTTACAACGCTCTGGTCAAGTCTCAGATACTCAGTAAGGAACGATCTCAACTTGCAATACAAGGTTCGGGTGCAAACGTTAAACCGTCTCGGTGAATGACGTTTGATGATACCAATGACATGAGGCATGATTGTGTTCATTTTGTAACTACTGATCCTTTCCCTCCTTGGATAAAATTGTCGATTGCTATGATATTGGGAAGTATTTGCTGTGGAACAACAAAAGCATAATTCATTTTGTAGACCATCTTGGTGTCACCAAACAATGCTGTTGGAATAGCTGTCAAGTTCTAGTTCTAAATTGATGGAATCAGTACACTGAAATCCGCTTGACCCTTATAGTGTGGGATCCGAATCCATGCTTATGCAAACAGGTTAGATCCAGGCCAGCCGCCAATTAAATTGGCGGTCGGCCTGGATCTAACCTGTTTGTCACTCTGAGTATCTTTCATCAACAACATTAAGCAGATATTTCATTTAATGGAGAGCAGACGATACAAAAATCTATTTATATAGAATAACCAAGCATTCTAAGGGTTAAAACGTCCTTAGAAAGAATGAAACTTTGTCTTCGAAATAGCGTACTGTATATGGCTTCGGGGTTGAAATGTAGACGAGGTTTCCATCCCTGGTATATCCAAGGACATATTTTTTTAAATATTGAGTAGGCGAAATGGACGTTCAGAAAGATACTGTGGACTACTCGATTCATGTAAACACATCGGTATTGCTGATCTTTGAAGCTTTTTGTATTACAAGTCATGTTTAAGTCATATTCTATATCGATCCAATTGAGGTTCGACATTGTTTGCGGAAAGCTTTTGATCAAAACAAACTACTTAAGGGTAATACATGATTTACACTACGGAAAGTCTTATTAATTGATTTAGTACTTATAGCCCTTTACATCATGTATGACAATTGGGGATATTCATTAAATGCCTTGACAGTTTGATGACAAAATCAACACATAATTTAAAGCATTCTGATTTGAACCCATTTAAAAAACCTTTTTTTAGCAAAAAGTAACAATCCCTAATTGAGTTCACTATCCACTTTTTTTCAATTATTTAACCTAGAGTCTTGTAACCATCCAACATCGTGGTCTATTGGTCAAGGCCTCGGGACGGGGAGGTCGAAGGAAGCGTTTGTCCGGAGAATGTTTCTCATGGGATTTGTTTCGGCATGACTGGTTCGTGAACCGCGAGCTAGTTAAATTTAACGGTTACCGACTTATATCCGCTTTGCGCCTTGCATAGTGATAGAAGTTGGGTGATACCGAGTATAATCAGTGAAAAGTGTCTCATAAGCTAACTGGCTGACCCTTCATTAGGGGTAACACTATCTTAAACAAAACATGTAGCCAATTTAATGTGACAAACTAGTAGCATGACCTTGGTCCCAATAGAAGCCACACCAGTGGGTATTTACATTAACCAATTAAAAACAATAACGACATTTGACTACTTTGTTGCAGACCACTATGGAAAACATTGTGGGAAAATGAGAAATTGCTCGTAACGAGCAATTTTTCCTTTTCCCACAGTGATTTCTGCCCTATCAGAATATTGTTTAAATGTCGTCTGCAAACTATTTCGATTTGGGACAGTCTAAAATGCGTCGCTTGCTAAAGGGATAAACTAACTCGATGGCCCTTTCAATAGGGGCGACAATATCATAAACGAAACCTGTATCCATTTCAATGTGACGAAAAAGTAGTATGACCCGAGTCAAATCAGTGTGTAGAGTTATATTGGTCAATTTGAGGTCGTCTTCATTAGGGAACTAGAAACATGATAGTGACAGTCATCTTGACGAAGATGTCGTTTCCTCTATAATTTGGGGGTTCCATTGCCTTAGTTTTAGAGTGTACTGTCCATGAACTGCCACCACACGACATCAGATGGACTCACTTCCGTGTTTGTTGGTCCTTTCGATTTTTTATAAAAAGGCGTCTAAAGCTATTTTCTTGGATGTTGATGGTTCTACTGTTTGATATACTTGTAAGGGGCCTGAATTGTTAAACGTATCACGAATTTGTCCGTTTGTTAAAGATCTTATTAAATAATTGTTGAAGCGATTTTGAAACAATTGTTCTGTGATCGTAGCCCAAAGACGCTTTATAGATGAGACACCATCATAACAACATGTACTATCTTTTTTTCCCCGTTTACACATTTACTTCATAACGTCTTGGCTTCGACGCTTTCCGAGGGAAAACGTGTCTGTGAGACTTAATCATCTATTTAACCCTTATAATGCTGGATAACTTTTAAGAACAGATTTTGTGGCGTCTGCTTAAGGTTTCAAAAACCTTTAATTCCGGCTTAATTTTGATGAGGATAGATACTCGGAAAAGCAAACAGGTTAGATCACAGGCCAGCCGCCAATTTAGTTGGCGTCTACCCTGGATCTAACCTGTTTGGTTAAGCATGAAGTCTGTTCAAACAATATAAGGGTTACGTTATGCCTTGGGGTAGGAAATTCGAGTGTAACCTGATGAACGTTTGACCTACAATAATTCAGGTCAAGTTTCAGATGCTCAGTTAAAATGGAAATCGACTTGGAATAAAGAGGTCTGATTTCAAACGTTCACCCCGTCTCAGTCATTGCTCGAAAGATGTTTAATCAAATCAATGGCATGAAACAAACTTTATTCGTTTTCTGACTACGGTTCCTTTGCCGTCATGGTTAAAAAGGTCGACGGAGAAAATACTTTAAAGCAGTTGTCAGGGAACAAAAAAAGCATACATTGTTTCTTAGATCGCCAGGGTTGCAGTTTACTTATTGACTTAAAGGAAATTATCAACGTTAGTTACAACTGATAGCGGACACGGATAGAATCTTGAATAAAGGATATTCATTGGTCGAAGTATTCAGGATTGGTCCTGATTTTCAAGATTCTGAGACTTTTTGTCCCTATAATGCTATTGCAAACATGCTTTTTCAGGATAAAGAACTGGAGATTTCAAGTATTTAAATCCTTCAAGTTTTAGCCATGGATATTGTATGTCCCACGTTCTCGGAAGACTGTCGGAGAGACGATTTCGATATGTTACTTGCAGTATAGCTTATCTCAATATATAAATAAGAATGGATGTTGCTTTAAAGTTTCGCATAATTTATCAAAAGTTGTTAAGTAAAATGATACCTGGATGTAATAGAATTACTGTTGGAATAGGCGTCAAAGTTTAATCAAAATCAACGAATTAAGAAGGTTGAGAACTTTGAAGTTCTCTAAAAAAAAACTCCTGTAACTTTGTTTATGTAAATGTCTAAGTCGGAAATGTACACGTCATTATACATAGCATACATGTTAATAAAGAATTGTAATACTTATGAGCCTATGCTCTTAATGATGACATAAAAAAGTTAGGTATAGAAATGTTATATATTATAGAAATTGTGCCCATTTGCGGGAAAGGGTTGGACTGTAGATGACATTTCCGAACCAGGTATAGCCCAAAGAAATCCTTATTAATAAAAGTTATTCATAAAAATGAGAGGGCGTAAATGATGGCCACGAAAGTACCGCGGGCTCTTTGACTCTTGACAAAGCATCTATAGCATTTTCTAAACCGCCGTGGGAAGACTTTGTATGTCAACTCGAATTCTAAACCAATCCTGCTATGGAGGTTCGTCAAAGTAGGGAAATTCTCTGTCGTAACACAGAAAAGAAACCATTCTCTTACGCAGTGATCTCCCTTTTCATTTGGTTAGGGGTACTGTACTGAGTCAAGCAAAGGGAAGTAATCCTGCGCGAAGTTTGACATGAAACATGACCTTGGCCCGAAAAAGAGCAATATCAGAGGACTATTACAATAGTTGATGATAGATACAATAACGCAAGTACACCAGTTTGAAATTAAAAATGAAATGATACGAAACGGGGGATTGTCGTAAACAGTAGTATTTCAATTAGTTTGAATAAGTATAAAACTATGAAAGATATCCAATTTAACCTTTGTTCCCATACATAACGTTCGAAGTTATTGGCTATTTGAGAAGATAATGACACAGCAGCTTTCATATTCGTCGATTTGTAGGACTGGATTTCGACTAATCGAGGGTTCAGTGCAAGACTATAGTAAGTGCTTTATAAACATGAATCACTCACTATAGTATTGTACTGAACCCTCGAAATGTTATAATCGCAGCCTTTGGGAACCTCTAGATGACCGATTTAAGGCAGTATATCGTTCGATATGTATTTTATTTTTGAAATCGTAAATGTGTCTTGTGTTATCGCATTGCATTGGTCAATGCGAGGGTGTCGTCATTAAAAGGAACTAGAAACGTACTAATAACAATAATTTTACAGAAATGGGCGTTTCTACATCGACCAATGGTGTCCGTGTCCTTGATGGTGTCTCTGCTTATATACTTACAAGAGGCCTGCATTGTCAAGCTTTCGAAAATGAGTGAGCCTATATCACTTCAAGTGGACAGTAGGGTCAGCGATCTGGAAACAATTCAAGGTTTTTTTTGATTGTTTTTGTTTGATTGTATTTTGTTTGGATGGGTTTTCTTTATTTCAGAAGGCCTACGTCTTAACTTCGCCATTATTAGATAATGAGGAAAGGATGAAGTTTCATAAGACTGATGACGATGGTTTATGTGCCACTGTCCTATAAATCTACTTTTGCAAACGGAGTGAGACATATATATATATAAATGATATTAGCCAAACCGACATTTAGGGATGCTTTTCGTATTACTGTTTCGAAATGGACACCTGAATAGCTTATCATCTTCCAGGGGCGGGGGTGGGTGATGTTGAAATGACGAGATGAATATTCAAAACCGATTTTGATGTCCAATTTTAAACATTACTGAAAAATCTTTACTAAATGAGAATTAGCCGTGTCTGGCAGTCTTGGATATTGTTCAAATAGAGGGATTACTAGTTCTCTTTCGAATAAATCACATCCAGAGGAACAAAGACTATAACTAAGCAGACAGTTCCTATATCGAATTTCTACATGAGAAGATTTTGGTGCCAAACTGTCATATGAATCATTAAAATATCTTGTTGTCTTCGTACAACAGCCCTCCGCTTTAAATGGGTCGATAAATGCTTGGTGTTATCCAGTCTTCTTTATTCAATGGAAACGTGAAAGTTGAATTAGCAACTGGCAAAAGAAGAGAAAGCAATGCTAATTTGAGTCAACATTTGATAGACCAGTCTTTAATCAACTTTAAAACATGTGGGATTTTCAGAACCGCGTGTGTTCTACTTAGACAATAATTTAGTAAGAGAATTACATTCAAACAAGTTGGTTTTCGTTTCTTCTTTGTTTCTTTCTTATTCAGTACCCTGTAAGGAGTGATACATGAACGGTCTTGACAAAATGATCATAACTGTAATTATTGCTTATGGTTATCAATCTATTTCAGGTAATGTTTATATTTTGAAGCATATATATCAATATTGAAATAAGTGGGGTTTTTTTGTGTTTACTTTGAAAAGAAAACCCAATTTTTTTATGTGGGAGTTATAGGCATTTGTTTACAGATGTGAGAAAAATTGAAAGACGAAAATAGGTTTCTTGAGAACTCCACAACAGTTGTATTATTACATGATAGGAACTGAAGAATTGTTCATTGGCAGCATAATTAGATTGTTTTTAATTCTTTGGAGTTTGTATAAAGTGTATTAACATATCTTTTAATCCAAAAACGCAACGTTACTTTTATGATCTACCGTTTATGGATTTACGCTTCCTGAATTTATTATTCTTAAATAGCTACTTTTCATTTACAATGTACATCAAACAATACAAACACTGTATTGTTTCGACGACATTTTATTTTGACTTTCAAATTTGATTTTCTCTTCTATGAACAAGAATCTTTAAGAACTACTCAATTAAAGCCAGCGACAAATGACAATTAAAACACATGCCATTTCACTGTCTGTATACTATTTCGACAAAAACAACCCATCTTTTGAAGCAGATGTGTCGAAGTGAATCAACAACAACGCCCTTTTGTCAAATAATTTCTATTCGTTTTTATATTCTGAATTTGTTATGCAATTTCACTACTCACAGAAAATACCGTGTTCTTAAAAGATGATATTAGATATCATGACATTGGTGATCTCCTTCACACCAAACAATGATATTAATACGATATTTACTGGAAGTTGTTTTGTATATGTTCCCATTTAAGATCCATAACATGCACTCGAATTCTAGATATACAATATATCTTTCTTATATTCTGAATGTGTTATGTAATCTACAGAAGGTGTTTGAGACCGTGTTATGAAAAGACGATATGTATTAAATATCATGGTATTGTTGATTAACCTTCATACCAAACAATGCTTATAATACGATGTTTACTGGAAATCATTATATATATTTTCCCATTGAGGGAACATTTTAATCACTCGCCTTCTAGATATACAATCTTACTTAACCCTTATAGTGCTTGGTAATTTTCTAAAAAAAAGATTTTTATGTCAACTGCTTTTCAAAACCTTAACTTTCTGCTTTATTTCGCTGAGGAAAGCTACCCAGAATAGCAAACAGGTTAGATAACAGGCCAGTCTTAATTTAATTGGCGGCTGGCCTGTGATCCAACCTGTTTGCATAAGCATGATGTCGGTTCCAGCACTTTAAGCGTTAACAAGAAAAGACGGGTATACGACAATGGTGTTGTGTATGGCTATACAATTGTTCAGGAAAGGTGAAATGACGCAGATGGCCGCTGATACTTTCTCGAGGCGATTAAACTCTATTATTAAGTCGTATAAGTCTAGATATCCTTTTTCTGACAAACGGCAAACATATATGATACAATCGTCTTATGTTGAGCCGCTGTTTTGATGTAGGAAAGCGGTTATTGACTCTTAAAATGAATTAAGAAGTGTTTGTGAGACAACATATTCCATTTCAATTGAGTAGTTGACAATGAAATAAGTAATAAATGGACAGTTATATGTTTTTCAAAATTTTAAAAGACATTGACCGTCGTTTGAGAGCAATGTCGATTTACTGTGTTATGGTATTTGCCTTTAACATGCTTATAGATTTAAATATGCTTGGATCAGAAAAGAATGAACAAACCAAGACAAAATGAAACTGATACTCGACCACATCCAATTTACAAAATAAGCATACCCCCTGGCTTCTTTCTATTCAATTAGTTCCTTTCCATTTCTACCCGTTTCTGTCCTAAGCGGATATGGTGAAGGCCCAAAATTGGCTATATAAGTTCTCTAATTAACATTTCAGTGAAAGAAGGCGTCACACCTTCATTGTGCAACAGTCATAGAAAATCCCGTATTGTTACGCAGTTAACCCTACTTTATTTTTTATATCCTTTGGTAATATAACAAAAAAACATACTAGAGATAACAAATGATACAAAATTCTGTCCTCAAGTGCACTTTGCGAGTTTTATATGGGAAATATAAAAAGTTGCTAATTGTTTAAGTGCTTTTTTTCTGGAAAATATATAAACTTTAGTTAACATGTTAATTGTGTCACCTTTAATGGAAGGAAACGGGTGGGGGCGTTTACTACATAAGTGTTTTTTTCCTTTAAATGGTAGTACATTACAGAAAGGCTTAGACCTATTTTGTTGAATGTAGCAAATGAAAGACTAGCGTGATAAAAACCCGCATTAAGGTCATACACATCAGCTCATTCCTCTCCAAATGATGATAATATCTTCTGTTACAGGTGCGATAAAAAGAATTAGTTTTAAAATGGGTTAATATAAATATAGCATTGTTCTGTGAATATTAGAAGTCGTTCTCACTGTTTATGTGTATCGATCATTTACCCTTAGAATGCTTGGTATTATTCTTAAAATATATCTTTTATGTCGTCTGCTTTCCCAAACCTTAAATATCTGCTTAATTTTGATGAGGAAAGATACTCAGGGTAGCAAACATGTTAGGTCACTGCCCAGCCGCCAATTTATTTGACGGCTGCCCTAGATCCAACCTGTTTGCATAAGCATCATCAGGTATTTGATTGGTCTTTATTTGTTTCATATTGGATCACACACCGTTTCAGCAGTACATGATTGATAAAATTATGCTACAAATCATTTTACCGTGAAATTGTGCAACATTCGTTTTTTTTCATGAAATCGGGTCTCAACTGATTGGAAAAAGTGCGATCCTTTAAACATATCAATGTATAAGCAATTTATTTCTTATCTTTCTATTTAATGAAATAGACATTTAATAGCACAAACTCGCAAAAAATGAAAGTAAGGGCAGCATGCCCGGTCCACCTTGTTCAAATGCATTCTCTTGAAATGGTCTCAGCTACGCGCCTTTTAGTCTTGTGATAAAGCGAATCCAAAACCTTACTCAACAGAGAAAGATAGTCAAGTTCTACACAAATACAGTCGTAAGAGACCGAACATGTGGAACCGTGTCAAATCCAAAATCCAACGAAAATATGTGCTTAATGGATAACAAAGTTAAGAGTGTGTTTATCCGCACGAGTGAAAACTCAATTAGACAAAATACTAGGGCGAGACAGACTGACGGCCTTCAATAAGAGAAATATATATTATGTCTGCACCATTGCTTTTCGCAAAGTTTCTTTGGAAACCCTTTGGAATCAAAGAATTTTGAGGAAAAGGGATAGCAAAGTTAAGATTGTGTTCATGTGCAGGAATGGAAACTCAATTAGACGAAATACACGGACGAGACAGACTGCCAACCTTCCACATAAGTGAGGCAATATTCTACCTCACTACTATTGCATTCGTACGCGACATTACATTGGGAACCCTGTGAAATCCAAGGAGACTCAAGCAGATGGAAACAAAGTTAAATACGAATGCATACGAGTGAATAGGAACTCAATCTAGACACACTGACAACCTTCCTCATCAGAGAAATATAGTCTAACTTGCTACCATTGATGTGTACGGGACGGTCTTTTGGAATCATGTGAAATTCAAGAAGTTTGTGCTAAAATGGTAACACAGTTAAGATTGGGTCCATGCGCACGAATGGAAATTCAATTAGACGAAAAACAGGGGCGTGACAGACTGACAACCTTTCACAAATAGAGAAATATATCCTACGTCTGTACCATTGCAGTCGTACGCAATGTTTCTTTGGGAACCCTTTGAAATCAAAATAATTTGCACTAAAGGGATAGCAAAGTTAACATTTGGGTTCATGCGCACGAATGAAGACTCAATTAGACGAAAACACGGGCGAGACAGACTGACAACATTTCACATCAGAAGAAAACATTCTACCTCGGAACAAGTACAGGCGTACGCAACATTACATTGGGAACACTATGAAATCCGAGAGGAATTTAGCAGATAGATAACAAAGTTAGATATGAATGCAAAGGAGTGAATAGTAACTCAATCGGTCGATATGTAAGATCCAAATAGACTGACAACCTTCCTCATCAGAGAAAGATAGCCTATCATACGAGATGTTTCTTTGGCAACCCTATGAAATCAAAGATATTGTGCTAAATGGATAACAAAGTTTTAAGATTTGGACAGTGAAAGTTTTAAGATTTGGACAGTGCACGCGAGAAGAAATTTATAATTACTAAAATGCAAGTTCGAGGTAGACTGACAACCTCCAACAGCAGAGAAAGATATTTTAATTCTATACCATTGGCGTTGTACGCGACGTTTCTTTGGAAATCCTAGGAAATCAAAGAAGTTTGTGCTAAAGGGATAACACTGTTAAGAGTGGGTCCATGCATGTGAATGAAAACACAATTAGCAGAAATGCTAGTGCGAGAGAGACTGACAACCCTCACCAACAGAGAAAGATATTCTTCTTTTGTACCTTTGGCGTTGTATGCGACGTCGTATGTCTTGGAACCCTGTGAAATTCAGGGGACGTGTAGCAGATGGATAACAAAATTAAATATTTTTGCTTCCGACCGAATGGAAACTCAATTTACCGAAATGTGAGGGGGCGGGGGCAGATTGATATGGCACGTGATTGTAAGACGCGGGAAATATATAGTGTGTTGACCGTAATGCTATCCTGACATTAAATGGACGTCACTCAAATCTAATCGTTCATGAATTCACGAGGGAACTGTTTATTTGAATTACGTACGTAATATTGAAGCACTCCAACAGAAATCACTTGAATCACGTTTGAATAAAAAAAAACAGGCTAACAGGCGGTTATAGCAAAGAGCAAAAGATAATATTTTCTTTGAAGCATCGGGAGGTAACAAAAATGAAGTCATACATTGTCCGTAACTTTTGTTACGGTGGTTCCTTACCCTTTACCAAACGCTAAAATTTCGACTGTCCTAATTTGAAAGAGTTTGCAGACGACATTTCAAAATGTGATGAAATTGCATAAAACCTTCTTATAGGACAGAAAACATTGTGGGAAAAGGAAAAATTGCTTGTTACAAGCAATCTCCTTTTCCCACAATAGTTTCCAGAGTCGTCTGCAACAAAGTGGTCAAATGTCGTTATTGTTTGGTAATGGGTTAAATGGACGTCACTCAAACCTTATCGTTCATGAATTCACGAGGGAACTGTTTATTTGAATTACGTACGTAATATTGAAGCACTCCAACAGAAATTATTCGAATCACGTTTGAATAAAAAATTACAGGCGAACAGGCGGTTATAGCAAAGAGCAAAAGATCATATTTTCATTGAAGCATTGGGAAGTAACAAAATACGTAGTAATATATTTGTCCCTAACCTTTGGTACAGTGGTTCTTGAAGCACATAGTTATACATAAGTCTACACATGAAAATCAGAAAGTAATCAATGAATTGTCGACCATCTACATTTATAAACATCTTAAGTTAAAACTTATTTATCCTATATCGGTTGTGACGACAGCTTGAAGCTTATCAAATTCACTCTCGATTACTGCTTTCTGGATAAATGACCGGTGCTTGTGCCGATACAATACTGTATGTGGGCTAGTCCTGTCATTTTCATCTCGCTGCTAACGTGTATCAGAAACATACGTTACTCAATATGTCAAATAAGTAAGACGCAGGGTGAACTTAACCCTTACAGTGCTGGAACCGACTTCATGTTTATGCAAACAGGTTAAATCACAACGCTGGCCTGTGATTTGACCTGTTTGCTACTCTGAGTATCTTTCCTCATCAGAATTAAGCAGATACTTTAGGCTTTGGAAAGCAGACGACACACAATATATTTTGCAAAGTATAAAATCAATTCCAGCACTATAAGGGTGATGGGTTTGTTTTCTTGCTTGTCTCGTAAAGGTACTTGTTTACACTTGAGACAATTTGCAAGTCAAAATGAAAAGTAGTTGAAACAGTACAGTGTTTTTGTATTGCAGTATTACACATACACAGGAAAATAAGCCATTATACTCAAACTTTATTCAGGATTTGTCAATATATCAGAGTATGCACAGACGTCATGCGATGGATTTCAAAACTATTGCAACGCTATTGGATCTCGATGCATATTTACCGATTGCACGCAGACTTTAGATACTAACAAACGAACTAATTTTACTTTCATTTGCTATTCTAAAGCTCGCCTCATACAACAGTCGGTTGCTACGCAGTCTTACCCCTAATAGTACTTGAACCGACTTCATGCTTATGCAAACAGGTTAGATCATGGCCAGCCGCCAAGTGAATTAGCGGCTGGCCTGTGATCTAACCTCTTTCCTACTCTTGGTATCTTGCCTCAACAAAACTAAGCAGATATTTAAGGTTTTGGAAAGCATACGACACAAAAACCTGTTGTAAGAAAGAAAATTACCCAGCATTCTAGAGATTAAAGAAACGTGATTTCATTTATCAACGTTCCCAAAACTTTGAACAAGCTTCTTTAATATATACACAGTGTACGAACTCGACTGTATGAATTCCGGAAGTCGGTGACGATTAGGTATACAGTTTCACTAATAAGCATACACAAATGTTTATCTGTTGTCAGATCAAGTCTAAATAAAGAGGATTTTTACTGTTTTAAAGTGAAAGGTACGTGTTATTTGCATCTAATATACTATCTAGCAATACTCAACGGATACAGATCTAAATCAATTTCAAATCTTTGACTTCTTTCACTACTAAAAACATGCCAATATTTGAGGTCGTCAACTCCTGTGTACATTGAATTTCGATATAAATCACCATATTGTCAAAATCTGGGGCAATAATTCAAAACTTTGAAGCGGCAATTCTTTGAAGTTATGAATCTATTATATAAAAATACCAGTGTTTAGTCTCGCTGGCCTGCATATCTTTAAAAGCGGAATGTTTTCTATGTGTAGCATACGCTGTTTGTACCGTATGTATAGTCGTAAACTACACTGTATGCCGAATCGAAAAAATAAACATCTGACTGTATGCCAAATCGCAATTATTCTGTATGCCTAATAAAAATCCTTATTTTATTTTTTGCCATTTCAGAGCATTGTGGGTGATTGACAATGCTAATCCTATGCCATAGTTTGTACATGGGAATGCATTTGATGCATAATATGCTAAAAAATGTAGATACTTGTGGAGATAATTTATTTAATACGGACAGTGTTTTCTAGCTAAGTAGAGCAACTGAATTATTTTTATTAGTAAATTGAAGTTTTAATTACATTTTTCACAAATAAAGCATATTTACGCCTCCAAAATGATACAGATTTTCTTTATTCTTACATCGTTCGCTACTTTGTTAGCCACAAAGTGCAAAATCCTCTCTAAAGAAGAACGAAATCAAGTTGTTAAATTATAAGAATCAGGGCGTTCTTCGCACGTTTTTTAGTCAAGAGTAATAATGGACGCATCCCGATAGAGAGTGTCGCCCTACACAAACGGGATTTTATAGACAAATTTGAAGGTGGTTATTATGATGAAAAGATTGACAAACTTTGTGACAAGTAATGTTAAAATGCATCTTTATGAAGATTTATGTGTCAGGACCTCTTTTGTAGGAGAAAGGTTTTATTTCACGGATGATTCCGGTTTATATGAATTAAAAGGACCTCGTGGTTGGTTGTTAAATTGATTCTCACATTGAAGATTAAATTTGTTACATGATCAACAATGAATAGAATATCAAGATAAATCACGTACCCTTTATTAACGTTTTTAAACTTATCTAACATCATACTATGCAAACAATAAATGGTTTAAAGAATAAAATAAAAATTAAGTTAAATATGTGTTTATTTCAAGAAATATATATCTACGTCTGCGTGTGTCTTCACATTTACTTTGAGAACGTCTTTAAGATAGTCGGATGTCTACGTGACTGAAAATCTCTTCAAATGAGGAAAGACTGTGGTAGCCTGGAGCCTGGCCCGTTCGTATACCGCGAACTAATGGGGGTATGCATGGGCCAGGACTCCAGGCTAAGGCTGCAGTAAATACAATTTTCGACAGTGTGTAACCTTGAAGGTCAAGTAGAAGCAAAATTAATACAATCAAATATTTAGAGAACAAATGCCATTTTAAAATCAAGTTTCAAATTATAAGAGTCTTTCATGTATTGGAATTTGTATATGCCAGCTTCATTCATGTAATTTTATGTTCAAAGTGAGGTTAAAAATTAAGGGGATGTAATTAAAATGAATTGAAAGAACAAAATAAGTGATATTCATTTTGAAAATATTAAAGGCTAATGAAAGGAAACTAATGCTATATCAAACTATACAATTTGGAAAACTTTCGGTTAGATTAAAATAGTAATCACAAAAAGAACATAAACATCTAAAACGTGAAAGCAAACGAGAAATAAACCAGATGAGCCAGTTTGATAATTCGGATTGACTGATTCTTCACCTCTGACATGGTCACTTGATACACAAATCTCTGAACCGACCAATCAGAATCCGTTATTTTAAATATGTAAACAAACAGATTGTTGATAAACATGATTGAATTTGAGACACCTCTATTTTAATCACAAAAATGACCTATGTTAAAGGAGTTTATAAAATAGGGCTTCACAGCGATCATAAATTAATTTGCCTGACTTTTATGAACATAATAATAAAACTTCATATATTTTTAGTAGTTCTTTTTTCGTATATCCTCTTATGCCTTTAATTCAAAACCAATCAAATTTGGAAAGGTGGCTCGGAACGCTTTTGAAAGGATCACTATTTTCATGATTTACATTTCAATTCATTCTTTAATCAAAGCAATTACAAGTTCTCCATCAGCCAGTTTAGTTCAGGGGAGGAATATTAACATCCCATGGGGCATTGTTTATGTACCGATAAGGAAAGTTTTCTTTGTTTTAACATGTCGTGCTACATACATATAGTAATGCGACTACGATACAGCGCTTTTTCGATTAGGCATTCACTGCTAAACGCCTTTACGCAGTTAGGCCGACGGTAAATGTGCCACAAAAAACGAACATAATTTAAATAGATGCATGTCAATGGGAATAAAGGGTGATATTTCTATGTGAATAAAGTTTATATCGAAAGATTCGCCGCTTCAAAATTTTTAAATTAATGCTCCAAATTGTAAAAATAACATGAAATATGTCGAATTTCCATGCACAAGTAGCGGATGGGTCTTCAGTTTGACTTGTTTTAAGCCCTGAAATGTATGCAAGATTTGTACTTGATGCATGACTACAGCCGTTCATCATCTTAAGAGTGAAAACCGAGCAAATAACACTTACCTTTCGTTCTAAAACAATTAAAAAACGCGTTTGAAAACCAGGAGCGGTGCTGTCAATAAATAAACAACTGTGTATGCCTATATATTAGTGAACCTGTATACCTAATCGTCACCGACTTCCGGAATTCATACAGTCGAGTTCGTACACTGTGATATACCCCTATCCGTTATTTGTGGTTACCCATGAGGATAGTCTAGGCGAGACATTTCTATTAAATACAAACCCATTCATAAAAATAAGATAAACAGGAAATACCTCTCCAATGCTGTCTGCAATATACTTTGTTATTTCCTTGTCTCAACCTTTGAAAATTGAAGTAATGTTCAATTAATCTTTAACTCCATGACACATTACTTTTCTACGGCTGCTGCAAAAAAAGGTAAAGCCATACTAGCGCTCATGTACACTAAAATGGTTTAAGTTCTAGAATAACTGACAATTAACTTTCAAGTGCTTTACATTCCCTTTTACAGAGGAATTGAGACGTTAAAACGTTCTGATGAGTGAACATGATAAGCTTTGTTTACAGTTGTTGATAAAACAAGGTCAGCCGAGTAACGTCGAGAACAGAAGAAATCTGAGAAATTCTCCATTTTGAATATTCGCATTAACGGTGTTAGATAATGACAGTATTTCTATGTGTAATACGTGACTTTCTTTACCGGGTGACCAGCACTCGTTTATCCGAGCGCTAATGGCTATTTTAGACGTCGCTTGAATGTAATCAATTAAGTCAAATTGTGAACCATTTGTACCAATTACACTTTAAAACATGGATAATGAATAGTACATGTGTTATGTGGTCATGATCGTATGGGTTTTCGCTATGTTTAAACATGTTCTTTAATATTTCATAACTCACTTTACCCAGCTTTGCAGTTACTTTAGCACTACCATGCTTGACAACACTGAGAAAAATGATATATTACTCCTGAAGAACAATAAATTAATGTGTAACAATGGTCTTAAGCCTGGACATGGATTTCTATACAATATTATTAACAATTGTTATTCTTAAATGCAATTTTTGACGTCTGGTTTTTGCTTTAATTTTGGCCAAGCAACAACAGTCCGTTTGGTAGTAAGAATCAAACGGCAAGTACGTACAGTGAATATTGCATCATTGTTGGATCATTACTAGTAATATTAAAACGCTTTTGCAAAAAAAAACATAGTTAAAATTTTGATGTAGGTAAAACGCTGTTGTCCTCTCGTATGTACTTGCTTTGAATCCGAGACTAGTTCAATCCGTAAAATAATAGGTAGTTTTCTAAAAATAGATTTTTGAGTCGTCTGCTTTCCAAAAACTTTAAATATCTGGTTTATTTTGATGAGGAAAGATACTCAGAGTAGCAACCACGTTTTGTAATGAATGAATGAATGGTGTTTTAAGACATATCGACAGCTTCTGTCATTAAGCGCGCATTATGTTCGGGTTTGTAGTCACACAAGATGCAGATGGATAACAAAAATGACATTTCTTATATCAACAAGAAGCAAGAATTATTTCACAAAAACAACAATGTCTAACACTGCATTATGTTATTAAGTTGTATAATAGCATTGTATCCATGAAATCGTATATGGCAAATAAACATTTTTTTTGTGTTAAAAAAGACAAGGATAGTGGTTAGAATTAAACTAGGTTATCTAAGAATCTCGTGCTTTAAGGTCGAATTACCTCTGGCTTTTAACTTTTTTTTTTTCTTGGGAAGTTCAAGAAGGCAATTAAATTGCAACATTTCTTCTAAAAATGATCTTGAATTGTCAGTTCTTAAACAAATCTACAAAACCACAGAGGTCTCAATACACGTCATTCTTATCTGAGAAATGATCAATCAATCAGAAAAGTGTGCACCAATCTGACCTGAAAAGGGTTCGTTTAAAAGTTGTATTACAACGGCACTTTTTTTTTTAATTTTGGCGAATCATTACGATGGTTATTGAGTCAAAAAGCCTTTATTATAATACTACTGTAAGCTTCTCTTAAAAGTAAATGTTTTATCGCACCATGGTTGTGTTATGAATGTACGTCTTTATTAATTCCTCCATGTTTGAAATATATGAGACATCCAAATTGAAAACGGAAGCAGAATTAATAAAAAGGAAGAGTAAAAGACGTTTTCTCTATGATGATGGGAGGAAACCACTGTGACAAATGGATACATTTCGCATTAAAGGGAGCGACAGTTTTTCACAACGGTTTGTAAAGACTTTGGCAGCAAACGTGGCAAATCGAGGAAGTATGAAGTAAGGGATTCGAATTATTTCTACCGTTTCTGAAAGTTCTGTTAAATTGGGTTTCCCAAGGACTTAAAAAGATCATATTTGTACTTATAGGTCTTAGGTAATACAAGTCTAAAACACGATCTTATAAACACCTGTACTACTGAATCATTTTTATTTATAGTTTAATCCTTAAATTCGTGAATTTTGACAACGCATGCGCACGTAATCAAGTCTTTTGCTTAACCCTCAGAATGCTGGGTAATTTTCTAAAAATAGATTTCTATGTCGTCTGGTTTCCAAAACCTTAAACATCTATATATTTGGTTGATGAAAGATACTCAGAGTAGCAAAGTCTTTTGCTTGACCCTAAGAATGCTGGGTAATTTTTTTAAAAATAGATTTCTATGTCGTCTGGTTTCCAAAACCTTAAACATCTGTATATTTGGTTGATGAAAGATACTTAGATTAGCAAACAGTTTATATTACAGACCAGCCGCCAATTTACTTGGCCACTGGCCTTGATCGAACCTGTTTTCATAAACATGAAGAAGGTTCCAGATTCAGATTTATCAGCTTTTTGTCGAAGCCAAAATTTCTTTTCCTTTTTGTGTATGACCAAAGGATATTTTGTAGATTAATGTCATTTAAACGAAATGAAAATGAAATGTTAGCTGGGATAGGTCTTCCCAAGAGTGTATTAGATTTTCAAGTAACTTACAAATGGTTTTAGTATTTATCACACACGTATAAACCAAACAGTGTCTGAAACTGATAAATCACGCCGTATTCTTATTTCAACTGTTGCAGTTTCACCTTTTTCTGAAACTATTATAAACTTACAGGTTTGAATTGTTCATACATATTGGGACACTATTTCCGTTATATGGCAACACTGTGTCGTGAGCATAAAACACAGTCTCTAATTGGGGAAGCAGTCTGTTACTTGTATGGTATTTGCATAGAGACTGGGTACCGTCTTACAAAACGACTTAATGAAAATACTTGCGTAAGTTGAAACTGACAAGCATGGAAAGTATCTTAAACGAAAACAAAAGAGAGACAACTCCAATTGAAGTGTTACCTTCCAAAATTGCTTAGCTCAATATTGAAATAGAGAGAATGTTGTTTTGAACTTGCGCAAATTTTGAGCATAAAACGATTCAGTAAAACGGTACCCAGGAGCATGGAGTTGTTCACTAACAAAACGTGTATACGTAGATTCTGAATATGAACGACATTTTCCCTCAGCTTTTGAAAGGTTGCTTTTACTTTAGGATTGTTTGTCCTCGCTTCTATACTTCTAACACGCGAAAGTTTGATTTTGCCTTAGGTATTCGATCACTGTGAATGATTCAAATAGAGATCAATAGCGTATAGCAAGTATATACAACGAAAATTCTTTGCAAAGTAGAGTATATGATAAGCAGTCTCATCACCTTTAGACGAGGTTACATTTATATGCACTGTATATGAATAAAGATTTAAGTACCGTATCACGAATGCGATCGGCATGCCGAAGTGTTGGTTTTCTGCCTCTTTTAAGATTCAAAAGCAGATATAGCTTGTACTAGGGACCTGTACTATGAACTTAAGAAATCCCTCTATGTCTTTATTCAGAAATATTTGACTGAACTGTGATCATGCATTGTATACGAGAGGGATAACCATATTTATTTTCTCTTGCCCGTGTAATGTAAATACACAAACTAACAATTACAAACAGAGAAAACAGAGAAAACATATAGCTATGTCGTTGTGACGTAAACAACATTAATATACGTTACAATACTCTAGCATCAAAGATGACAAGCCCGTCTTAAACCTTTGAAACTTGATCTATGGTATTCCATCATTTGATCTTTTACAGACGGCCTGTGGAAGTAATGATTGTAATGACAGACATTCCTCTTTTGAGTTTCACCACCCACCTCTTTCGATCTTTCGAGAAGGGTATAATCAAATCTTATCAACATGTCATTTGTCGTCTGCAAACTCTTTCAATTTTCAACAACAACAACACAATACTACGTTCTTAGCAACCGTTGCACGTAATGTTTCCACTGTTCGAGTTTTCTGTTCAAAATAAAAGGAAGCAGAATTTCTTGTCACATGGTTTCTACTTTTATAAATCATCGAATGTCGAAAGACTTTCGATTTTTTTTCGGACTGTGTCGAATGGTGGGAAAATAACAACACTTGTTAGCGGAACTTTGCAACATATATGCTATATTGTTGGCGCGATGAGAAACTACAGCAATATGTAAAGGAGACACCAAAAAACCCGCAATACTGGCTGAGCAAGAGCCTAGGTTATTTTCTCCTTCTGTTTCTAAAACAGGCAGGGGAATCCCGTGATCAATGTTAACAATATAATGTCCGAATAAGATGGGCGCGCCGCCCATGAAGAAACATGTATTTTTGCTTTTTTCTTCACCTACTCTGCCAATGATATCCACATTGTGTACCCGGCATGAGTTGACCATCTTGTTCGGACATAAGATCGTAAACATCCTTCATGTGATTACCCATCTGTAAAATCTAAGCCTCCTTTTGCGATGATTATATATAACCTCTATTGGGTCTCACAGTGTGTTCTCATTAATGAACTCTTAATCAGATAATCGATAACGATGAATATATGAAATACGATCCGTTTCCACCATCGGATAACTTCATTGGATACGTCTTCTGTTAAACATGTAATTAAACTATTAACACATATAAGGTTTTAAGACAGGTTCAAAATGAAGGCAACATTAGACGACACGTCTTTATAATAAAATGATAACGTTTCCATCGTGATATTAAGTAGAAACCAATGTGACAAAAGAAGAACATTTGAATATCTACACCTCGAAGTTCAAGAATGGGCCTCATGAAAATGTTCGCCAAAAGAGAGTGAGAAAGTTCGACGAATATATGTCTGGAATATAAAGACATAGATATAAAGAAAAAAATAATTCGGGAACCTATGTTTACTTTGACTTATAGAGGAGTTTGACGAGCAGAATCTCGAGATATACATATAGATATTATTCTGTAACTGGGTAACAGGCAATTTCTCTTTTTGTCAAAAGTGTTCTTTTAATATTCTGCTTTGTGAATGTCAAAGCAGAGTTTCCTTTATGCATATAATATTTGACGTATGATATTTCCATGATTTCAGACGTACACTGCCTTAACCCAACCCCCTCCCTATAGCACCTTTAGTTAAGCCATGATGGCTATCTTACCAAGCATATTCCGCATGATATCATTGCACGCATACCACCAACGTCGTACTAAAATATCGTACCTGCTGTATCCAAACCCCTCCTATACAGCCCTATTGTACGACAGAGAAACTAGGGTTACCGTCGGAGATCCGTCTAATTGATGTCCATTAATGGTACAATGAAGCTTTTCCATTTCTAATGAACTTTCTAGGTACATTCGCATTAGCCATAATGATAGTATCAGCTCCCGCAACATGGGCCAATTAAAGAGTATATTCTCGCCACTCATCACTTTCAATGATATGTACGCGTTTTATCGGGCCTGCAGAAGACGATACATAGCTTTATGAGTTTGTTCAAAACATTTAAATGTAAGATAAAAATAAACAAGGAAACACTATCAAACATGGTCAGATATGCATATATTTAATAATATATTGTCAAATCCTTCAAAGAAAACCATTCTTAAGCTGTCAAAGTATATATATTATGCTCAGCAAAATAGAGATTGAAAAACTCCTTTAAATGAAAGGCTCTTCTGTAAATGGATGTCTTTGTTAAAATGCTTGTAATTTTGCTATATAACATGTATGTTTATATTGCAATAAATCTTATTATGTTATGTTATGTTATCTTATGTTATATGGTTAAAAACACCCCTGTGACATCGTCATTACGCACTATCTTTCCTTTTTCCACAATTGTTTATTAACATCTTTACAAATATCGAATCATCGTCCGACATAAAATTTCAATTCGAATCTGTAAAGGCACCATATGTAAGGGAATATATCACATTGACATGCAACTTCTTTTAAATCCGAATCAAGTAGGTCACTCTATCCTAGATAAACTTCGCTTTATAATCATAACGATGGTTGGTGCGGACGAGCTTTTGATAAAAGATAAAGATGTGATTGAATAAAACTCGTTGAAATCGAATAGATTAGTCGTTGTCATTGTTTGGTATCAAAAATGTACAATAGAAAGATACATATATGTTCGTTTAATATTAACCAAACAAAAGCTAGTTATACTATTTGTAATTTTTCAGATCCGCTTTTTACGACTCTTAAAATATACCCCTAAAACATAGGAGTTGTACTTGTACAAGCAAGTTTTTCTTATCAAAAAGGAAAAAGTATCACATTCTTTAAAAAGGTGATCTTAATAACACTTCTTGTCTGAAAGCTTCTTCATATTGGATGGAATACTTATATAAATCCGTGGTTTAGCAATAAGAAAATTATTTAACACGTGTCATACATTGGGTCTTCTTTATAGGCTGGTTCCGATAGATATTTAGAAATAACGCTTTTACTGCACTGACGGGAACAGACATGTATCAGATTCGCAAGTACATGTAAACTACATTTTCTGAATTTATTTTACGACTCCAACGCTCTTTCAAACAATAGTTAAGATATATCGTCGGTATAGGTCATTACAATCATCTGGTGATCCCAGTCTAAGTTATCCGTTTCTTGCTGTTGATTAATACCTACAGTTAACTTTCCGGTAGTGGTGCCATATCCATTACCAATTGAACCATTGTGGGAGAGCGTATCACGAAATCAACCATAACATGTTTACCACTCGATCCGCACTGAATGACATTTCTCGATGTGGAGTTGTTACCATCGTTTTTGGGTGTTTTTTAAGTGTTGTTTGTGTCTGTTTTTAACAAAATGTTGACCAATATTAGGCAAGCGCTGATATATCAGTCATTGTGTAAAGCATTGGCACTTGGATGCTTAATACACGGGTTCGATACCCGTGAAGGGCTATATGTTCGTTACCATATTTCACATTTTATTTACTTTTATTTCAAATGCATGTTAGCATATTCAGGAAACAGTCTCTAGAGAGCACAATCTAGGTTGTTTGAACTCAGTTCACTGTCAATTTTAACAAATGCATGTATCTCTAGATAGAAGAAATATGTATGGAAACTTCTATGCCATAATTCTTTAAAAGGACTATTTCACACTTTGAAAGTTTAACGCTTTTGAAATGAATAACTTCTACCGATGGGATTACAGCACAGACCTATAAAGTTTAAATAATAAGATCAGATTATTGATACACACATCACCCCTATAGCAACTGTGGGGTTTAGATAAAGCACATATATGTTGCAGTTTTGTTATACCGTTCAAACGGGTTATTCTGTAAATTACTATTTATTTTATGTTACCCATTGCCGATTTTTCACTTTTTCTATTAGATAAAAAGCATATTTGTAAGGTAACTTTAAAGTAAAGAAATAAAAAAAACATCTTTTGTTCAATGACAAGGATGATTAAATCAGCATTTTACCTACAAAACACAATTTGTGAGATACGCCCTTTAAAACATAGCTCAATTCTCAATATAAACCCAAATTGTGGTAATGAATTACTCGCAGTCTCTCAGCTTCAAATTCTGAGGATAAATGGAGCATTTTTGTTATTCCAAACATTTGAAAAATCCGATAAATCTGCACAGGAAATCGACAAATGATTTACAACAGGCATCTCAAACGTTTTGTAACTTTATCCTGCAGAACCAATCGTCATAAATCATGACAGGATGATGATCCTCGATTCTTCAAAATAGTTCAAGACGAGGTCGTTAAACGGAAGAAGTTCAAAGAACGTGCATTGTAATAATAATCTACGAAGAGAGCAAAAACGACTTGAACTGTTGTTGGGTTCCTGGTTAGATGCAGAGGTATACTTCGCTTAACTTGTGAGACGGGTAACAGGATCAATCTTAGGTCGAGGTGTACCGAAACGAAGAAGAGAAACTCGGGTTCAATCTTAGAGCGAGGTGTACCGAAACAAAGAAGAGAAACTCGGGTTCAATCTTAGAGCGAGGTGTACCGAAACAAAGAAGAGAAACTCGGGTTCAAACTTAGACCGAGGTGTACGGAAACAAAGGAGAGAAACTCGGGTTCAAACTTAGACCGAGGTGTACGGAAACAAAGAAGAGAAACTCGGGTTCAATCTTAGAGCGAGGTGTACCGAAACAAAGAAGAGAAACTCGGGTTCAATCTTAGAGCGAGGTGTACCGAAACAAAGAAGAGAAACTCGGGTTCAATCTTAGAGCAAGGTGTACCGAAACAAAGAAGAGAAACTCGGTTTCAATCTTAGAGCGAGGTGTACCGAAACAAAGAAGAGAAACTCGGGTTCAATCTTAGAGCAAGGTGTACCGAAACAAAGAAGAGAAACTCGGGTTCAATCTTAGAGCAAGGTGTACCGAAACAAAGAAGAGAAACTCGGGTTCAATCTTAGAGCGAGGTGTACCGAAACAAAGAAGAGAAACTCGGGTTCAATCTTAGAGCAAGGTGTACCGAAACAAAGAAGAGAAACTCGGGTTCAATTTTAGAGCAAGGTGTACCGAAACAAAGAAGAAAAACTCGGGTTCAAACTTAGACCGAGGTGTACCTAAACAAAGAAGAGAAACTCGGGTTCAATCTTAGAGCGAGGTGTACCGAAACAAAGAAGAGAAACTCGGTTTCAAACTTAGACCAAGGTGTACCGAAATAAAGAAGAGAAACTCGGGTTCAAACTTAGAGCGAGGTGTACCGAAACAAAGAATAGAAACTCGGGTTCAATCTTAGAGCGAGGTGTACCGAAACAAAGAATAGAAACTCGGGTTCAATCTTAGAGCGAGATGTACCGAAAGAAACAAAGAAGAGAAACACGGGTTCAAACTTAGAGCGAGATGTACCGAAACAAAGAGGAGAAACACTATTTTTTTTCGCTTCCGTCCTAAACACTCTTATTGATACGATGGAAAAAACGACAGTACTTCTTTAGATCAAGGAAAACAGAGGTTTTCGGGTTCGAGCCTCATCGTCTCGGAGAAACGATTCCAACGATGTGTTACTTTGCAATATTAATTAGCTAAATATTGAAATAAGAGGACTTGTTGTTTTAGACTTACGTTAATCTTAAGCGTAAACTGTTTAGTAAAACCAACAGTAACCAACAGTGTTGAGCTTTGGGATTCCAGGAGACCTACAGTTGTCCCCGATTTCAATAAAGTCGGATTGCAAACTTTGTATCATTAATTGCCCTCTGGTGGTAGGGGAGTTCCCCTTTTAGTCAACATTCTCCCGTATTTAATTGAAAATAACCTAACACCCCACTTGACATATGAGATGTATTGTCGTGGAAGGTTGCGACATTGACAGATGTGTCTGAATCCAGAACGTTTAGCGGCAAAGTTATCCCTAATGTCTGAGTGAAATAATACGCTAATTTCGTCACAAGTTTACAACATGTATCATATAACCTCGTTCCAAAGAAACGTCTGTGCTGCAACTGACAGTACTGTTATATCAGCAGAAATCATATAGGTATGCCCAATGGTGCGTTGCATGCAATGTTTTACAAATACATATTGAACCCTACATTGTGGGTAGCCATAAAATCGTTTCAGTGAAGCGGTTTTCAAAAAGTGTAGTATCAACATTGAATAGATTTCAGAGACAAAATAATGAAATCAGCAAAGGAAATATACGTGCATATGATTTTTAAACTGTAGCACGCTATTTTTCTTTTTGATTATTTTGCACGAATCACTATTTGCATTAGGTGCACCAAATGGTATTAGAAGCAAGACATTGGTCAAAAAGGGTTATATAATTTTTCTCTAAATCCGATAACTTGGTGATATCGTTCCAACGGTATTTCTTTTTTCTCTTCAACCGATAATTTGGTGAAGTATGGTATAAACTTAATTCTAGTTCAAATGGCATGGCGAGATTTCAAATGAACTTAAATCTAGGGTCAATGGACATTGCTTCAAATGCCTTCAACTAAATGGAGGTGTCGTATGTTTCTTCAAATTGCTCATTTTCCAATGACTAGGTAGGGCAATTAAACATTTCCATTGTTTTTCTCCTGTCCTCGAATTGTCCAGATATGAAGCCCAACAACAAAAAGGAACACAGCTCTTGTATAAAGATAACGATCTATTGAATGAAAACATTGAAAACAATTCCTATGGATGATGCATATTCTACAATCAGATTCGTGTGGTTATATACGTGCATCATCAACACTTGAATGAGGTAGAGGCTATGTAGAAAGTGTACTCTTTTTACAAGGGTATCCATCTCTCCATACCATATCCCAGAACAAGACGGGAAAAACGACAACAACGATATTTGATTTATAACATTAAATTAACGTATCCTGGAATAATAAGAATTACGAAAGAAGGCTTTTGAAATACTGTGCAATTTCAAACGATTATTCGTTTGTTGATCTTAAAAACCAAGTTATTCGGGCACGATGGGAAGAGTGCGTATTTAAATCCGTTTTGATATATAAGACGGTTGTTATCTTTAAAGGGTATAACAACTTATTGATGCATTAAATGCAATAAAGACCTTACTGTGGGCATAAAAAGAACCACAAGCAAACAGACAGCTAAACAAACAGACAATCGACAGCAGCAAACAGACGGACATACAGTCAAACGGGCCGACAGAAAGAAAAGAATACCCACAGCTTAAACAGCTACAAACAGAAATATTGACAAAGAATGACACGGAAACACGGACAGAAACATGGAAACAAAGACAGAAACACAGAGGAACGAATGCAAAGACAGCGTGAGATATGCGTCACACGAGCGCTATTGGCTAGTTCTACACACCAGGTTATTCGGGGCACGTTGTGAAGAGTGCTTAAGAGGATCCATTATGACACGTTAGGCTGTGGTTATCTCTAAGGAAATTACAACCCATTGATGCCTGAATGACGCTACATTGGCCGAGATCGTACCCTCTGAATATAAACTAGTATTGTGAAATAACGAGAAAGAGCTAGAGAGGAATTGTTTAAGAACATGCTGTATATAGCTCTCACAAGATCGTTCCAATCAATTTCAATAGCATTGTACATGTATACTTGTTTCATCGTTGCGTTTATCATTTTGATAAATTAGACATTTCGAAAACAAGGCTCATTAATTTGACTTAGTCTCAGGAGCGAGACTGTTTATCAATTATGTTTTGGAAAAAGGGGAAATTGTCCATGCGAGCAATTTCTCCTTTTCACTACATTTTCTTAATTTATCCTTGTAAAACACGATTAAAGTATTTCGACTGTACTTGTCGTGGGCAGACCCTTTCAATTTTGGGGATGCTGAGACAAGCTCTTGTTTAATATAAAAGCCCATTACTGAGTATAATGTGTCACCGGAGAGTGTGTAAGTTAGTGTTGAAAATGGAACGCTAAAGATGAAAAGATAACAAGTCATCGTTTGAAAAAAACATTTAAAAGAAGGTCACGTGCTTATTAGTTCGTGAATGATCATAAAGAAAGTACGAACGTTTTCAAGTACTGACCGACTTGCGGGTAAATCATTGGGTCAATGATTAAATCTGCATTTGACAACCGTGCCGTACTCGAAGGAATATATCTTCGGGGGTAGATATACATTAATGAAGAACGTCATCGAAACAGTGTCATATAATTGGATGTTCCATGTGGTTACAATAATCGGTTTAGCAAATCATGATGGAAATGATATTCCCTTAATATGCGTCCTTCTTGATATAAAGATAAGTCACATAATGGCAATATGTGTCTTAATTCATTGGTAAGAAGCAGTTTAAGGACACAATTATGACACATACACATGATTTACAGTTTTGTCAAACATGTCTTATCAATACAGCCGCACAAAACGTTTACAATGCTACCCCACTTTCCATGTACAGTGTTGTCATAAATGCTATGTAAATAATCAGCAATTTGTTGGCCATACACAAGGTTTGCAAGGCTGTCATCATTGAGTTCGTCTTTGTTGATGTCACACATATGTACAATGGCTTTACTAGTATAGCCAACTGTTTGACACACAATACGTATAAATATGTACACCATTGTTCGACAATGCTGTCACATTCACCCTTATAATGGTGTCAAATATGCGCACAATAGATTTACATTTTTTTTTTTACTAAATATTAATCATACTGCCTCTTTACAATTATGTCATGATTTGTTTCGTCATTGTTGTTACGTTAACAATTACCATGATATTAAACATATCTACATTTAACTATACTAGCCCGGTTTAGCTAAATGTTTGTCCTAAAAGCTGTTTGAAATGTTGACGTCAATAGTTTGGTCTATGTTGATGGCAAGTTAACCTTTACAATGGTCAAACACATGCATAATGTTAAAGTCCGTACTGGCCGACTGATTACCTTACACACTGTTTGCAAAGTTGATATCAATGGTTTAGTGTGTGTTGATAACAAGTCAACCTTTACAATGGTCAAACATATGTACAATGTATACACCCATGTTTGTCAACTGTTTGTCATGCGGGCTGCATGCAATATTGACATCAATGGTTAAGTCTACGTTGATGTAAACCTTTACGATGGTCAAACACATGTACAATGGATAAATCGGTATTATCCAACTGGTTATCTTACACACTGCTTGCAATATTGACATCAATGGTTAAGTCTACGTTGATGTCATGTAAACCTTTACGATGGTCAAACACATGTACAATGGATAAATCGGTATTGTCCAACTGGTTATCTTACACACTGCTTGCAATGTTGACATGAATGGTTTTGTCTACGTTGAAGTCAAGTTAACCTTTATCACGGTCAAGCATATTTAGAATGGATAAACCTGTATATTGGCAAATTGTTGGCCATACATGCAGTCTGTAATGTTGTCTTCTATTGCTTACTCTTTGTTGAAGTCACGATAACTTTATCAATGATATCAAACATAGCACTGTAAAGCATCATAAAATCGCAAGTATTGACCATTTGATGGCCACACATACCGTTTTCTTTACCGTATTCGACGATTTCAACTAGGACGATTCCATGTTAATCTTTAAAATGGTGTAAAACGCAATGTACAATGGATTTCCTAGTATTGGCCAAGTGGTGATCACACAAAATGTTTACAACGCTGCCCTAAATGGTTTCCTCTGCATTGACGTCACAATATCATTTTCAATGATATCAAATGTGTGTACAACTGATTAACCTTTACTTCTTTTGTTTTGGTGTTTGTTAGATCCAGAAACTCTTTTATATTTTCTTGTGTGTGATTGACTTCGTTTGCTGTTGAAATTAATAAATACTAGTCACCATAACAAACTATTTGATTCAGCATGCGCTATTTAATGCGTGTATGAGTTTGTCTTAGTTGCTAGAATCATTTCAGATCATTGGAGTAGATATACCAAAATAAGGTTATCAATTCCATGATAAATCTCCGTAGATTTGACGTTGTTAACATGGTATTGTAAAATATATATGTGGTAAATCAAGTATATGTCTACATCACCAGCGATCGAGACTGATATGTCTAACTGACATTGCAGTATCTACCAGACCTATATAAAATCTATCTGGATAGATTTGACCGAAATTGACCCCTCTGCTTAATTACCACCATAGGCTGTTGCAAATTTAGTATTATATAAGATAAGTCTGTTGGGTAAGACATTTTTTTTTTTTTTTTTTCTATAAGGCATGTCGAGCGTAATAATAGTACATTACGTGGCTTCCCCCATCGATGGCCAGATGTGCCGTAATCTTATTGTTTCCATCTAATTTCCCGTCGACAATAAAACACACACTAAAACAGCTGTAAAACGTCCTTCAGGGATCATTATGGACGAGTTTATGTCATCAAAGTGGTTTATACAAAGGCAGGACATAAAGGTGATAGACGAAATGTTTTGTTAACATATTTGCTGGTGTGGGCTCAAGTGACCAAATTGAAGAGAAAAGCAGAAGACCTTTGCAAAATATAACAGACCTGTTCAAGAAATAAACTAATTAAGCTATGTTTGTTTATCAAAGAAACTCTTGCAAATTTGAATGAATGCTCTTTTGAGTACTGGCTCATAAAAATGTTCATGTTTACCTCCAAAGACAACAAAATAAATGTTTTCTTTGTATTCTTTTCATAACTATTTCTTGTAACTGTAAGAATATGCTTGTCACATTGACATCAAATTGTACTTTATATATGTTGTAGATGATGAACTCTGTATAAGTCTTATTAAAATTTATTCTGTTCTGTTCTGTAATCATTATGTGTATGGGGAAGACCCGAATGTAAGTTGCAGAAAGTGTGGTCAAATCCTTGTTCATCAGTTAGTTGAGCCAAAACAAGTTTGAACTATATTTCGCTTTGGGTTACAGCCATTGCAACAAAATGGCGCCACTTTGCCGTTTGCTAGTAAATTATAGAATACTAAAAGGTAAAACGGGTCGCAGGTTGCAGACATGATATAACGTATGCATTTATACAGAAAATCTAAAACTCTAACCAAATCCCGTTCAACCCATTCTACCAAATAATTGCCTGATCAAAATTAATAACAAAAGTTTGAACCTTCTTAATGTCTGTCAAAGGAAAACGTTATTTCGGATTTTAAAGCCACTTAACCTTTCGCCATGAACGCCATTCGAAGTCTTCGCTGACTAATGATGCCCCAGACCTTCCCACTCCTAAGTTAATTTCAGCTTCAAGTAGCTTTATCTAAATGCAAATCAATGGAAATCTTGTAAGGCGATCTGCAAATGTGCCTGCTAGAAAATTTGAATAATGTCTTGTTTGTTTCCTATTAAAAGTTTTAAATCACCACGTGTGAAGTTTGATCATTTAAACGCAATTTTGAGCGTTTCATTTCAAATCATCACTGCTATACGGCTTCGTTTCTTTATAACCAATTACATCGTTGGGAGAATTAGTACTGGTACGAATTTAAGTAAAAGGAGACGAAAGACTTGACAAGAAAAAGAAAAATGCTTTTTATGAAATAGGTTAGAAAACATTGCAAAAAAGGATCAATTGCTCATCATGACAAAGCTATTCTTTCGTCACGATGGTTTCTAAAGTATTATGGCAAATTAAGGCTTTATGGAGTTCTATATAACCGACTTTTGAATCTTAAGTCTCTAACCAGCTTCCATTGACGGCGTTTTTTGCTAGGTTTTGGTATATTAAAAAAGATGAAGATCGGAAAATGTAGACAAATCTCGGTAGACGCGCACAATTACCGAAGGCTCTACCGACGCCACTAGGCGATTTTCGCAAATGCCTTTGACATCGCGGAAATCGCCGAGCGACGTCCGTAAACTCTTCGGGCGATGTTTGAATTGGCGATTTTAAACGACTTCTTTTAGGGATTTTATACCAACTGACACACACCGATTACTCTAAAGAAAGAGATAAACAATGTTACCACGTTATTTTCTAGTAGCTGTTTAAGTCATTCGTTTGTCACAAATGATTTCTATTCTTCTACCGAAGATGCTGCAAAAACTAAACTAGTATCCATTCGATGGTGTTTTGGTCAAATGATCATCTAATCATGTGTGGTGTTAATTAGGAGGGTGAAAATTCTCGTGAGAGCGGTCGTCGCGACAATTTGCGTCAATTAGTAAAGACGTACACCTTCCCCTCTCCAAATACGCCCCTCTTATTAAGCTAATTGCCTCAAAAAGGACAACACGTGCGTTGAGCCTTTACTGGGGTTTCCATCGAGCTTACGTGCCAGTTGCACGGAGGACATCTGTAATCATTGGTGTAAACGGGGAGACTACTCCCCCAAGAGCAGGTTACCTACTAACAGTTATTTATTTCTATATTAGGTACATGTACACAATGTTTTACGGTTATACATTGATTTGAATCTTTTTCACTATCATTCATTCATTACAAATTCTTATTATTTTTTTATAAACCAAATATCTATAAGCAGATACATAAATCATTACACGTTGTATCAACATCATCATAATGCGAGTTAAATGAACTTAGATGGCGATGTGCCAAAAGACACCATCCATTGATTTGAATTGCGATCATCGTTTCGTATTAAAATGGGCCGATGTCGTGATAAAGAGTAAGTTCGTCAGCATGGTAATGACCTCCCTCTACCATTCTCATCCTTCAGTCGGCTGACACTTCCATGGTTCGATACATACTGTTCTCGAAAAGAAATGTATACAGTATCATCTCTATTCCTCGAACTTAAATGGACTTCATGAACATGTTCGACATATTGATAGTTCAACGTATAGATGTCTGGAATATAAAGACATAATGTAAGGAACAAATAATTCGGGACACTATATTTACTTCGACGTAAAGAGAAGTCCGAAATTTAGAAGTTCGAGGTATATATATTTTACTGTAATATTTATTGAAGATATTGTAAAAAATGGAAAAATTTCTCATATGAACGGTAGATATCGTTCTGCTATGTTATCATATCTTCTTAATAGTATGTTTCGATTTCGAATGATGTATTCTTTAGGATAACAACTATTGATGTCAGATACAAGTAGGGTTGTCTGGTTGTAAAGGGTTAGAATACCTAGGTGACAATGACCTCAATCTAACAGTATCAGAATCCGGAAGTGTACCACATATATGGTTACAAGTAGATACAAAGTACTTTTTACACAAAATTTAAACCTTTACTAAACATCAAGTTTTCGACTGGCCAAAATTGAAAGAGGACGACGTTTCAAAATGTGGTGAAATTTACAAATAATCTTCTGATAGGGCAGAAAACATTGTGGAAAAAGGAAAAATTGCTCGTTACGAGCAATTTCTCCTTTTCCTACAATGTTTTCCAGAGTTGTCTGCAACAAAGTGATTAAATGTCGTTATTGTTTGGTAATGGGTTTAACAGTTATGATTACCCCTCCGCGTGTGGATTCACAGCCCAATGAAGGCATTTAAATTTTAATGAGAGATAGTCTCTCGACTGACTTACGGAATATCGATGGTTGAACAGTTCAACCGGGTTTGCTTTGCGCTTACTGACTGTTTGTTGAGTAAAGGGTCTTCTCTCATCATAAAGAGTCGGGCATCGCAACATAACTGAAATAATGTTGACGCGATGTAAAAGACATCATGAAAAGATGAATTGAACAGTTATAAACAGAACGAAACACACAATTTATTTGACAAGTACCTGCTTCAAAGTCATGTTCATACACAAGTTTACATTATAATGTTAATAAGGCAGGAATCACTTTCTGGCGTCGTCGTCCGCATTTGATCATCATCTAGCTATCTTTATGATGCATGGGCATTCATCCTGTCAAAAGTCTTTGATTTCTGTGAATTGTCATGTCTGAGTTTGATTAACCGATTGGGGAATTGGGAAAGGTTTACATGGCAGCAACAACATATCACTCATTCTATCATGCCTTGTCGTCTTTTTTTTAATTGGAGAAAAAGTGTTGTGCTCCACTTACATGTATACGGACAGAATTAGACATGCGGGTGGTGGTTTTCCCGGTTGTCTCTTTTTTCTTTTTAATCCTTTTTCTTTTTTCTTTTTTTCTTTTCAAGTCAATATACCCTTAGTCTTAATTTGGCAGCTAGGGATTGTTATAAGCGACTATAGAAATATACCAATTATATTTTTCACGGTTTACACTCATTAACATTGGGCCCCGATTACAACTGGAATTGGAAAAAAGTGGCGTATAACATTGTTTATGAGTGTCAAACACTTTTAGTACTTGGCCACGAATACCATTGGCATTCTGCGAAAGGCGACAACTATAAGGAATTGCACAAACTAAATAGGTTGCAAGGGCCAAAATGTGACGAGTGTCTCTATTGTAAAACGATCAAAATCAAATGTGTATTCCCCTATTTAACTTCTAGATAACTTGCTTATTCCCCTCGCTAACTTCTGAACTGTTTTCTATAAACAATAATATGATTAACTGTTGGTCTGCACCCTAAATGACTTGATGAGAAGCATCTAATAAGTATACACAATAATATATTTTTAAAATCTGCTCGTAAAACAGCCCAGCTTAAACATTCTTTTATCTAAACGTCGTTTAAACAATATAATTTTTGTATTGTTGTTTGATATAAAGCTATTAAAAGAACGATTAATTCAGGAAGCGTATAATTAATTATGAACATATTATATGCTGTAGATCTCATACACACTTTAAATAACCAAAGACGGTCTAATTTGTGCTTCCAATAACCATTCTTTAGGAAGTAATATATGATAGTAAATCTACAGAAGTCCATCTAAAATTACAAAGTTAATCACATATGAAAACAAGCACTTTAAAAAGATTTTACTTAAGAAGATTCGTATCACAGAATTTGGAGAAATGCTTCTAAAAGACAAAATACAACCCTCTAATTAGAATTAAGCCGACAACGTTAATCTGTTATTAATGAGGAGGTCGGTATTTCACATGGAGGGAAGTCGTTTGGGAATGGTTAATTCATTTCATTTATCTTCATGATCTCCTTCTTGGCAGTTATGCATTATTTAAAACAGTGACTCTTTATCGTTATTGATGAGAAAAAACAAATGTAAACAATGTACTTCTGAAATAACATTGCCCCTGAATTCTATTGAATACAGATGTTTAACCCTTATAGTGCTGGAAATCTTAAAATAGATTTTCATGTCGTCTGCTTTTTTAATCCTAAAATATCTGCTTAATTTGTTCATGAAAGATACTGAGAGTAGCAAACAGGTCAGATCACAGGCCAGCCACCAATGTACGTGGCGGCTGGCCTGGATCTAACCTGCTTGCATAAGCATGAAGTCGGTTCTAGAACTATATAGGTTAAAACAAACAATGACTGCCGACAGAATCTCTAAAGCCTAGGTGGTAGGGTATACCGTCGAACATAAAAAGGAAGTCCATCTTTATTCACGGCATCTTCTCTACTTCTGTAGTTGTTTCTTTTTGCTTGTGTTTTTTTTATACGACATGGTTTCGTTTTACTTTCATAAAAGACATTCACTTAAACGTTAAAGAAAGTAAGCATGATATGTAATTTGGTTTCTTGTTTTCATTTCAACTTATATATTTCAACTTGTATAAAACATAAAATAGCAAATAGAATATCTATAGCCATTACAAAAATGGTTTTATATTTCAATCATAACACATGCACAGATAATATTTCGACAGGAAGTTTCTAAAGAAGTATAAGAGAGGAAAAAGTTCGCACACAAGTGTCCCCTCTTTTTGTATAATCTAAGACTGTGTCATGTTTACCAGATTGCAACTATGATCCAGTTTATACCAGTCTGCTCCATTTTGTAATCAGGCATTAACAATGTTTCGTGTCATGTGACAACATGTTGTTGATTTCTAGCCCTGACAAAGGTTCGACCGAAAGTTCCAAGACAAAGATAATTATGAAAAAGTTCGTTCATTTATTATTATCATTTATATCAATAGTAATGTAAGTCTGTTTCTTGTTAATCAGAATCATGTTAGATTCTCTAGTCTGCTGCATTATTGCACTCAGGCACTAATGGGCACCAATGCTTTGTGTCAATACCTCCTGTGTCATGTGACAACATGTTGTTGATTTCTAGCTCTGGCAAAGGTTCGCCAGAAGGTTCCATCACAAAAATAATTATGATAAAAGTTCGTCCACTTATTATAGCATTCATCTTCATAATACTGTTAGGCTGTTTCTTGTTGATCAGAATCATGTTACACTCTCGATTTAGCTTCAATAAGTCTGCTGCATTTTTGCTTGCAGGCACTAATTTGCACCTATGCTTCGTGTCAATAACCCCATGTGGCATGCGACAACATGTTGTTTACTTTAACCCTTTCCCAAACAATAACGACAATTGACCACTTTGTTTCAGACTACTTTATAAAACATTGTGGGAAAAGGAGAAATTGCTCGTGACGAGCAACTTTTCCTTTTCCCACAAGGTTTTCTGATCTATCTGAAGGATATTCTTCAATTTCATCACATTTTGAAATGTCGTCTGCAAACTCTTTCAATTTGGGACAGCCGAAAATTTGTTGTTTTGGAAAGGGTTAAGCCCTTGAAAAAGTTCGACAGAAAGTTTCCAGACACAGGAAACATAAACAGGAAAAATATCATTCACTTATCATGTCATTAATTTTGATTTAAGCAAGATAGTTTCTTGTTGATAAAAATCATTTCAGCCCCAGGAAGCAAAATGTAGCAGACTAGTTAAACCCATTACCAAACAATAACGACATCTGACCAGTTTGTTGCAGACGATTCTGGAAAACATTATGGGAAAAGGAGAAATTGCTCGTTAAGAGCAATTTCTCATTTTCCCATCATGTTTTCTGCCCCATCAGAAGATTATTTCTCAAATTCACCACATTTTGAAATGTCGTCTGCAAATCCTTTGAATTTGGGACAGTCGAGAATTTGGCATTTGGTAAAGGGTTAAGCTGAACCTCGATTACTCACAGGCACTTATTTTGCACCAATGTTATGTGTCAACATCCCATCTAGCACACAACAATGATTATTTTGTTGTTAATGGGTGGCTTTTAATTTTTCACACTCTAGCTGTTTATTACTGTTTATCACCCAGTTGTTAACAGGCTTTGAACAATGACCGGCCGATGTTCGTCCGATGTAACACGGACTTGGGTGCCGAGCTATTCCATTCTTCCTACCTGACATTGTTGTTCATCACCATGGCTGCACCGAGGAGATTCCGAATGGCACTGCTCGAAAACGAACTGACTTAAGCGATGGGGGAGCTCGGTGAGAGCCCGGTGAAATTTAGCTCCGAAGTTAAAATTTTACCGAGCTGCCAGCGATGCGGTTTTAAGCAATAAACGCCACGGATGTCCGGCCGGTGTCCGGCCGAGTTTGGTGAAAATCGCATCGCTGGCTCATCGGAACCTCATCGACCGGGCTATGTGACTGGGCCATTAGGGTCAATTGCAACAGACATTATTATAATATCAACAATGTCTTTTAAAGTATCAATAGATATCAATGATTTTCGCTTGGTCAAGACGAACTAAACTTTTGTTTGATGCAAATGCAATTAGTAAAACCCGAAAGCTTATTTCATCCTGGTGAGCTTACGAGCTTGCGGGCATGGCCATCGTCGCCAACGTGCCCGAAAACAGAAATGAAAAAGTCTTGAGCTCGAGACCCGGCTTTGCTGAAATCATTTTTGAATTATTAAGTCAAACGTTAAGACAAACAAACGTTAAGAGGGTATTTTAATCAATCCTCATCACACGATTTTGAAGGGGTATGAAAGCTGTATCAACGATCTAGTTTTATATAACTCTATAAATCTGCTAAGTAATTTTATATGTAGAAAACGTTTTGTTTCAAAAGATTAAATCCTCAATAAAATTGCAATATCTATTTAGTGAAGAAGGCCTTTGGCCCATTATACGCATATTTATTTACAATTTACAAAATGTACATATCTGTGAGACAGTCCCTTTAAGTATGTGTAGATAGGTACAGTGATGTCTCGTTAATCAGAACACGTCCGTTCCCAACAAAATGCCCGAATTACCGAACCATCCGGACTAATGAAGGAGAGCATGTTCTTATACACATTAAGTCAAAAACGGTATGTATGCACGAGTATACTTATAACCCTTTAGCAAACGCCAAATTGTCGACCGTCCCAAATTGAAAGAGTTTGCAGACGACATTTCAAAACGTGATGAAATTCAAAAATAATCTTCTGATATGGCAGAAAACATTGTGGGAAAAGGAGAAATTGCTCGTCACGAGCAATTTCTCCTTTACCCACAATGTTTTCAAAAGTCGTCTGCAACAAACTGGTCGAATAATTCCGATCCCTTACAATTTCGTTCGGATTGCGAGACATCTGGATAATCGGGGTCCGGATAAACGAGGCTTCACTGTACATTGAGTAATGATGTAGAAACACAAGGAGCATGACCAAGTTCGACAACCGCCGTTGTATGACTGGTTTATTGTTGAAACGTTAAACCAAATAATCAACCAACCAAGCTTAGGCGTAGGAAACACATGATTAATGTTTACGATCTTATGTCCGACGTGATTGCCGTACCATAGGTATCTTTCCTTTTGTTAGTTTAGTTTAGTTTAAACTTATTTATAGTCTATCAATTGTGAAAGAAGTTCTTACAACTAAGATTAATCACTCTCGATTCTGCTTCCTGTATACTTAACCAGTACTCGCACCGAATGTAGACTAATACAAAGTTACAAAATGGAAGGTCACATAGCAGATCCCTTTGCTTCAACTACTTTTGCCAATGATAGCCACGACGGACTCGAAACATTAAAATAAAAACATCGCCCACTGACTGCGTTTTCTCTGCCGAGTGTTAGACGTAACGCTGTTATAAAGCATGATTAATCATATACCACCAGAACCGGAAAGTTGATGGTCAACTCATGCAGGGTACACAATCAATCGTATCTACTCGGTAATCCCCGTAACAAGTCGGTAGATATACCTCGTAAGCAGTACATGAATACACCAGAAATCCTGGGGTAATTCGCCTTATTTCCGGCGGATAACGCAAAATGCACACAGGCACTAAATATTTATTTGAATACACACAAATTGGTTATATATCACAATTGAATGGGTTTTTTACCCTTTTCATTAAAGATGATCATATCAACACATCTTTGTTTCATATTTTGTCAATCGGCTCTTTTCGGCAATCCCCGGCTGGTTACGGGGATTGCCGAGTAGATACGATTGGCCCTTCGTTGGTGACCTACTTTCAAAAATGGCTCCCCATTACCTCCGAGGTTATTTTAAGAAATGGCCGAGGTGTTCCGAATGGGTACACAATGTGACTATCATTGGCAAAAAGAGGTGAATAAAAATACATGTTCCGTCATTGGCGCGTCCATCTTGTTAGGACATAAGATCGTAAACATTAGTCACGTGATACCTCCGCCTGAAGAACCTAGACGTTGTTTATGTGTTTGCACCAAGACATGTCCATGTGACAAATAGGAAGGGCGAGTGGCCTCCTCAAATTGATTTGTTTATCAAAGTCTCCTATACGAGAGGTCGTAGGCGCATGCTCCAATTTGAAAGTTACAGTTCACGACGGCTATAATGTCATGTAAACATATACATTTCAACTCAATTCAATCTCTTTTTGGCAACAACCAGCATACATATCATTTGGCCAAGATAACATTTACGAATATGGTACAAACATATACATTATATAGTAAAGCATGTTAAATATACATAAACACATCAGAATGGTTTGGTCAAAAGATAGGTTCATGGTTTTGTTACCTAAAACTTAACTACCTTTATGTTGCCTAAGGCATACGAAGGACGAAGGAAGAAAACCTGTATTCTCTTCCGAGTAGTCTTCAGGAAAGGGCATTAAAGCGAAGAAACAAGGCGACAAATTGTTTGGCATGGGAACCAATTAAACGAACAGTCATTGAATTAAATCATTTAAAAACAAAATACAAGATGTATTTGTTTTGTCACAACTTCTCCGACATTGCGTTCGTTTAACCCTTTACCAAACAATAACGACATTTGACCAGTTTGTTGCAGACGACTGTGGAAAACATAGCGGGAAAAGGAGAAATTGAGCAATTTCTCCTTTTTCCCACAATTGTTTCTGTCCTATCAGAAGATTATTTTTCAAATTCATCAATCTTTGAAACATAGTTTGAAAACTCTTTCAGTTTGGGATAGTGGAACATTTGGCGTTTGGTAAAGGGTTAAAATGAACAAGACTCGCCCACATCATTACAGATGGTTTATTCGATCAGGTCTACAATTGCTTTGCTAGGAAGCATGAGGTTCTCACCTCTGATTGGTCGACTTTTATTTTGTCTAAAGTTAACTAATCACAAACAAGAATCTTGGGAAAAAAATATCAAAAGAGAGAACAATTTGGCCAAAAAAAAATCAGATTAAAGATCTCTCCTTCAGATCCATCATATCATATCTCCTTCATTAAAAAAGAGCAGCAAAAAGCTAACGGTGTTAACGAATTCTGGGGAAAATGTAAATTGGGTGAAAACTACTTAAGGTTAACGGATTTCTACTAAATCATTCCCGAAAATGTTAATGGACTTCTATCACATTTCATCGAACTGGTTCAGAAAGAAAATATCAGAAATTGTAATCAAGATTCATCAGAAGTCAGCTCTTGGGGTTTGAAACAAAATCATGAATTAACGGAACACCATGACGGTGTCTTCTGGTCGATTTTCGGTTCATACCCTCAACCTGTGAGACACGAAACCGATGTTTTGCTAGTTTACCCTTTTCCAAACGCAATATTTTCGACTGTCTCAAATTGTAAAGGTTTGCAGACGGCATTTCAAAATGCGATGAAATTGAAAAATAATCTTCGGATAGGGCAGAAAAGATTGTAGAAAAAGGAACAAGTGATCGTTACGAGCAATGTTTCCTTTTCCCACAATGTTTCCCAGGGTCGTCTGTAGCAAAGTGGTCAAATGTTGTTATTGTTTGGTATTGAGTTAAGTAAAGGGAAAGTGTCGGTAGCTCACTGACATAAGCACTAACACCGAATGTATACAACATTAACAGAGAATTGAGGAAATATAACTTCTGCTTTCGGATTTCGGCTCATACCCACAACCTACGAAACCATGAACCGATGCTTTACTAGTGAAGTAAAGGCAAAGTGCCGGTAGTTCATTGACATTAGCACTAACACTTAGGTATACACAATTAACAGAGAATTGAGGAAATATAACTTCTGCTTTCGGATTTCGGCTTATACCCACAACCTACGAAACCATGAACCGATGCTTTACTGGTGAAGTAAAGGCAAAGTGCCGGTAGTTCACTGACATTAGCACTAACACCGAATGTATACAACATTAACAGAGAATTGAGGAAATATAACTTCTGCTTTCGGATTTCGGCTCATACCCACAACCTACGAAACCATGAACCGATGCTTTACTAGTGAAGTAAAGGCAGAGTGCCGGTAGCTCATTGACATTAGCACTAACACTTAGGTATACACAATTAACAGAGAATTGAGGAAATATAACTTCTGCTTTCGGATTTCGGCTCATACCCACAACCTACGAAACCATGAACCGATGCTTTACTGGTGAAGTAAAGGCAAAGTGCCGGTAGTTCATTGACATTAGCACTAACACCGTAGGTATACACCATCAATAGATAATTGAGGAAAGATAACTTCTAACAAACGGTTTTGTACTCGATTATATATATATACCAGGAAAATAATGATCATTAGTCATTTTTTTTGCAAGCCTATTCTTTGATTTCGACAAGTTTCAGAATGAGAAAAAATGTGATTTGATTACACCAGATTTTGGACTTGGGCTTTCAATACAGGTGCTTCTCTAACGATCAACGGAATATAGAAAATTCGCAATATCGTCTCTACTTACCCAAGTAACCAGAATCAAGGCCCTGCTGGTAAACCAACCCTTAGAATGCTGGGTAATTTTCGAAAAAAAGATTTTTATGTCGTCTGCTTTCCAAATCTACTGAATTTCGTTGAGGAATGATTCCAAGAGTAGCAAACGGGTAAGATCACTGGCCAGCAGCCAATTTACTTAAAATTAAGCAGATATCTAAGGTTTTGGAAAGCAGGCGTCACAAAACTATTTTTTTTTAGAAAGTTACCCTTCATTTCTAAGGATTAAAAAGGCTGAATTTTTCTTGCACACGACGCTTCTACAAATGCCTGCTAAAGACATTCGGGTTTTATTGCATTTATCTTTTTTTTATTTTACAAGCTCAAATGTGTTATCTTGGATCAACTTACATATGAATGTGGCACAAACCTTTGTATTGGTGCATCTTTATTCATGATAACTTTGATCTGGTGGCATTCATTGATTATTTGGGCCTTACATCGCGTCACAAATAATCTGCTTATATTGCACTGCCCAGCCAATCTGAACACATCGGGTTTATCCAATGAAAACACCTCTGAAATAATAGGGATGACGCCATTATTGTTTCCCGCGAGAATGACGTCACTTTACTTTCGTTTTTAAAAATAGATCTTAAAACCGAAATCTCAAAAGTCGTTAAATTTGATTGAGGAAACAATATTACATGTCACAACAACAATTTCGCCATTTGGTATGAGTTACTGATAAAAAAATGATTTAAAAGGATGTTCAACAATTCCATACACATTGAACTACTTAACGTGCACGCTTAGAAAATGTGTTAATTGCCGGATGCCGATTAACCCGAAAAATTGTAACCCTACACTTATATCCGAGGTGTATTTCACAGCTCACGGAAATACCCGAGTAGTTCCGATTGCTGCCCAGCGTGTCATTCACACAAGAAAATACTCCAAGCTTAACTTTACACACGGGCTGGTCAGGCCAGTTACCAAAGGAACAACTCGGGTATTTCCGTAAGCTGAGAAGTACACGCGTTTTAACATTCGGAACACCTCGGCCATTTCTTAAAATAACCTCGGAGATAATGGGGAACCATTTTGAAAGTAGGTCAGCAACGAAGGGCCAATCGGAACTCTTCGGGTATTTCCGTGAGCTGTGAAATACACCTCGGATATAAGTGTAGGGTTACAATTTTTCGGGTAAATCGGCATCCGCCGATGAACACCTTTTCTAAGCATGCATGTTAAGTAGTTCAATGTGTATGGAAGTGTTGGACATCCTTTTTAATCACTTTTGATCAGTAACTCATACCAAATGGCGAACTTGTTGTTGTGACATGTATACTTGTTTCCCTTATCAAATTTAACGACTTTTTGGATTTTACAGTCAAGATCTATTTTTAGAAACGAAAGAAAGTGACGTCATTCTCGCGGGAAACAATATGGCGTCATCCCTATTATTTCAGAGGTGTTTTCTATTGGATAAACCCGATGTGCTCAGATTGACGAAGGGCATGTCCGTTTGCAATCGTATCTACTCGGAAATCCCCGGCTTGTGTCGGGGATTGCCGAAAAGAGCCGATTGACAAAATATGAAACAGAGACGGGTTGATATGATCATCTTTAATGAAAAGGGTAAAAAACCCATTCAATTGTGATATATAACCAATTTGTGTGTATTTAAATTCATATTTAGTGCATGTTTGCATTTTGCGTTATCCGCCGGAAATAAGGCGAATTACCCCAGGATTTCTGGTGTATTCATGTACTGCTTACGAGGTATATCTACCGACTTGTTACGGGGATTGCCGAGTAGATACGATTGGCGTTTTAATTGGATAAACCCGCTGTGTTCAGATTGGCCAGTTACATGTATATCTATTGGTATTCCGATTGTCGGATGGTAGATAACCTTTCATGAGAATCCGAAGGTACTGCTACCATGATTTGAACCCCGTTAACACTCTAAACAATCATGATTTTGAAATAAAAACAATATTAGACTGCACAATGCCTATTATCGGTTATTTAGCGTTTCCAAAGGTTGAGAAATTAGCATTTTCGTAAAACCGATCAACTAAATCGACATAATGTCAAAGCTGCTGTGGCATTATCTTCTCAAAAAGCCTTTACTTTCGAACGAAATGTGTGGAAACAAAGGTTAGATTGTATGACTCAAATTGTTTTTAAATAAACTTATTCAAACTAATTGAAAAACTACCGTCCGTGACAAGTCCCCTGTGTCGAACGAAGTTAAGTATTTATTTCCTTATGCTGATGGTACCGACTTTATGCTAATACAAACAGGTTAAATACAGGCCAGTACGCTGGCCTGTGACCTAATCTGAGTGTTACTCTGGGTATCTTTCCTTATCAAAATTAAGCAGATATTTAAGGTTTTGAAAACAGACGATATAAAAGTCTTTTTTTTAGAAAATTACCCATCATTTTCTATGGGTTAGAGGCAGCACCACTTTACATTGCGCGGATATTACAAAACAAATTTCCCAAAAGAACTGTCTTGATTGCTGTTTTTTGTCTGCACTTTCAATAACGAAGCAGCGGTTGGAAATCAGTTATTACCGACCGACAGGAAATGAAAACGTTCCATCATTTAGGGGAAATAGATTTGTTTAAAACCGCAAAAGAATCCTGATATTAAACCAAAGGCAATTAACTGAGAACCCATTAGATCTTTGAATGCGTTTCAATGTCTGGATGGAGCGAAAGCCTGTTGAAGCGAATGCGTTTGGTTGTCTGAAATGATGATTAGCACGGTTCTGTTCCGTCGAAACTTTGATTCAACTTTTAATGTTTACAGATTTTCCAGACAGACCTCTGTTTGTCTTGGTTGTTCAAAAGATGGACAAAGCTTCGGCCTCCAATGATGAGGCGATTGAACACTGTTTTTTTTTCTGGCGCCACATATTCGTTTCTTCACAGGAAAAGGTTTTTGCATTAGATCAACTATGGAAAGACGTTCATTGGCTAGACATAAATTAAGTAAAAGGTACGTATTGACTTTCAAAAGGCATCAAGCTCCATTATGGTAGTAATATTTACGTGAAAAACATATCTGTTACGCTCCCGAATTAATATGTCAAGGTACGAACGAAAACTCTGCAAGGAAGATTGGAATAATCTCCCACTCACTGGTTAATCTAAGGCTTCACTCAATTGATCATTGCCATCACGTTACGTTATTCGTCATTTGAAGCTATTTGATAGAAAACAATTTGTCACGTGGTATGCATCAATAACATGCCGACGAAAATTAATGTCGACGAAAAATCGAGTGCAAGTTTTTTGTTTTTTTCGCTATAATCGGTTTAAAAACGTTGCCTTTTATGTGTGTGTGTGTCTCATTTCTAACTGATAAAATACCATATGCTTAATATATCTTGAAACCAAACGTTAAAGGAATTTGGTACAAAAAATAAAGTCGGTTGAATTCGTACAATAATGGGGTTTGTTCGGAAACAGACCGAAATTCAGCCCAATAACTTACATGAAAGCAGTGGTAAGTCGTAATATAGCGTAAGTAACCACTGTGATGAGTTTGATACTATTATGGTGTAATGAGACTTGTCCATCTATTTTGTTAATTCCGATTGGTTCTGTTATCGTTTTCTCATTAGCTATTCCCTAACGCTTTGATACTTAGAAACTTTGCCCATCCAACGCAGTCCTTTGGTCATGAACTTGGTCCGGATATTATACGGTTCTTTATGGATTCAGTAGAAGTCAAGTACATGTTGTATCCGATTTATTTGTCCTCTTTTGTGTCTTTTTCCTAATTATATTGTTTAAAGTTGCTTGTCCATATTATGATCAAACTGATAAAACAAAAATACTCGTCGTTCGAACACTTCATATTTTCATAATGTTGGTCCAACATTTAGTCAAAAAGGCTACCGAACGCAAAACTAATTCAAAATTGTCAATATCAATGACAAATTAAGCACATATGGTATTCGATGGGTTTTAAAACCGTTACAACGCTTTTGAATACATATTTCTGCATTGAATACAGGCTCTAGAAACCTATATGAACTTTTAAAATTCCTTGCATCTGTAAACAAACTGCTTTAGTTATATTCACAGAAGTGCAGAAAGCAAGAAGGGCCAGTCTTTTGGATGGGGAATAGTTTGTTTCTCTTCCTAATGATATGACAATATGAATGGTTATTTGATATGTCACATCTCGTCATATTTAATAAAACAAGAGCATAGGTTGCTTTTTGTCAAGAATATGTCTCATAAACAAATTGATAACTATAGAAATGTAGCGTGAACTGTAGGCGATATGAGAGCTTGGCAACACTTGTTCAAACGTCTTTTTGAAATCGTTTATGAATGTATGTCAATCCTTATATAGCAAATTCATATCACAAAGGCATCATTAAACCTTAAATTTTTATCCGCTGAAACATTTGCATCATGTTCCTTAGAGTCTTCAAAAGAGATTGCGTCAACTTGATGTGTAAAATTGTTTTCTTGTTTTCATATACCTGTATATGCATTTTAAAGCACCCTTTGCTAATATGTAAGAACACTTTTTTACCAAATGAGGAATTGTTCATTATGATGGAACGTCGAGATTGGATCCACTAATTTTCAAAAGGAGCATTTAATCTTTTAATGTGATTAATGGTTGACTATGATGATGATATGAAAATGATACGGAGCTAAAAGGTATTCCAAAAGTACATGAAACTTTAACATTATATGAGTTAAGCAGAATTAAATTTTCACGATTCTTTTAAAAGACAGGTTAACACACAATTAATTTCAAATCATAGAGTTACTGCCTAATGATGATAAAAGATAAACTATTATAATCAGAATAAAACGAAACTAATCGAAGCGAAAGAAAGAGAACAGGAAAGATTATAGAAGCATAATTGGAAATGGGAATCTTTTAAAAGAAAATGATTGCAAATGATTGGACCTCTATTAATTGCTGTCTATTAATTAGAGATATGCGATTAATAACACCAAACAGGTCATGTAACACATAAAATACGCCGTTCACAGAGAATGATTAGCACATTTAACCGAATAATTAAGCTTTTCTACCTTCAAATTACCAATTGATATTGATAACCATAGAAAACTAATCTTAGAGGAAAGTCTAATGCATTACCGTCAAAACCCCGAAATAACCAAACTAATCAAATAGATAAAGCAAGCTAGTGGCCGTTGGCTCTGTAAATTGGCTCACGAAAAGATATTTGTTGTCAGGCAACCACGGTTGTTCGCCTGGCCTTATTACGAAATGCTTTTTGTTGTCAGGGAACCAGGGCCCTGTTCTTAGCTTTACGATTGCTTTTTGTTGTCAGGGAACCAGGGACCTACTTTTGGCTTTATGATTTACTGTTAGTTGCTAGGGAACTAGAGCCCTCTTCTTGGCTTTACGATTTACTTATTGTTGTAAGGGAACCAGGGTCTTGTTTTTGGCTTAAAGATTTGTTGTTTATTGTTATGGAACCAGGGTCTGGCTTTTGGCTTAAGGATTTGTTGTTTGTTGTTATGGAACCAGGGTCTGGCTTTTGGCTTAAGGGTTTGTTGTTTGTTGTTATGGAACCAGGGTCTTGCTTTTGGCTTAAGGATTTGTTGTTTATTGTTATGAAACCAGGGTCTGGCTTTTGGCTTAAGGATTTGTTGTTTGCTGTTATGGAACCAGGGTCTTGCTTTTGGCTAAAGGATTTGTTGTTTGATTCTAGGGAACCAGGGTCTTTCAGTTTGCTAAAGGATTTGTTGTTTGTTGTTATGGAACCATTGTCTTTCCTTGATATTACAATATATTGTTTGTTGCTAGAGAACCAGTGCCCTGCTCATAGATTTATGTAATGCAGTTTGTGTGAGAATCCGCGCGCGGCTAATAGATTTACGGCATGCAGTTTGTTGCTAGGGAAACAGGGCCTTTCCTTGGCATTACGCTTTGCTGTTTGTTGTTTGAGAACCCGTGCGCGGCTAATAGATTTACGGAATGCAGTTTGTTGCTAGGGAAACAGGACTTTCCTTGGCATTACGCTCTGCTGTTTGCTGTTTGAAAACCCGTGAGCGGCTAATAGATTTACGGAATGCAGTTTGTTGCTAGGGAAACAGGGCCTTTCCTTGGCATTACGCTTTGCTGTTTGTTGTTTGAGAACCCGTATGCGGCTAACAGATTAACGGCATGTAGTTTGTTGCTAGGGAAACAGGGCCTTTCCTTGGCATTACGCTTTGCTGTTTGCTGTTTGAGAACCCGTGCGCGGCTAATAGATTTACGGAATGCAGTTTGTTGCTAGGGAAACAGGGCCTTTCCTTGGCATTACGCTTTGCTGTTTGTTGTTTGAGAAGCCATGCGCGGCTAATAGATTTACGGAATGCAGTTTGTTGCTAGGGAAACAGGGCCTTTCCTTGGCATTACGCTTTGCTGTTTGTTGTTTGAGAACCCGTGTGCGGCTAACAGATTTACGGCATGCAGTTTGTTGCTAGGGAAACAGGGCCTTTCCTTGGCATTACGCTTTGCTGTTTGCTGTTTGAGAACCCGTGCGCGGCTAATAGATTTACGGAATGCAGTTTGTTGCTAGGGAAACAGGGCCTTTCCTTGGCATTACGCTTTGCTGTTTGCTGTTTGAGAACCCGTGCGCGGCTAATAGATTTACGGAATGCAGTTTGTTGCTAGGGAAACAGGGCCTTTCCTTGGCATAACGCTTTGCTGTTTGTTGTTTGAGAAGCCATGCGCGGCTAATAGATTTACGGAATGCAGTTTGTTGCTAGGGAACCAGTTCGTCAGGTGCGGGCTCTCACACCTTCTGATTGTCGTTTCTGAGTAAGGAGATATTTGATTATTTCGAAGTTCAACTTTCAAGGCATTCGGGTAAGCTATTGTATTTTAGATCTTTTTGGCTTCAAAGTATGTCCGTGAAGTTAGTCTTCATAGTTTGTATACAGTCTATCGTTATCACTTGCTTACTCTTACAGGTTTGCCAGCCACCGTTACCTTTAAGCTTCAATTGGTGTCTCAACGTTACACTGCGGCCTCTTTCTTTTTCACTTTTGCTCTCTACAACAATTCTATGAAAATGACGTGACAAACATGTTGCTTATTCTGGTTTTTATCAAAGTACTTGCTTTTGGTTAAATCACGTCGCCAATTCTCGTTGGATTCTTCACCAGTGTACATATAGTGTATATCAATTTGTGTTAAGCAGCCAATCTGTCTTAAACAGCCAATTTTCGCAGTTCCATAGGCTGACCTCTAAACACAAGTTTGACTGTATTGACTTTTTAGGAGGATCAACCTCCATTATGGTAGTAATATCTACGTGAAAAACATCTTTGTTACGCTCCCGAATTAATATGTCGAGGTACGAACGATAACTCTGCAAGGAAGATTGAAATAATCTCCTACTCACTGATCAATCTAAGGCTTCACTAAATTAATCATTGCCATCACGTTATGTTATTCGTCATTTGAAGCTATTTGATACAAAACAATTTGCCACGTGGTATGCATCAATAACATGCCGACGAAAATTAATGTCGACGAAGAAACGAGTGCAGGAATTGCTTTTTCTTTGCTAGAATCGGTTTAGAAACATTGCTTTTTTATGTGTGTATCTACATGTAATTCTACCTGATAAAGTGATTCTAATATATTGAAAAAAATAACAAATCAAAATCATTTAGTATAAACAAAACTAAAGTTCGGTAAAATTCGAAGAATACTCGGGTTTGCTCGGAAACAGACCGAAATTCAGCCCAATAAGTTACATGAAGACAGTGTTAAGTAGTCCTATAGCTGTAGTACTCGCTGTGATGAGTCTTTGATAAGTATGGTGTTATGAGACTTCGCTTTTAATTTTGCCGATTGGTTCTGTTATCGTTTTCTCATTAGTTATTCCCTATTGCTTTAAGACTTAGAAACTTTGCCCATCCAAAGCAGTCGTTTGATCATGAGCTATGTCCGGATATTATATGGATCCATATGGATTCAATAGAAGTCAAGTACATGTTGTATCCGATTTATTTGTCCTCTTTTGTCTTTTTCCTAATTATATTGTTTAAAGTTGTTTGTCCATATATGATCAAACTGATAAAATAAGAATACACGTTGTTCGAACGATACATATTTTCATAATTGTGGTCTGACATTTTATCAAAAAGGCTACCGAACGCAACACTTATTCAAAATTGTCAATATCAATGACAAAGTAAGCACATATGGTAATCGATGAATTGTAAAACTGTTACAACGAGTGTGGATCTGATTACATATTAATGCATTGTATACAGGCTCTAAAAACTTAAATTAACTCTCAGGATACCTTGCATTTGTAAGCAAACATCTTAAGTTGTATTCACGAAGTGCAGATGGCAAGAAGGGCCAGTCATTTGGATGGGGAATAGTTTGTTTCTCTTCCTAATGATATGACAATATGAATGGTTATTTGATATGTCACATCTCGTCATATTTAATAAAACAAGAGCATAGGTTGCTGTTTGTCAGGAATATGTCTCATAAATGAATAATCAAGTCTAGAAATGTAGAGTGAACTGTAGGCGTCTTTTTTCAATATTTGATAAATTTATGTCATTCCTTATATAGCAAACTCATATCACGAAAGAATCATTAAGCCTTGTATTTTTATCCGCTGAAACGGTTTCGTAGGGTTCCTTCGAGTCTTCGAAAGAATTTGTATCAACGTGATGAGTAGAATTGTTTTCTTGTTCCATATACATGTATTTACATTTTAAAGCACCTTTTGCTGAATACGTAAGAACACTTTTATACCAAATGAGAAATTGCTCATAATGAAGTAATCATTGGGATTGGATCCGCCAAATCTTAAAAAGAGCATTTAATCTTTCAATGTGATTAATGGTTGACTATAGTGCCTAAAAGTTGATCATTTAAAATTGTATATTTTAATAACGCCCAAAACGAGTCGCCTTTATATACGGAAATGATATGGAGCAAAAAAGGAATTCCAAAAGTACTTGTAACTTAAACATTGTATGAGTTAAGCAAAATTAGATTTTCATTATTTTTCTTAAAAGACAGATAAACACGTGTTTAATTTCAAATTATAAAATAACTGCTTAGTAATAATAAAAGATAAACTATTATAATCAGAATAAAACGAAACTAATCGAAACGAAATAAATAGAACAGGAAAGATTATAGCAGCATAATGGAAAATGGGAACTTTTTAAAATGAAAACAAAAGTTTGCCAACCATTGACCTTCTGTTAATTGCTGTTTATTAATTAGAGTAAGGCGACGAATAACACAAGACAGATCATGTAACACATAAAATACGCCGTTAACAGAAAACAATTAGCACATTTTAACCAAATAATCAAAGCTGTTCTCCTATAAATTACTACAGATTCTTCTAGTTTACAATCACAGTTAGACATTATTTCAGATTACTCTACAAAATGGGGATTAAAGATCAATGTTAAGAAAACTAAGGTGTGTATTTCTCAAAAAAGGAAAACTGTCAATAATTTTATCTGGTATGTTGAAGGTGAAGAACTAGAAGTTACAGACCATTTTAAATACCTTGGAATTGTCTTTAGTTACACAGGTTCAATGAAAAATGCTGTCAAGGTATTAAGTGAACAAGCTTTAAGAGCATATAATTGTATTTTATCCCTGTTCTCCCGTGTGAAAATGGATGTTTTAACTAAATTATCAATTTTTGATTCTATGGTTGTCCCTATTATATTATATGGGTCGGAAGTATGGGGTATCTATGATTTTAAGGAAATAGATAAATTACATATTAAGTTCTGTAAAACCATTTTAGGTGTGAATAAAAAAACTCCAAATGTGGCTGTTCTGGGTGAATTGGGACGCTATCCGCTATCAGTTATTTGCAAAGAACGATCCTTAAAACACTGGCTTAAAGTGATAATATTGACTCACTTATGTACAAAATCTTTTTTGAACAGTATTATAGTAACAATGCACACAGCTGGGCGTCAAGAATTAAACGGTTATTGGATAGTCTAGGTTTTAATGATATTTTAAATAGTGATGATAACAATATGAATTACTATCCAATACTTAAACAGCGCCTAAGAGATCAATATATTCAGAACTGGAATAGTTCAATACAATCGATGTCTAAACTAGATTTTTATAAACGTTTTAAAACTGAATTTTGTTGTGAAAGCCATATTGATGTTATCAAGGGTGATATGTTAAGAAAATACATGAGTCGTTTTAGATTAAGTTCCCATTCATTAGCAATTGAAACTGGAAGGTATAATGGAACTGAAAGACAACATAGAATTTGTAATTTATGTAATCATAATCAAATAGAGTCTGAATATCACTTTTTACTATCTCATTATTTAAAGGAAGCTTTTGAATTACGCAATACAATGTGTTAATAGAATGCTCTTCTTTTCGGAGGGAGTTAATAAATATGTATGTTTGTATGTTTATATGTGTATTGATTGAATATTCTTGTAGATAGATTGAAACTGTATTTTTATTTTGTTTGCATAGTCAACTGAAATGTTATGGCCAAAGGCATGCTTGTGCTGAATTTGCCAAATAAAATAATTGAAATTGAAATATAAAATTACCAGTTGGTATTCGTAACTGTATAAATCTAATCATAGAGAAAGTCTATCGCATTTACGTCAAACCCAAAAAATCACCCAACTAATCAAATAAATAAAGCAAGCTAACGGCCGTTGGCCCTGTCACTGGTTCATAAAATGATATTTGTTGCTAGGGAACCAGGGCTCTGGTCTTGGCTTTCCGAAATAAAATTTGTTGCAAGGGAACCTGGGCTCTGGTCTTGGCTTTCCGAAATAAAATATGTTGCTAGGGAACCTGGGCTCTGGTCTTGGCTTTCCGAAATAAAATATGTTGCTAGGGAACCAGGGCTCTGCTCTTGGCTTTACGAAATAAAATTTGCTACTAGGGAACCAGGACTCTGCTCTTGGCTTTACGAAATGAAATTTGTTACTGGGGAAACAGGGCTCTGCTCTTGGCTGAACGAAATGAAATTTGTTGCCGGGAAACCAGGGCTATGCTCTTTGCTTTACGGTATGAAATGAAATGTGTTGCTAGGGAACCAGTGCTCTGCTCTTTGCTTTATGATTTGCTGTTTGTTACTTGAGAAACCACACCCTGCTCATATATTTACTAAATGCTGTTTGTTGTAAGGGAACCAGGGTTTTGCTTTTGGCTTCAAGATTTGCTGTTTGTTGTAAGGGAACCAGGGTCTTGCTTTTGGCTTCAAGATTTGCTGTTTGTTGTAAGGGAACAAGGATCTTGCTTTTGGCTTAAAGATTTGCTGTTTGTTGTAAGGGCACCAGGGTCTTGCTTTTGGCTTCAAGATTTGTTGTTTGTTGTAATGAAACCAAGGTCTTGCTTTTGGCTTAAAGATTTGCTGTTTGTTGTAAGGGCACCAGGGTCTTGCTTTTGGCTTAAAAATTTGCTGTTTGTTGTAAGGGAACCAGGGTCTTGCTTTTGGCTTCAAGATTTGCTGTTTGTTGTTATGAAACCAGGGTCTGGCTTTTGGCTTAATGATGTGTTGTTTGTTGTACTGGAACCAGGGTCTTTCACTTTGCTTAAGGATTTGTTGTTTGATTCTAGGGAACCAGGGTCTTTCACTTTGCTTAAGGATTTGTTGTTTGTTGTTATGGAACTAGGGTCTTTCCTTGATATGACAATATATTGTTTGTTGCTAGAGAACCAGTGCTCTGCTCATAGATTAATGAAATGCAGTTTGTGTGAGAACCCCCGCGCGGCTAATAGATTTACGGAATGCAGTTTGTTGCTAGGGAAACAGGGCCATTCCTTGACTTTACGACTTGCTGTTTATTGTAAAAAAAAGGGGTGCTGCTGTTGCTTTATGGTTTGCTGTTTTTTGCTAGGGAACCAGTTCGTCAGGTGCGGACCATCACACCTTCTGTTTGTTGTTCCTGAGTAAGTAGATATTTGATTTATTCGAAGTTCAACTTTCAATGCATTCGTGTAAGCTATTGTTTTTTCTTTGAATGAGATTTTGTACATCCTTTGGATCTATTTGGTATGTAAAAAGCTGATGTGTCCTCATTGTTCCAGACTGTGCTTAGATGTGGTAAGAAATGCGGTGTTCATTACAACAGACCGAGTCCATTAATGCTAGATAACATATTCCGTGAAGAAAATACCTTTTTGATACAATGATTCTACTCCATGTCGAAACACACTTAATAGTATGTCCGTGAAGTTAGTCTTCATAGTTTGTATACAGTCTATCGTTATTACTAGCTTACTCTTACAGGTTTGCCAGCCACCGTTACCTTTAACCTTCAATGGGTGTCTCAACGTTACACTGCGGCCTCTTTTTTTTATTTTTGCTTTCTACAACAATTCTATGAAAATGACTTGACAAACATGTTGTTTATTCTGACTTTTATCAAATTGCTTGCCTGAGCAGCTTTGAATAACAAGCATTTAAAGCGAGTTCAATGTCATTGAGGTTAGAATTGGTGACGGGCCAGAAATCGCAGCGACATAACTGAAAAGTTGTTGAAAACGGATTGAAACCAAAGGACAAACACGATATAAAAATGAGCAATAACATGAGGATGCTGTCAGCTAATAAAGCCGGCATTATTTTGTACAAAGAAAACACCGCCGATCCAACGTAAACATTAATGTCATTAAAACCGCCATTATAGTCAATTTAAAAATAAACATAAGGTCTGATGGCACCTTCCCTCCCAATCGTCATTATTTCAATAAAAGACCATTTCTCCTTCATCTTGATGATAGACATAAGTCCTTAGTGCTCAAAGAACGTTGAGACTTCTTTAATTGGATTGGCGGTTAACTCTTTACCGCCTGCAGACGACATGTTTTTACTTGAAGCAGACGACTTTAGAAAAGCTTTGTAGACATGTGACATGTGAATAGTTTGAAAAAGCATTGTGACAAAAGGAGAAATTGCTTGTGACAAGCAATTTCTCCTTTTGCCACAATGCTTTTGAAAGTATTCTGTTGTAAGACGCAAAACTGGGGTATTAAGTGGCAATGTGTTAAGATCAAGATTTTTCCCTAGAGAGTTCCCTCGCGCACGTATCATCATTATAATCAAATGGATCTCTGGGAAATAAAAAATGGCTAAAAGGCGACGACCTGTGGTAGAAATGCGGGAAAACGCGGGGTTTGCCTTTTGGTAAGTCGGATTTCTTTTACGACCGCTCTCAACAGCATTTGGGTTAAATCACGCCGGTCATTTGGATAACCAATTAGTTTAGTTTAAACTCATTAATCTTTTTTTTTATTTTACATCGATTGTGAAACAAGTTCTTACAACTTAGATTAATCACTCTCAATTCCGCTTCCTAGATACATAACCAGGACTCGCGCCGATTGTGGTTTAATAAAAGTTCGCAAGGCAGATCCCGCTACTCACGGGATACGAACCCACGATCCCTTGACCACCGTCCTCCACAAATTCTTGTTGGATTCTTCACCAGCATTGCGCAATTTTATTTTTCAAGGGAGTAGCTGCTTCCGTATAAGGACATAGTGTATTGCTGATTCAGAGACGAATAAATCAGAAAGCATCTCTGCTTACTGGAGAACGAGCCATTGCCTCAGCCAACATTTCATCCGGTCTTGACAATTTATGAAATTCCTGCGTGATGCTTTATAACAATGATGACAATTGTTATGAAGCAACACGTACACGTATGTATCCGAATTAATATGTGAACACAAATAACAATAAAAGATCAGTTTTTGGTTTCGACAGTCTGTTTTGGGCTGATATAGTTATTCGTTTACGATATGATATAAACGCAATGCTTAGTACGATCTTAATAAGTTTAAACGTATTTCATTTTTACACCCATTATGAAACAAGTTCTTACAACATATTGAACGTGTACTATTTAGTCGACTTTCTGACTACATAACCAGTCGATGCGCCGGACATGTATTGATGCGAAGTCGTTTGTTGGGCATCATTCCAATGCACTCACGAGAAACAAACCTACGATCTTCGTGTATTAAAGCAGACTCCCAAACCCAACACCACTGGTCTCCAAAGAACAAAGCGACCACTGAGACAGCAGTACGAAAGAAACCGAGTAATAGGTATTGGTTAAACTGGATCGTTTTTTACTTCATGAACTGTTTGTGGACTTAGCATGAAGCTAAGGACATTGACTCATTCCGAAGAAAATTGTCCTTGCTAATGACGTTCGTTTGTCCGTCATTAAGAACAAATGAGACAAGGGACCTACATGACCCAATACTTGAAGTACATAATTTGAAATCATGCCTTTCAGCGTGGTACCAGTCAAAGCTGTCGTAGATATGGATATTCAATTCTCCCTCGATTATGCTTTCTTGAAACGAAGCCAATTCTGCAAACAGTGAGGAGCAGTGTCAAGTCGCGACGCGGACCCCCTGTACTCACTGGAATTGGACCAATGGCCTAGGTGTTCTTAAAGCCGATCTTTACCAAGTACCAAATATCAACACGATAATGTGACCATTGGGGTTCACTTTGGGTGGTGCTCACAAAGGGTATTAGTTAATACGTTGTTGGGTTATTTTTGTCTTTTTTATGGTGTCTGTGTGTGTAATATACCTTGAATAAAGGACATTGTCTCATGACGAAGACAATTTTTTCTCGCTAATGACATTTGTTTGTTCGACATTAAGAAATAATGGGTCAACGGGTCCTGAGACTCAGAAGTTACCATACATCATTTGAAAACGAATTGTCTTTCTCCACATGGGCTCGGATAACAGTATCAGTAGATTCAATTGAAATTAATCGCTATTCTTTATTCCTATTTCATGGACACATAAACATTGCTTCACATTCGTGTCAAAATTGCGAGCCTCTAACCAACGAGCACTGCTCATAACACAACAGTAACCTTTGGTGATGCTCATACAGTAAACCTGATATTTAAAAAGTGATTGAATACTGTTGGGGTTTTCCATTTGGTTCGTGTATATATGGGTCCATCTGACAACTTGGTTTTCTACACTCACTGCGAGAACTGGTTACGTTTCGAGGAAACAGAATTGAGATTTGAGAGTAATCAATTTTGAATATCCAAAGCAATCACAAATGCGATACGAGTTAGTGCGTAGAGGAATAATTTCTTTCAAGCGATGTACTCTAACAATAGATGCTTTGAGGCCATATCTTCCATCATATCTTGATAACGAATGTACTTTACTTGCGAGGGACAATTTTGTTTAGACAAGGTTCAAATTCCTTTGCCTCGGTTAAAGTCCATACAAGACAATGGAGAAAGGTTCAATAAACTTTTATTAGTATTTAAGCAGTTATTACCCGGTCCAATTTGCCAAAATCACCCTAAGGGTAGTGGTCCTTGCTTCAATATTGGCTTCTTTGACCAGGAAAGCCGTAGGTTCAATTCCTGTGAGTACAGGGTTCTATCTTGCAACTGGAAGGTTTTGCACACGCCGTATGGGAAATTTATTAGGTGTTCAAAAAGTACAATCGAGAGGTTCTTTTCTTGGACATGGTTGAATAACATTTTCTTTCTCTAAATTCATATATCTACGCGATACAAATGGCGACAATGGTGCAGTGGTAGAGCGTCAGTCTCTGGTACCGATTGTCCTCGGTTCGATCCTCGTATTGGTATACACATATTGACGCAGCTGGTAACGTATCCAGGAGGAAGATTCGAGAATGAATAATCTGCTCTTAGTCGTTGAAACTTGTTTCCTTTTTACGTTGTCATATATTGACTTTTTAATACGAATCAAGGACAATTCTCTAAGCAAAGATTTTCCTCGAACAGTTAATATGACATTTAGAAATAATAGAACAAAGAGACTCAATGTCTCAGTAGTTAGAATACATCAATTTAGATCAAAACTATTCATCTTCGCATAGATTTCTTTCATATTAGTGATTGCTTTGAATATAACGAATCATTCTCAATCCTGATGCCTTTAGAGATTGTGGACTTGGTCCCATTACGCACGGGAATTGAACCCACTACCTTTATGGACCAACGCCGATTCTGAAAGGTTGCAAGGCAGATCCTGCTTCTCACAGGATTCGAACCCACGACCCTCGCGTCGGCTTCTGGAAACGAGGGTCGTTGGTTCGAATCCTTTGAGAAGCGGGATCTGCCTTGCTACATTTCATTAATCCAAATTCGGCACGAGTACTGGTTATGTATCCAGGAAGCAGAGTCAAAAGGGATTAATCTAAGTTTTAACAATTTGTTTCACAATTGATGTAAAATAAATAAGTTTAAACCAACGCCGACTCTCTAGTCAATGTTAACTTTTTTACCACTAGACAGTGTGTTATGTTTTTTGTATGGTGTTTATCACAGTGTCAACAATATTTCAGTTATGTGAAGGCTTTCCTGGATCCACTTGTACTAAGCTAGAGCTCTGAAGTGACTTGCCAAGGGACACTCCCATGAAGCTAGAGGTGTCAGTGGGGCCACGTAGGGCCCCACCCCACACACGTTCCCCCGACAGTGTGACCCCGAATCGAGCCATTTGCATGCATTACATGATTGAATATTATTGGGATTATCTAAGTGGATAGTAAATAGACCTTAACACTACCGAACTTATCCGAAACGCATTCGGACATTCTTTGTGAACAGAGTATGTGGGTAGACATCTGAAAACTCAAGTAAGGCCGTTTATTAATTATTCATGGTTGTTTTAGAGCAATCTCGCGGAGGTTCTACATCAAAACTTCTCTTGGAGAAAATAATTTGTGATCTGCCGGCCATGTATGGAGAATAATTAAGTCACACCCTTGGCAAGCTTATTTTGTTGGTCTGTTTGGGTTTAACACCGCGTCAACGATAATTCGCTTTATTTGCTAAGATTCTATTGTAACATCACGCTTAGTATCGGTGGAAAGAGACCCAAAGCCTAACTAATAAAAACGTTCGGCCAAGCTTGACAGGCATTTCACAGGGGGATTTTCATCCACCACCATTCAATTCTACCGCCAATGGAATTCAAACGCACGAAGGAAGGGACTGATTTGTTTCATTTTCTATACTCAATGGTTGGAGTATTCCGATATTGAATGATAAGTCATATATCAATATGGCTTAGGCCTGCCGTAATTGAGTTGTTCTGTTTTTCGATGGGAGTTGGTGTTTCGATCGATCCTCTGCTTGGTCCATTTACGATTTGGCCCTCTGATACGCCTATCTCGGAAGGTTAACGAAAAAATAATTAAATTATAACAAAAAATGAAATTTTTCGTATCACAAGTAATGTTTTTGTTTTCCCCCTCGCGTGCACCATACTCGTCACCTTATCACGCTTTAAAGTTCAAAATCCTTTCTGGGGGAATTGTCTTAGAAAAAAGGACTTTTCTGAGCTTTTACAGAAAGGACAAAATTCCCTTTTGCTCACAGGAATGTTTAAACGTCTGTTTTTTTGTTTTTTTTAAAGAATTATCATATCCGCTTTTGAGAAACTGACAAACCGAGTGCGCAAGCGTCACTTTGGAAAAAAGGTATTAAAAAACGAACCGCTTCGAATTTTATCGTTTATTGTTTCTATCGATGAAAATTAATTGCTTCAAAGGATAATTCTTTTCAGCAATAATTTCAAAGAATTAATTTCAAATCTATACGACTTTGAAAAATGTTTGACGTCTTTTAATACTTTCATCCATTCGTGACCAAGTATCTTTTTAATCGAGTCCCCGAAGGGACCTAAAGAACACACGTTCATTAAACGTTATTGAATCATTATCGACGCGAGAGAAAAATCAAGTCGGCATCGACAATTCATGAATACAAGTTAGAATATAAAATATGTATAAGTTATACATGCTTAACGCATGCAATTACAGATCGTACAAAACAAAAATGTTTCGCGCAATTTTGCATGGTGGCGGTTCTTTTTGATTAAGGCAAAAAATCACACGAAATGGACCTAAACAAACACCCGAAAAGCACAATTAAACATACCATTAATTGTATGCGTTTTTCTTGGAGGGTGGGGGGTCAGAAGAACAGTAACCCTCGTAATTACTCTGTTATTTCCGTGAGCTGAGAAATACTTTTTTCATAGGATAAACCCGGTGAGTTCATTCAGATTGCAGCAGTAAGAATTGGTGATTAGAGGCATTCGACATTACGAAATTTTGCATCAACTCGAAAGATAATTAATCGTCGAATCCCGATTATCGGGCGGTAACGTAGCTTTCTACTGAATAATAACATAACATAATTTCATTAAGACATTATTATTAGATATCTATGTCTCTGGTCTCATGCAGTAAAGCACCACATGACTTCAAATCAACACACCTTATCAGTAAGCCCCAGAGGTCTACTTCTAGGAACGAGATATTATAATAATGAGTGTATGTAGAGGAGTGGGTATCATCGCAATAGTCAAAGCGATGGTATAGAGTTGTAATTATTTTGTTTTTCTATGTTTTTAATGGCGACTGGCCTTAATTGAAGATAAGAGACACGACCATAGCAAAGGTACGAAATTCGACCCTTCCATCTTGTTGGTTTTAAACACCATTTTAATAAAGGAAGAAAATATACTCGCCATGAATATCTATTTTTATCTATTCGATTTCTTTTAAAAGCTCTGGGTTCTGGCAAGGTCTTTAGAGTATTCTGTTAAACCGATTCATGTCACATACAAAAAATAAAAACGTTAACATTTTTGTTACTCAAAACAGAATATTAATGTAATAATTGCGATGAATAAAGAAATAAAGAACTTTAATTCTTCATGCTTTCCGTTTTCTTTGTAAGCTTCTATGGTGTCACGGGGTTCATTTCTTCTATCAATATTTGAGGTTGTCTTTGTTCAAAGGGCATTCACTTTATCCATTGGTACTTGAATTAGATAATGCACGTTGTCACAGAAGGCACAGCTTGCAGGCATATGATAAATGAGTGTTCATTTTCATTGCATAAAAAACAAGATATTTGTCTCTTCAATGTAATTTGTTTTTCAGCCAATAAGACCACTCCACACTCCTATATTGACTTCCTAAACTCTTTGTGAAATAACAAAATTTTAAACAGGTTTGTGATATGAAATGGTAAAAGAAACGTTCTGCCGATTTTATTGATATATACGCAGTTGTTCACGTGTTGATTTGATCAATGGTTTGGCTATTTTCTATCGTAGATAATCACAATCTCCTCAAATGGTTATTTCCTTTTGCTAGTCTACTAAACTGAAAAGGGAGATCACTGTGAATAATAATGAGATAGTCAAAGCAATGGTAGGAAAATGGCATTTTGATATTTGACAATCGTAAGAAATCGAGTATCTCAGTGACCCGAGAAAGACTCGTAGTATTTCAATCCCTACTTGAGTAAAGTTCCTACGTTTGAAAATAGAGTTATAAATGCATCCGTTAGCGAGGGCTGATTAGCGATTAAATTGGCTGGGGATATGGCAAAACGAGTAATATCGAGGTATTTCAATTCATATAAGGGTTTTTAATGTACTAAAACCCTCAATTCTCGTATGGTTTTGCTAGTGCTACGCTAAACTCTTACCAATCGGCTTATTTACACCAGAACACAACTGATACTGTAGCTTATAGATACCCGTGACCAAGTGGATAGAGTGATAAGTTCACGATCACAAAGTCCCTCTTTAAGTGGGTTCAAATCGCAGCAGGGGAAGAGCTCGATTTTTCATTTCATTAGGGGTAGTATTCTGGTTGACCGACAGAATGCCGATGGTTCTACGCGGCTTGACCAGCCCTTATCATTATGGACAGTTATACCGTATTTGTTTTACATCAATTTTGAAGGAAACTTAGAGCTTGTTCAAAGTCACTCTCGATGACTGCTTCCTGGATTCTAAACCAGTAATCGCGCCGGTTTGTGGGTTAGAACCGGAAATTTTCACCCCGTCTAACGGGGATTCGAACCCGGGGCCATCGCTACAAGAGCCCAGCTCTCTACCCCTGCACCGATGTCGCCCACTTATGGACAGTTAAGCGTTGGGTCCGATGTCTCCATCCATCCACCTTTAATCAGACATCATATTAAACTGAAATACTTTTGACGCAATGAAAAACCCTAACAAACAAATAAACTATTGCTCTATGGTGAGGAACGAAAATACAATTTCGTTACATGGCGCTATAATGAATAACGAGATTCCGCCCACCGGAAATATGCGCATTACCAGGGACCATTGCAGCCTATTTAAGTTATCAGATATCTATTATGTTCTTAGTCTGGTTCCCGTCGTAATTTAAACATTAACCAATGAAATGTCATGGGGCAGATAATTCAGACTAATAATGTTCTAAGATTGGACACTGTTTGTGAACGGGCACCAAGCATTACGCCGTTCTACTGTTTAAACCTTATAGTGCTGGAACCGACTTCATGCTTATGCCAACCGGTTAGATCCCGGTCAGCCGCCAAGTATTCTAACCTGTTTGCGACTTTGAGTATCTTTCCTCATCAAAATGAAGCAGATATTTGAGGCTTTGGAAAGCAGAAGACACAAACATCTTGTTGTTGTTTTTTTAGACAAATACCCAGCATTTTAAGGGTTTAAAGGACTTTACGGTCGTAGGGGACCTAATTTGTTTCCTTTGAGATTTCAAATTTTGATAAATGGGGTTTCTTCGTTTCATCTCAGAACAATTCTGCCAGGAGACAGATTCTGATATTGGTGTCTGATTTGGTTGAGGAGACTATTTTATGGCGATATTAGACAACTTAATCCTATGAAATATCAACACCTTCAATTTAATCTTCTTTGTGCATTTATTGGTGGCCAACAACTTTGTTACATGAAAGCAGTCCCCAAAATGAACTTTTAATAATACAACTCATTTCTTTTGTTTATTAGGGTTTTACAAAGCATCAACACTATCTTTACCATATTGTGATGCCGAGCACATATTGGAGGGCTAAGATCCCGAGCTTATAAATTATAAATGCTCATAAATGTTGGTCAAGAGGGGAGGAACCAAAGTTCCATAAATGGACTGTTGGAAGTCTACCTCTCATTAGAATCGATATATGTACCCTGATTAAAACCCACGAGGGTTTCGTACTCGTTCCTCTAAGACATGCATGCCACTTCATACAACAGTAAACACATATACCGATCGGTCTTGGAAAGAATCGTATTCTAGACGCAATTGAGTTGTAAAAAAAATGCGCAGTATGCAATAAATATCGCTTGGCAAATGAGACAGGTGGATATCGGAAAAAGATCGATGCCCAATCATTGAGGAAGGATTTACTCGGTATACTTCTATGTTATCACTATGTCATTGTGAGGCGGGTTTATGTCGTCTCGTATCGGTCTGGCAAATAAAAACATCGGTGTAATCAGATCACTTAAAGATACGTTTTTTAGAGGATTGTATATCCTGTTTCATCCTGGTAACAAATGCTATCAGGAATAAACAGTTCTTTAGCTTACCGCCTTTGGAATTATTGATGGAGAAGGTGTTATTGTTTATTTATGTGAGTTCTTCCTTTTTTCACGAAAGAACCTTTCCAATCAGTCGATCCGCCTTTTCGAGATTATTCATTTAACTTTCTCGACAGCAATCTCTTTTAAAATGTTTTATCGACACAACAGCCAAGATCTACTACTTCCATGATTTAAAAACATGCAGACTAAGCTTTTTTACTTGAGATAAGGGGCTTGTCTCACATTGAGGATCGTAACTTTACGTATACGTCTAAAAAATTGTCGTAACCGTTGTATCTTTAAGGCAACTTTAATTTGCAAATGAAAAATAGATGGTGTTGCAAATGAACGACCATCTTAGTATGAAAACTCCTTGTTTAAAATATGCGTTGAGATAGGAAGGGAATATTCAAATAGGCATGTGTTTGAATGGTAAAGATTTCTCGTGTATGGCATTTGTTCCGTTCACGTCTTACATAACGCTACTCAGAGGTACGCTGTACCTTTTTGTATTTAAGTTTACGAGGAAATATGAATTACGAACGTTTTGATAAACATATGCCCCAGTACCGTACTATAAGACTACAAAGGCCCCTCTCTCTTTCTACAAGAAGACAAATAAGGGATAGTGTATTTAATGACAAGTAATATCTTTGCAAAAGCTTCGATGTTTCGTAAGGAGTATGTTCAAAGCAATGATATCGTTATACCATTTCAGCGACATTAAAAGTCCTTTATTCTGGCAGAGAAGGACTAACCCTCACAGATTCCATTAACAAGTCACGCCATGCCATTCGATAAAAAGAAAGAAAAAAACAATAACATCCGGACGCAAGGAAGAGCCTTGGCATGGATCTCGTACAGTCATCTTTGAACCGTCTAAATGCATACATTAACCCCCTTTACCAAACGTCAAATCTTCGACTGTTCCAAATTGAAAGAGTTTGCAGACGACAGTTCAAAATGTGATGAAATTGAAAAAAATAATCTTCTGATAGGGCAGAAAACATTGTGGGATAAGGAGAAATTGCTCTTAACGAGCAATTTCTCCCTTTCCAACAATGTTTTCCATAGTCGTCTGCAACAAACTGGTCGAATGTCGTTATTGTTTGGTAATGGGTTAATGCTGTGATGAATTTCTTCCCATTAAGTATCCAAGAAGTACTGACGCCTACCGCATTTCTCATTTCTTTAGAACATATTCAGAATACAAAAAGTGAAGCCTTGCTACTTGCATATTCATGGTCTTGAAAATATCTTAAAGAATAAATATTTGAATCCTTAGATTGAACAAAGCTGTAACGTTTATGATCGCTCACTTTCTATTTAGAACTTTGAATTTACAAACATTTAATACATAGATTCATTTGGTACAACTCATCAATATATAGGTATATGGCCCCTAAGCAGACTGCTGTATATCTTTACACTGAATGGTTGAATCTTTATGAGACTTTGTAACATTGCGGAGCTTCACAAATGAAAAGGGTTTTACCGAGATTTGTTTCCATTATAACATCAATTAGGGGAGATAATCAATGCAAACATTAATATTGAAGCCTATGAGAAATTCAATCATTCTGTAATGGTGGTAAACCTGTTTGGTTTTTGAGAAAAAAAAACTCTCGGTAGAAAGATGAATCACATGATTCCGATTAAGGTTTCAAACGGAAATCCAACCCGTAGAAACAGTAGAAAACCAATTTAATCAGTTTTCAGGGAAGACAACTAATGAAAAATGAAAACAAGGGGAATAATAACACCAATTTATACCATAACACGATGTGTCAATATGGTCATTGTATTTTAACTGCTTTATATTTCATTGCTGTTATAGTCATTTGTGTATAGAAACATTGGAAAATCTTTGATTATTAGGGGCCATATACCTTAAAACATCTTGGAATTTAAATTGTGTTATAGGCCAAATGCATTCGTCAGGAAGTTAACATTTCTTGTCTATCCTAAATATTCGAGACTACGGAGGATGTTGTCAAAGACAGCAAAAGACATAAAGAAGTAATGACCCCGGCATGTGCTATAGTCTGTTGCTTTCATTGTTCTCCTTCCACTATATCCAAAATAAGACATTTGGTAAAAACGTCTTGGCTCGGTAAACCAAATGATTATGGTTGGACTGCACCTGAATTGTTTTGTGTGAAAAAAATGGGTTTAACCACCGAATAAAAAAAACCCATGAAATAATCTAGGGCAAAATACATCTTTATAAGGTATATGTTGTCATGCGTTACCCTTAAAGGGTTGATAAAGCAATCTGTTTTGTACTTTATGGAGAGTGACACACTTATATGCCTCATTAGACTGCCTAAGAGGGCGGAAATTCTGGATTACAGCATTATTAGCAGATGGCGGCGATACACTCGTGATGTCGATATTGACACACTGTTACTTTCTTAACATTTCTTCTGTCACATCCATTTGGTTTGGATTTCTCACGTATAAATCACCCTTCTTTTCTCTCGAGCGAGTAATTCAATCGATTGATTTTGGTGGGGATTACTTTGGTGCAGTTGAAGTCCATTTAACATAAATCGCTCTTAACCCTTTCCCAATTACCAAATTTTCGACTGTTCCAAATTGAAAGAGTTTGCAGACGACATTTCAAAATGTGATGAAATAGGAGAATAATCTTCTGATAGGGTAGAAAGCATTGTCAGAAAAGGATAAATTGCTCATTACGAGCAATTTATCCTTTTCCCACAATGTTTTCTGGAGTCGTCCGCAACAAAGTGTTTAAATGTTGTTATTGTTTTGGTAATTGGTTTAAATATACATACTTACATGTGAATATCTAAGATCATGTAATTAACCTACTAACTCCGGCTCGTTTCGAGTAAAGATGAAATGATAGATTGATTTGAATGGAAAAACGATCTGCAGATACCTACGAGTACACTGATGACGAAAGTAAATCCCATCTCTTTCACGCATGCATATCATACAGCGAACTATGTGTAACCATTGCAAATATGAAAAAATGACACTTTCTTCCACAATGCAAGATAATAATAAAAAACATGTTTATTCCAACGAACATTTTTGTCGATGGCCATTTGATAAAATCCTCGAATGTTTACCCGCGGTAATATATATGTATGTGTATGACTAAAACTGTAAAAGCTCACGACAATTCAATTTTCTTCATTTGTCTTCTTTTTTATAAAAGACAGGTAATCAAAGCATTTCAAGAAGTCAAACATAATCTGAAATCGTTTGGAATATACTTAAAAAGACTACTAAACAAGATACTAGAATATATTTAAACATCAACATCAACGACGATTTGTTTTACGTTTTTCACATAAAATGATAAGAAGCCATATGTAAAAACTGTTTTGAAGCAATAGGAACAACTCACTCTACAAAAAAAGACGATTCTCCTTCATTTAAAGGTGGTTGGTCACATAATTATTCACACAATTTGCAATTCAAGATAAACTGTCATTGAAACAATACAATCTTTGTATTGTTGTTTGATATACAATAAGAAGAAGCGATTGAAAGCATTATAATTGAGGAAGCGTCTAATTATGTACAGTCTATATGTGGTAGATCTAAAAGGCGATGGCATGCTTTTGGATTGAAGTATATGACTATCAATTCGATCTACGCACGCTTTAAAGAATTAAAAATGATCCAATTTTGCTTCCAATGACGTTTCTTCAGTGTGTGTCATATAGAAGCACAACTGATGTGCAGTTTAAAAGAAATTAATTGTTAACTTCCAATTTTTTTCAAATCTGTGACTTAGCAGCTTTAAGTGACGATACACAGTTTTGAATTCTACAACAGCTAGTTCAAAATCGTAGAACTGGCATAAAACAAATATCCACGTAGAAAGTGTATCGGAGCGTATTACATCCGTTTTTGTACGATACTTCAAGGTAACTTTAGAATTGCTTGCTCACAAAATTGAGAAAATTTGTATGTCAAAATCTCATTTCTTTACAAGAGTATATCATTTGTACTGTTGTATAATATACAATGGGAAATAGCAATCGGAACTAAAATTAGTTAGTATTTAAAGTTTTAGAGCCTGTCTACATTTGACTTACAAATTGTATCATCCGGGAACAAGTGTCTTTAATCGTATTGTGTAGGTACTCATTTGAATCACCACAACGATGGTTTTCCAACAAGTACCAACAATATAGAATTAAGGAGAACCAATTAAGAGGCTGGCACTGGATTTACATCCTTAACATTGACATCTGAAGCAAAACTTTACTTACGAATGGACTTCTTTTAATTCCTGTCCTGTATCAAACGCCACAATTTTCAAAATGCACGTAATGCATCCTTCTTAGATAACATCAGTTAATTTTTCCACTCGTTTATTATTATTGTTATTATTTGTTTTTGTATTGATGGCATCCTTTTTCACAGAAAACAATACGTGAATTGTTTATAGCATGTAATTTTCTTCAAAGAAGAGGTCACGGGATTTTCTTTTCATCAAACACAACTTACGCGACGGTTTCGAAATAAACTTTGTTCCGTTCTGTTCTGTTCTGTTCTAATCAGAGATTCCCTTTAAAAAGAATCAATCACACCATCGCATTCTCTTTTAACACACAAGTTCCAAATAGTTACAAAAGCAATATTTGTATAAATGATTTGTCCGAGGTATTAAGCATACTCCCCACGATCTGAATAAGGTCCGGTCTTTGACGTCTGACATCTTATAACGGATAACCAGTCATTTTGCCACAGGCAAACGGAAAGCTAAATTTATTTCCTCCTTTCTTTTTGCACTAATTAGGTAAAAATTCTGTCCAATGACACTGTCTGTGTAAGAATCATAGCATAAGGAAGGCAGATTGTTATAGTTTCGCTGTATTTTTGATGATTACTCGCTTGCAAAGATTGAAAGATGTTTGAGTGTTGAGTGGTATTCGGACACCTTTGTATCCTTCGTCAGCGATGCTTTTGTCGAAATGTTAAGAAACAATTACACACGCACTACCTTAAAGCATCACACGTGCCCGTAACAAGACATTTGTCCCATTTCCAGTGACCCATCTCTGTATTTCCAGAGTAAAGGTATGAGAAGCGCATATCATTAGACCCTTTAAGAAGCGCTCTATTAGTTCTTATGGAATCGGATTTTTCCAATATTGGTTTTCACTGACTCTTCCCAAACCCAGCGGTCAACCTCAAAATAAAAGGAATGAAATGGGAAGAAAGGCCAACTGGGAAAGATGATGTGGTTTTATTGCTACCCAGTTCATCTTTTTAGCAATTTTTATCGCGTCTTGGACAACTTCAAATCATAAGGGGACTTCGCGTAATAAAAGAAATGGGTTTAACAGGGGATTATTAATGCTGGAAGTCGTTAAGAGGTAACCAGGCAGATGGAATCATAAAAAGTTATGGAGCCGCGGGTAAACATTCGAGCCCTTTATCAAATGACAAGCATGCCATGGTTCGATAGTGGCTGACCAATCGCTTAGTCCGATTATTTGCAAATTCTGTGACATAACCGCAATCGAAAAATTGGCAAAAACTAAATCTATTTCGTGCTCAAAGCAGATGAGCTCCAGCCCAGGGTAATGTTTTACTTCAGCCCAGGGTAATGTTTTACTTAGCATCTTAAGCTAAAAGCTTGGGTAAGCTTGAAAGAACGTCCATTCTTATTTCAGTATAGAGATGATGAGTATTGCAAAGTAGCACATGGTGTATCGCATGCCAATATTCTATTTATACTGACAATACAATCCATCTTTATCAGTATCGCGTTACAATATAAATTCTATCCATTAGTATTGACTCGGACAAGTGTACTGACTTAATCGAATGCCGTCCGAGGTAAAGTACATCTGGTTTCCTGAACAAGATAAGCCGTCTCCGAATGAGCTAATGTGTATTCAGAGTTTTTCGAGGAATCACAGACCTGGGTACCGTTTTACTAAACAGTTTACGCTTAAGATTTGCGTAAGTCTAAAACAACAATTCCTCTTATTTCAATATTGGACGAAGCAATATTGCAAAGTGACACATCATTGGAATCGTCTCTCCGAGACGCTTCCAATGAAGTGCCACATTGCAATATTGTACTTTCATTGAAGATACTATCCATGTTTATCAATTATGACTTACGCAAACATTTTCCTTAAGTTGTTTAGTAAAACAGGCCCCTGGTCTTCCTTACCCGCTAGTTTCTTCTTCTTTTCCCACTGTAAGGTGAGGGGTTACGACCTTCGTAATTAACTATACCCTTAGAATGCTGGGTAACTTTTTAAAAATATATTCTTGTGTCGTCTGCTTTCCAAAAACTTAAATATCTCCTTGATTTAAGAGTAATAATCAGAGTAACAAACAGGTGAGATCACAGGCCAGCCGCCAATTTACTTGGCGGCTGGCCTGGATTAAACCTGTTTGCATAAGCATGAAGTCGGTTCCAGCACTAAAAGGTGCTATCATTCTCCAGATTTATGATATAGACATACAGGTGTATAACTAACTGATGCTATTATGTGCGGTGGAAGACAAAACCACATCTGAGGAACCCGGGGCAGCCGCAAAGTCTTTGATACTACTGGCGTCGGTCACTCTAGTTGGGAGAAGATGCCATTCCCTGGTGGTCCATGAGAAGACGGATTGGTGTTTGTACAGTGGACAAAATGCCATTCGGTCGTATTCTTACGCTTAGTCTGTTATTCAAGTTAATTTCTCGTGGTAGATGGACAGGGTGAATGTCAGCGTCTTGATGTATGAATTTGGAAAAGTCTGTGCGATCGCCTACAGTTTGCCAAGTACAGCTAGCCAAGGCTTCTGGTGTTGGCCCGGTGTTGAATCACTTCCGGGTCGTTGTAGCCTAGAAAGTAGTTCTTTGAAATATTGAAAGTCCCACTTCCAAGGTGTTTTCACAGGAAAGTGTTACATTTAGAGTATATATATTGGTACTGTGTGATTGCTTTGTCTTCTCCTGATGTTTTAAAAGTGTTTTGTTTGTATTTTACAGGACTACTTCTCCATGCGGTTAGAACCAAAGATGTCTGTTATCAGTCTGGGCGTGACCTCTTCTATTTGAATTGAAACGCCCCCTCTCTGGAAATCAGCCGATAGCAAAAAAACGGATCGGTCATGATGCACATTTAACCCCCCAAATGGATTGTGTTAAGATAGTTTAAAGGTGACATGGTCACGAGAAAGTACGGTATGGGAGCAGTTTGTCTCTGTGACTGCTCAAACGGTTGCTATCTAACATTGTGGAGATGGGTGGAAATTAGACCAGGCCGACCCCTTCTGGTCATATTGGTGACATAGCTAGGGGGTCTATCTGCGTATTTAATACACACAAATCTTGCCCCTCTTATCAAGACCAGAACGTCATTAGCCCCTACCAAATATGGATCCCAAGCTACTGCAGCATGGTTGATGGTACTTTCAACAAATATATAGCATATTGTAACATTTCACTATTACTATCTAAGTACAACCGTACAGGCTTCGTCACAGAAATCCTAGGGTACTACATGCTTTTCTTCCGTCTGGGTGACATGAACAGTTTGTTTGTTTGTTTGTATGGTGTTTAACGCCGTATGACAATTTTTCAGAAATGTAACAATTTTCCTGGATCAACCAGTACTAGGCTAGGCCTCAGAACTAACTTGCCAAAGGTCACCCCCGCGAAATCAGAGGTGTCGGAAAGGGCTCTTACGCGGGCCCCCCGAGTTCTAATTCCGTAATCTTAATCACTGGGCTACGCAGGTCCTATGACAGATCCTCCCTGATGTGGACACCAGGGTACTTGGACGATCCATATCATCGAGTGAATGTCCATGGGGCTCAATGTCTCTTATCGAAAATACTTCAATTATTTCCGGCTTGCTTTCTGGGTGGCCTACCAGCACACGGTAAAGAAATTTGCCCATTGCCCAATGAAATTTCTGGTCGCTGTCGGGAATAGAACTCGGCGTGACCGGTCTTGGTTACCTGACGTAAACCACTACCACAACGTTGATCATGTCAGCTCAAAGCAAACTGTTACATCATCAGTACCTCTGAACATTATGTGGTGAGCTCAAAAAGGCTTTCAAAACAGTACAGTCAGAGGGAAAGGATTTGAGAGCATATAAAATGAGTTTTAGCAATTTCGCTACGATTGCCAAAATAATGCCTTCTATGTGAACTTCCAGAGTCCTTACATAAGGGAATTAACGCCGTTTATCAGTTATGTTTCGGCTTTCCTGGAAACACCAGTACTAGTTTTGGGCTCTGAAGTGACTTGCCAAAAGACACTACCACGAAACCAGAGGTGTCGGTGTCGCTAGAACCCGGGATCCTTGAGTTCTAAGTCCGCCAACTCAACTACCGAGCCATACAGTACGCCTAAAGCATTGAAACATCGTGTGTTGACCTCATAAAGGCCTTCAATACAATCTAAGGGAAAGGGTTTAGGAGAATATAGACAGACATGACTGTAAAAGCAACGTCGCTGCAATTGTCAACCACTGTCTACTATGTCATAGCTTCCAGAGTCCTTACCAATGGGTTTAAACGCCACATCGATAAATTTTCAATTTACAGCTTTCCTGGATTCACCAGTACCAGGCTATGGTTCTGAAATGTCTTGCCAAAAGATATTCACAAGAAAGTCGAGGTACCAGTGTGGCTCGAATCCCGGACCGCTAAGTTCGAGTACCACCACCTCAACAACTGGGTCAGGCAGGACCATCCTAATAAGAGTCATTGAGCAGGATTCATCTGAGACTAGTCACGTTCAGTAAACATGCTCATTCCAGGAATTAAAGGGTTCAAGGCAAAATTTAATGAAAGCAATATCAATTCAAGAAGGAAGCAAACACAAGCCATACGTCTTTCTTAAAATGATTTTATTAAAAAATCCCGTCCACTAAAGAACATTAAACAAACACTTATCAGTGGTAAACACAATAATAGAACAAGTTCGGATTATTTTCTAACCAATCCGATCATATTGTCACGAAGTAACCTGGTCTCACATACTCAACTTGTTACATGGAATTTGTGATAGGTCTGATTAGAAATCAATCACCGACGAATTATTGTTATGCATGAAAGAATTATCTTTTTGCTATTTAGGAGAAAGCCAAACGATAGATTCCTCTATACTAATATGGAACTTCCTTTAATTTTCTATTGACATTGCATAGAAAAGACCTATATACAGTAGTAGGTTCAGCGCCTTTGATCTAATAGTAAAATAGCCTGCATTAGAAGACGGAAGTGAAAAAGTTTCCCCTTCCCCATGGTTTTGGTATATGTTTTTATCCTGTCAATAGTGTCATTTTGAGACCGATAACTAGGTGCCGTATAACATTTGTGATTTCCGGCACTAACCATATAATACATGCACGCGACTAATCATGACGTCATAAGAACGATATGACGTCATTTTCACATCATTCTCTACTTATTTTTTCCGTTTTTCTCGTGTTTTATTTACATTTTGTTTTTTAAAAGTATACATAAAGGTAAAAGGATAAATAGAATAGATGATTGGTGTCTTTGAATAGGAAAAGTTATCGGGCTCGGCATCGGAATATTATCCGTTTCGCCTTCGGCTCACCGGATAATATTCCTAAGCCTTGCCCGATAACATTTCCGATTCACGACACCAACCATCTATTCTCTATATATAAAATATCAAGATTAAGGAAAACTTTTCAAGGATGGTGAATGTAGGTTATAGTTGAAGATGTGTCTTAAAATACACTTTTTCATTTGAAAACTAATTAACTATTCCCTAACAGCCCACTAGCATCTAGAGGTTTTAACAAACATATCTGTGAACACTTTTTCTAAAAAATAAAAACCATTGTTCTTCATAATACTTGAAGATGAATATATGGATAACATCAACAAAATGATTAATATTGTCATCATAAAACATTGCTTCCTGTTTTTTGTTTGTCTTGTTTTTGTGAGGGTTTTACAATTCATCAACAATATATCAAACCATACACCAACTAAGAGACGAGAGCTCTAACTCTCTAACACCTAGGTCACAAAGAATATATTGAAATGTAATTTGTTACCCCTATGTAATCTATATTATGTCATAACCCTTCCATGAACTATCTTTAAAACATGTGTTTGGTCAAACTTGCCCTGTTGGAAAACAGCAGAGGTCCAAACGCAAAATGTTTGACTGACCCAAATTTAAAAAGTTTGCAGACATTTCAAAATGTGATGAAATTGGAAAACATGCAAATGGGATTTTGTGATTCACAACAAGAAAAGAAATAAATCTAAATAATGTAATTACTAATGGAAAATAATCTTCTGATAGGGTAGAAAACATTGTCGGAAAAGGAGAAATTGCTTGTTAAGAGCAATTTCTCCTTTTCCCACAAGGGTTTCCAGAGGAACCTGCAACAAACTGGTCAAATGTCGTTATTGTTTGGTAATGGGTTTAGAATGAAAAAAGACTCTTTTTGTTTATGGTGTGAACAATACACTTATAGAGATAGTCAGAGGATATCTCAAAACAACCCATTTCTAATTTTTCTCGCAATGGTTTCTAATTTATTCTTTTACAATTGTGGTAACATTGAAATAGAAATGAGGTATAGGTTGAAATGATTTGTAATAAATGCGCAACATATAGGTTTAGTTTAAACTTATTTATTTTACATTGATTGTGACGGAAGCTTGAAGCTTATCAAATTCATCCTGACTGCTTCCTGGATACTACACCAGTACTCACGCTGATATGTGGGTTAGTCCCGGCAACTTTCGAAAAAAAATCATATCATCTATAAAAGGTTATTAACATTATTTCATATTTATCATGCATTTTAAGCCCCTCAGCTTCTATTTTACAAATTTAAAGTTATTTTAGTTGTTTTTATAATTTTTTCTCAAATACAGTTACCATGGAAACTGTCATTATACAGATAAACTTAACTGTCAACATATAACTTTTTTGCATTTTGTATTTCAAGATTAAATTTTACTTCACATACTGAAAAAAGAGAAAATTCTATGAAAGGAATTTTTTAATACCTTCATTTTTTTGTAATATACATATCAATTTTCAGTGTCTTTTGTCAAATACAAAAATTTGAAACTGATTTGGATTACAAAAATTGTTAAGATTTCTAAAACTTAATACAACATTGAATTATAAAGTATTGAATGTATACATTCATGTTGTTAGTGTTTATTAACCTTCCAGAAATTGTTTCATTACCTTTGAAGATGGTATGGTCATTTTGACATTTTTGCCCCAAACAGTTACCATGAATACTGGCATTTTACAAAAAAACTAACTCGTCAACGTGCATGTTTCTTTTCAATTTTGAATTCACAATAAAATTTCAAATAACATTTAAAAAATTCAGAAAATTAAGGATTATTTTCTTATAAAACTGTAGAAAATGGCTTTAAGGCAAACTTGTGGAACCTTATTACAACATATCTACAGTAGTTACAAAGGCTAGCAATAATAAAAATGAATATGTAATATACAAATATATGTAAACGTCTTTTTACAAATATGTCCCTATGACTAAAAAGTGTATATAAATAAAAGTTTACAAAACCATTATTTTTTTACAAATAGTTTTAATGCTATAAAAAGTTAATATCATTTAACATAGAGTGTAATCCTGTGCATACTAATTTCACTGTGATATAAAAATGACTAGTTATGTAACATATCACTACCTCTTTATCCTATGGCATTGGCATTCTGATCTTTATAGTAGCAAGACTATAGAAAACATTGTGGCAATCATAGTAATGTTTTTAAAGCAAATACATGTACCTCATTCCAATGTTAACAAAATAGCAACAATAATTCATGGATACTATGCAGAAAATATTAAATTATTGACGGAAAAAAGAAATTCCTTAAATGAGTCATTCTTCCTACTGCAAACAAAGCATCTATCATATCAGAAAGACATTGTCCTATTTCATCTCTAACTCAAACGTGATCTGCAAACATTGTATTGATACCATCTATCAATGATCTAAAGGTCAAGGGTTAAATGCAAGACAGAAGTGAAGGTCTTGCTTGACCCTTTACCAAACACCAAATTTTTGACTGTCCAAAATTGAAAGAGTTTGCAGACGACATTTCAAAATGTGATGAAATTGAAAAATAATCTTCTGATAGGGCAGAAAACATTGTGGGGAAAGGAGAAATTGCTTGTTAATGTCAATGTTTTCCAAAGTCTTCTGCAACTAAGTGGTAAAGTGTTGTTATTGTTTGGTAATGGGTTAAGTCTTGCATTCAACCCTCAAAACATTTAAAGAGAATCAATGCATAAGGCAGAACTCCTCAGCCTTAAGCTATTTATTTTAAAAAATAACACACACACACAACCCTATTCCTTTCCTGCCCTATATTCATTTGAAAAAAATACTTAATAATCTCATATTTTGTAATAAACAATTAGGAAAAAAAAGAGTGCAGACCACATATATCATATCATAGAGAAAGCATAAATAATCTCCTTAAGTTTCAATATACAACAAAAAATAATGCAGAACACATATATTTTAGAGATAGCATACATAGTCGTCTTAAGTGGCAATTGTTTGATTAGTTGATACAGAAATCACCATCTGCTGAAAATCACAATGTATGAACAAAAAGATTGGCTTTGTTATTTTGGCCTAAAACAGATGACACAAAAGAGTGAATTGGTTGGTATGAGCAATTTCTGCTTAACACACAGTGGTTTCTTAAAACTTGAAGTAAATTAAAGAAGAAAGAGGTAATCGTCATTTTCAAAAAAACACTCAGCCATTTTTTCATAATAACAATCCATTTATCAAAATTCACCATAACACTATAATGCACATGACATTAATAAGGAGTTCATTCTAACAAAAATATCAGCAAATCATTCTTATTAAAAATAATATATTTTCATTAATGACAAGAAATCCTATCAATTTCCGTAAATAAAACATTACCACTCTTAATTGCTTACTCACCATGCTGATATTTCTTTTTAAAAATAATTGTTTGTTTACCTTTTTCACCATATGTGAATTTGTGAAATGTCAAAATCAAAAGCATCAGCAGACAAACTCATGAAGAAAAATACATTGTTTTATGGTATTAAGTAGAAACCATTGTGGCGAAAGAAAAAATTGCTCATTATGAAAGATTTTTCATTTGTCACAGTGTTTTACGAAATCACTTTCATCACAGGTGTCAAAGTGAGGTTACTCAGGTGTAAAATGTTTTTACATCGGCATAATAAAAGAAAACGACCATTTGTTAAAAAAGCATTGATTTCTTTTATAACATTGTATCATAAATAATATGCTGCAAGACACTAAAGAGCCATTAAAAGATGCTAGAAATGAAACTACCATCAAACAAAGCACATATGTGAAATAAACATTAAATGTCCTATACATGAAAGCACTAGGTATACAAACTGAAACGACAACTGACAAGAGCCGCCAGTTGGGTTTTCGTTGTTGGTTTTTGATTTCATTAATTTGATATCTAGACGAGTAACATTTCCTTCAATGACAGTAAAATTGACTGCCCTCGTTGCATACCCTTGAGCTTCAACCTGAAATTGAAAAAGTAATTTAAATTTGATCAGTTTTGTACTTGATTTAACACAGTTTTAGCAAGTTTTTAGTTATATTGCTTTCCTTGGAGTCACACGCACTTGGCTAAGACTCTAAAATGTCTTGCCAATAGGGACCCCCACTAAATCAGTGGTGCTGGTGGGGATTGAACCTGGGACCATAATAAACACCTTGCTTCAAAGAACCCTTAACCCATTACCAAACAATAAGGTTATTTAACTAGTTTGTTGCAGACGACTCTGGAAAATATTATGGGAAAAGGAAAAATTGCTACTAACGAGCAATTTTTCCTTTTCCCACAATGTTTTCTGCCCTATCAAAATTTCTCATCCAATTTCATCACATTTTGAAATGATGCTTCAAATTCTTTCAATTTGGTCAGTCGAAAATTTGACAGTTGGTCAAGGGTTAAGTAACTTTAAAGAGTTCTTCATTCACAGACTCTTACTGCACCAAAAGAAGTTAAAAAATTCAATGTTGAAAGACAAAGCACTAAGTTGTAGATAATATTCTAATTGAAACATGTATCTAACCCACTACCTACCCAAATCAATGCTTTTACAAAGGGTTACATATAAAGCCTTTGCATTAAAAGGAGAATAAACTCAAAATGATCAAAAACATTTGTCCTACTATGTATTAATATCTGTTGTACCTAACATTACATTTTAGAGAGGTTACAATGTTACTTAAATTCTTTTGCTGTTGTACACTGCATATAACAGAAAACAAGAAAATCCATTATATCATTTTCTCAAATTAAATGTGTCACTTTGATAATGAGTCTACAACAAGTGCCATAAAGCATGAAATTTGTCATTGTTTTACAGAGGAAAGCATTTAAACAAAACGGTTCAATACCTATTAAAAGCTGTATGGTATGATATGAACATTGAAGTAATTGTACCAACAATAAAAAATGCTCAAAATATTAAAATCAATTTAGGTCACAATGATGTCGCAACGCCTTGACTCTAAAGACTTTTAAAGGTCCTTGTTCACATATTATCCTGTCACTAGTGCCATTTTGGGACCAATAACTAGGTGCCGTATAACATTTGTGATATCCGGCACTAGCCATATAATATATGCATGTGACGAATCATGACGTCATAAGAACGTCATGACGTCATATTTACATCATTCTCTACTTATTTTTGTCCTTTTTTCTCGTGTTTTATTTTCATCTTTTTTCTTTTAAAGAATACATAAAGGTAACAGGATAAATAGAATAGATAGTTGGTGTCTTTGAATGGGAAATGTTATCGGACTCGGCTTCGGATTATTATCCGTTTCGCCTTCGGCTCACCGGATAATATTCCTAAGCCTTGCCCGATAACATTTCCGACGACACCAACCATCTATTCTCTATTTCTAGAAAACTTGGAAGGTAAAAATCAAATTCCTTAAAACTGCACAGTAGCTGTACTGTTATACAATAAGCTCTGAAGAAATGTAATTGGATGCAAAATCACATTATCTTTTATTCTCTAAAGTGTGTAGCAGTGAATAAACTAGGATCTTAATCCAAAAATGGGACATTGCTTTCGAGATCTTCAGTGTATAAACTGTACATACTTAGATATATTGATGAATCCTGAATAAGCAATGCTTTTGATAGCTACTCTTAGTTGTATATCATACAACACTACAAAAACTGTATTATTTCAACAACATTATCCTTTTCACTTTCCAATTTTCTCTTCTGCAAACAAGCACCTTAAGGCTTTAACCCATTACCAAACAATAATGACATTTGACCAATTTGTTGCAGACGACCCTGGAAAACTTTTGGATAAAGGAGAAACTGCTCGTTAAGAGCAATTTCTCCTTTTCCCATAATGTTTTCTACCCTATAAGAAGATCATTTTACAACGTCATCACATTTTGAAATGTGGTCTGCAAACTTTTTCAATTTGGGACATTCGAAAATCTGGCGTTTGGTAAAGGGTTAAAGCTTCTCGCCTTACATAAAAAGGGTTAGAGTTTTAATCTAAATACCTCTAAAGTATATAATCCTGGCATCAGAAGGCGGAAATACTCCCCATATCTCATAGACCTGAATGATACCAGTTGCCTCCCTTTTATTGCCAGCTTCACACCCTCTAAAGGTGTATCATCTTCATCTGTTATAATACCTTTTACACCTAGTAAATAAAGCAAAGAGTGCATTAAACATGATTGATTTATTCATATGAGGTTTTACATTGAAACAACATTATTACAGTTATGTTGCATGATGTAGTTTTATTGATCCCCATACTTAAAGCAGTTGGGAGACTACCTCTCATGAAATTCAAAATGCCATTGACAGGAATTCAACCCACACTGAGAGGGGTCATGCTGTTCCAAATTCTGTACTCTAACCATTAAACCATGGGGGCCCTACATTAAACAAGATTACAAGCATAATTGATCAGTAGTGAGATAAAAAATAATCTAAGTTGCATTAACGTTATTGACCGTTGAAGGAATTGGGCCAAGAAAACCCCTTTTCCAAAATATGTCTTATTCCTTCAATTAGAATAAGTATTTCATATTGGAATGCAATCTACAAACCCTATTTCTTATCTCATGTTTGTTGGGTAAGGAGTTGAGAAGGTTGACATCATTTATAATATCACCCCAATCCCTCATTTTTGCACTGAACCCTCAATATTTGTCTCATATCAATATTTACCGTATATACTCGACTATAAGTCGCCCTTGCCTATAAGACGCACCCCCTACTTTGATCTAAGATTAGGGGAATTCAGCGTTGACTCGACTATAAGACGCATCTACTTTTTGATGATCGCACAGATTAATCATACACCGATGAATGATGCAAAAGTTTTGTCAACTGTAACGTTGTCTTCCCACATTATTTGATATCTAGGGATACGATGTTTTTTAATTAGCAACTAAGTCATAAATATTCTGTCAATCTTCATCATTAATCCATTTTAGCTGTAGTAGAAAGCAACTTACGATTTCACTCTAGTTTTATTTTGACAGGTGGCGAAATTTACCTCAGTTTCAGAGGGTTGGAATAGGGAAGACCGGTATGATCCGGTTTAATCCGGGGGAATTATCTATAATTATAATCCAATCAGACGGTGACAATCCAGCAAATTGGAAGGTGCTATAAACACAGTTGTCAGTTTAATCAAATTGCATAATGTCAAACTGTCAGATAATGACCCTTATCGCTGTTTTTACAATGTACATCACAGTTTGACATCCGGTGTTACAACACATGGTAAGTGTTATCTTATGCACCTGGAAGTCGGCGCCGTTTTAATGTCCAGACCTTCCATAGTCACGGAAACCTTGACAGATAAAGAAGATATGACTAATTTAACTAATAACTGATGTATTCTACCGATGTTCTCATTTTGATAAATACTCATTAACCGTACCTAAGCGATACCGGTATATATTCCCAAGTATCCTAGTTACTTCCCTTATTTACAAGACCGCCATTTGCAATATGTTGGACAAAAGTAAACAAACCTGCAAATCTCTCTAGGGAAAGGTAAAATAAACAAAAATGACGCTGAAAAATTATGTGATGTTGATTGACTTTGCTTATAAGACGCACCCCCCACTTTGTCATCCAAATTCTATGTAAAAAAATGCGACTTATAGTCGAGTATATACGGTACCTCTATGGACTTCTAGGATGTAGTTAACGAGGGCATTCTTGTTTACGAGCCAGTACCTCGGTAGGGAAGATTCATTTGGATATTTACAGCAGGAAATCTCGATTGTGATCTCAAAAACACCGCCATCAATATAGTTATAGTCTTGCATACCACCTAAAAAGAGAGGATAGTTGAAGATACATGTATGATTGACTTACAATTTTTCACTTTTCATCATGAATGGGTTTCATTTATTAAAGTGTAACCCGTATTGAAAGGGCTAGCCAGTTTTGGCTTATAAGACACTTTTTTACTGATTATACCAAGTACCTCCCAACTTCTATCACTATGCCAGACGCCTAGCGGATATAAGTTGGTGACCACGGAATTTAACTAGCTCGCAGTATTCTTTTGTAACTGTAACAGATGATTTTAGAAAGCAGTTGTGACATGACAAGAAATTACTCAGTTAGGGCAACTACTCCTTTGTCACAATGTTTCTAACCAATTTCATTAAGATTCATTCTATTTCACATACCTTTTAAATGGAATCTGCTGTTGCTTTTTATTCTTTAAAAATTCAAAAAGATATCAATGAACAATGACAAATCTTATGAATACCAAAAGAAATATGACTCATTGATAAGTGTGGAGGAGAGAAAGAGCCTTGACTTTTTCTTAATGAAAAGTATAGTTTAGAAAAAGTGTGTGGTGGGGGAAACTCGGCTTGCCAAGTCCTTCCCCTGCGGAAGAAATTTACGAGGGGGAGGGGAGAAGAACTAAAAACTGGGCGGAACTGATATTTACCCACTGGAAAAATCAGGCCAGCCCTGTTCATCCCCCGATGAAGAAAATTAGGTGGGAAGAAATGGCCTATTACATGGTACATGTAATGAAATACTGCCGGCAAACAATGGCAATATTCATCTTATCTTGAGTTCTATCTATTTATTTGGGTTTTACACCATGCAAACATTTTTAGTTATATTGCAAATCCTTGCTCACAATGATGGAGGAAAATCACAAACTGCAAATAAGGGTTAGCGAAAATAGGTAGAACCATTCATCATTCAGAAAGTCGTCCAAGATGTTTTATCGCGTAAAGATCTAAACCCGCTCACCGAGATTTGAAACTATGCAGAGAGGGTCAAGTTCTGCACTTTAACCCTTTACCAAACGCCAATTTTTAGACTGTCCCAAATTCAAAGAGTTTGCAGACGACATTTTAAAAAAGTGATGAAATTATAGAATAATCTTCTGGTAGGGCAGAAAAACATAATTTCTCCTTTTCCCAAAATGTTTTCCAGAGTCCTCTGCAACAAACTTGTCCAATGACGTTATTGCTTGGTAATGATTTACGTACTGCCCTATCAGAAGATGATTTTTCAATTGCATCACATTTTGAAATGTCATCTGCAAGATCTTTCAATTTGGAACAGTCGACAATTTGAGGTCTGATAGTGGGTTAAGCACTTGGCCACATAGTCCCCTGATTGGCTGCTTTACCTGGTGCTGTGTACCAATCAGCTCCATTGGTGACCCCATCCTTGAAATTATCCCCGCACTCGAGTCCCTCGTCGAGCGCCATAGTCATGTGAGATCTGGAGTATGTCAGGGAGAGAAACTTGAACGTATCGTCGTCAGGACAGATGGAGGGGCCTGCCCCATATTTTAATGCAGCTAGAATAGAGAACAATACATAACATAACATAAATTTAATTGGCATTAAATATTACATATCTATAGCCATACAATTTCACATACAATTTTGGATACAATTTGACATATAATTTTAACATTCAGTTTTACATACAATTTGACATACAATTTGACATGCAATTTTACATACAAATGGTGAAACATAAGAGAAAGAAAATAATTTAAGAGGAACAGTCCAAATATAAATAAGGAAATGTAATAATAATAAATGAATATGATAAATATAAATGAATATAATAAATAGCTTAACATCTAATCTGTTTTGGAAATATTTCTAAATCTAAATGCACTAATGATATGTTCAACTGTATGTGGTTATTTAAAGGTTCACAGCTCAATCACCAAAACAGATCTTCACTGGACACCAGATGGAAAACAGAAATAAAGCATAACAAACAATATGTGGAGACAGACTGAAGAAGGAGACATAAAAAGTTTTCACCACACTTTCGTAAAAATTTAACGAAATGCAAAAGGCAGACAGGACTGGAGATGCTTTGTTGCTACACATCAGAAATAAAAGGCAGTAATTAAGTTCACAGAAGAGAAAATATAAAAGGTCATTGAAACAAAACAGTTCTTTAGTATTGTTGTTTGAAATATATGTAAAGGTAGCTATTGAAAGCATGTTTAATTCAGGAAGCATTAATATATCTAAGTATGTACACTCTATAACGATCAGTTGAGTGAGTTAGTGGATTCTTAGCCATAAGGACAACCCTTTAATTGTCAACTGATTGTAGAAGTTTGTATCATGCAAACCACTCCTTTATTGCAATAAGTGAACACCTACAAAGAAAACGACAACAATATGGACATACATAATATATAAGTATTGTTCTAATGCATAATAAGCATCAATGGCTTCCTCGTGTAATCTGGCCGACAGATCAAACCTGTATTGCAATTAACACCTCAATATGACAATAACAGGATCTCAATTATAAAAGATCACTAAAACAATCAAAGTGCTGAACGCACTGAAGGACTAAGGTGCTTTTTAAGCAAGATGATGGAGGATACATTTGAAAATTTCTTTGGGCAGCATCTCGAGGAAAACAGCTGCTCCTTTTATCAACATTACTATAATTATTAATTATGAAAACAGAGATTGAATGATAGTCTATTTTTCGAACATCTGGACGGTTTACAATTTCCAATGAGGCAACAGTAAAAAGGGATACAAACGCCATTTGTTTACATAATTAGAAAAGTCTATCACTTGATGTCCCATTGAATAGAGCAAAACAAAGTGAGTAAATCTGGACTATATTTCTAGTTCCAAGAAGGTATCAGTCCGCACAGTGAAGGCGGATGTTTAAGGAGTAATTGGGGTCAGACCACTGCTTGTGTATCGATAAAGTACCGTCCCTCAAAGGGTGGTATGTAAATTCAATGGACTAAGGTGCTGACGCACCCTTAGTCCGAAAATGAATCAACTTACGATTTAAGTACTGATCAAATGGGTAGTTAGCTACCATGGCTCCCCCATGTAGGTTGGCAGACAGTACAAAGTTATATTTCCCTAACCACCGCATTATGGCGCTGGTTTCTGGCTGTATAGGCTTCTGGTTGCGGTTATGCAGTGAATCGGGAAAGTTTCGGTTTAAATCTATATTGTTCCAGTTATATCTGAAAAAGGAATAATGCTTATCACTTTATGTTTTTTAGGTTAATAGATAATAGCATAACTTACTTAAAACTTAATTCATTCATATCCGTTGTGAAGCAAAGTTTCACATTTTTGATTAATCATTCTAGACTCTGTTTCCAGGACACATAACCAGTTCTCAAGCCAAATGTGGTTTATTAAAAGACACTCTTTCCTAGTCTACCACTGGTAAAAAAATCAAGAAGCACAAAAAGTGATCATATGCAACAAACTGAAATATGGTTGGGTTTTCTCTGGTTATGGATTCACCAGTACTAGGAAGGGCTCTGCAGTTTCTTGGCTAAGGTCACTCCCACGAAAAGTTCTGACACCAAAAGTGAGGATTGAACTTAAGACCGCACCGAGCTATTCAAATTGTTGAAATAATCCCTCATTGATGATAAAAGCAGTTACAGTCGTTATTTTACCTTTCATATATCCCTTCACAATTTGATTAAAAAATGTTCATAAAAGCGAAAAAACCACAATAACAATTATGACCATAATTCTTGATAATTATGACCATAGATATTGTCATACCTTCATATCACCCCTTCCCAATATGACAGCAAAATTGTTGAAACATTGTTAAACCCTATTAAACATAGCAATGATCAAAGTCATACCTTCCCATAACCCCTTCGCAATCACCCTCGTACGCAATATCGTATCCATCAGGATTCATCGTGGGAAGGATATGAACAACCGTTTTGTTCAAATAGGCTTGAAGCGTAGTATTTGTTGCATAGGACGTGATCAGGTGCTCTATCAGATGTAGAAGAACCTCTCTACTGACTACCTACAACAAAGGGTGTAACATCGTTTTTAAGACTATTGTAAGTCCTTCACAAAAGGGTTGAGAAGTGAATCAATAGTCTAGTTTAATGTTTAATGTTACTATATAGATCTGTGATGTCAATTATCCAGTCACATCAGCTTTTTGGTTTTCCAATTAAGCAATTTCATGGTTAAAATTTCCCAAATTCAACAGGCCTGGGTATCTTTCCAATTAAGGAAAAAACCCTGATAATATATATTTATTTTTACAAGTAAAATAGTATTCATTCAATTCTATAAATTTACAGTACATGAAGATTATAAACTCTATCAGTTATTTTGTGATGCCAAGTTCATAATAAAGGAGGAAATGCCCAAGAAAAATGTTACAATTTAACCCTCAAAGTGATGGAACAGACTTCATGCATATGCAAACAGGTTAGATCCAGGCCAGCCGCCAAGTAAATTGGCCGCTGGCCTGTGATCTAACCTGTTTGCTACTCTGAGTATCATTCCTCATCACAATTAAGCAGATATTCAAGGTTTTGGAAAGCATATGACACAAAAATCTTCTTTTATAAAAATACTCAGCATTCCAAGGGTTAAACCCTAGTTAATGATTCTAACACACCTACCTCATTTCCATGCATATTGCCCACATACTTCACATGGGGTATCAATGCTACATCACCATGGATATTGTTGCCAATCGCCATTACCCACAATTCTTGACCTGTGAAGTATTAGACTATGGTAGAAAAAATATCTCCCATGATAACAAAGATCTAAGTTGTTTTCAAATATTTCGCCCTAGTGATCAATGAATTAAATAAATTTGAAAATTTTTATTCATTTTTATGAGCCGGGTACATTTATGTATTCAACATCATTTTATTTTCCATTCTTCTATTCCATCTGCAAAATATTTTGACAAATGAAAAAAAACTACAGAATCTAGAGTCCAAATTCTACAAACAATAAAAATATTCTCATTTAGTACAACAGTTTCACATGTCTAAAAGAAACATTTTTTTTATTATATCTTTCTATAATAATCATGTTCAGTATTTATCATTATAGTCATGAACACCTTTTATTTTCGTAACTAAATTTAGAAAAACCATTTCCGTCATATGTAAGGATATATACACACCAGTAGCTGAGGACTCAAAAACAATTGTGAAAAAGAAGGAATTGCTTCATATTAGCAATATCTTCTTTTTTAACAAATTGTTTTACCGAAATTCCCAAAGTAATTCTTACCAGTAATGTTTATAATCATGGTCACCTTCAATTTTGATGTAGAAAAGCTGTACATTCCTTAACCGATTGCCAGACAATAACGTCATTTGATCAGCTTGTTGCAGATGAATCTGGAAAACATTGTGGAAAAAGGAGAAATTGCTCTTAATGAGCAATTTCTACTTTTCCCACAATGTTTTCTGTTCTATCAGAAGATTGATTTTTGAATGCATCACATTTTGAAATGTCGTCTGCAAACTCTTTTAATTTGGGACAGTCGAAAATTTGGCGTTTGGTAAAGGGTTAAGCAAGCACAATGTATAGTGAGGATTCAATGCAAGACTTAATAGCAAGTCCTTCACTTTTTCCAAAGATCTTCCTTTATGTGCGAAGAAAAAGAGTTGATAGATATAAAAGAACATACCTTTGACAGACTGGCCTATACTGTACATATGAGTGATTTCCGGGTAGCTGGAATTCATGGTGGAAAGGAATGATGCAATTTCTTTGTTCCCATGGTGAGTAAAGTTCAAGGTCATCACCCCAGTTAAGGTCAGGCTGCAGATAACCCATTGCAGCAGCATTCTGGAACATGAAACATAGGTTAATAAGGTCTAAGAAACATTTGTCTGATAGCTTACATAATCATTGCCTGGAATAACACCTCATTTCATATCAACAGTAATTAAATTGTATTGCAGTTATTCAGAAGAAAACAAAAAATGTAGCAAATCATATAATTTTGTTGAGATCAATTTAAATCATTAAAAAGTGCATCATTTGGTAAATCAGACAGATCAACAATTTTGAAAAACTTTAATGATAAATAAAAAAAAAAACCCAGAAAACAAAAGTGAAATGATGATTTCTTAGCAATAAAAAAATACATTGGCATCAAATCATTTAGATCTAGCACTCGTTAGAGATGTCATTAAAAGCACTCTTTTGATAAACATGTGACAACCATGCACAATTCTTTTTGCAGTCCTATACATGTACATGTACTTAATTTGAGATAAATGAGGTAAAGAATTTGAATATGTGTCCATCGGTCAGTAAGTCATTTGAATAGATCCATAAACAAAAATATAGGGAATTATCTAACACTAAAATTGATGCCCTGTGTTAAAGAACCATAAGCAGTATCGTATATAGAATATAGTTGAAAGGTTTTGTTAAACAAGTTTTATTAGCCTTACCTTACCTAACTCCAGTTTAAGGTAAATCCTAAATAATTCGCTCAAAACAGTTATCTTTATGATAGCTAATCTGCGATTCAAATATGTTCATAAATCATAACATCCAACTTGCATGCATTCTGGTTACCACTTGGTCAAAATTGAACTGAGTTAAATATTAATCAACCAGCCTCTAGAATCGTAACGTTTGGTATATTTGGATACAGCATCATTTCCATCTTACAATTTTAACACTACACATTCAGACAACCCGGTGTTAAGCCAGACTCTTCGCATATCAACTTATGCCTCTCTGATGGTTAAAGGAGCTCGTTCACAGAAGAGATAATAGGAAAGCCAAAATAAAATGTCACTGAAATAATACAGTTTCTGTATTGTTGTTTGATATACAAAAAACACCCATAAACCGTCATTTTGAAACTCATTCTGTTGTCAGTTTACTTTAGTTGTTCTCAGTATAAATCTTTCAGGGTCGGAACTATTCACATTATTCCAAATAGTTCAAGCCTATACTGATGTATACCATGAATAAAACCAACGACAGGATGAGTTTCAAAATGGCGGATTATGGGTATTCTACCTTACAAGAAGCGAATGAAAGCATCATTATTTCAGGAAAGGTCAATTTATCTAAATATGAACAGTTTATATACAGGAACTGCTCTCTAAAGCAATGACAGACCTTTGGATTAAAATACATGAAAGTTCAATGTATACACTTTATAGAATTAATATTTACTAGCGTTGCTTCCAATGATTATTCTTAACTATTATTCTTAAGTGCATATCATAAAACAGTACAGCTGTTCAGCAGTTTTAAAGAGATCAATGTTTAACTTCCAAATAATTCTAAATTTCCTCACATCTATGAACAAGCACCTTTAAAACCTTACCGAATGATGAAAGAAAAAAACTCAAAATTGAATTAACTCCTATGACTTTGAATTATCCATCTGGAAATAAATAAACCACACAGACAGATACAAACGGCAGATCCATTAACTCATTGCTTCATAGGTGTTGCATTTTATACACCTCAATTAGAGGGAATAGAAATGCAATTTTACAGCACTGTTTTAAGGTTTGAATACTAACACATCTACCACTTTGTGTTCGGTCAAAGCTTAATCCAACTACATATGAATGTACATTTCCTAGGCATCATGATAACATTTTTATTTTTAAATATTTAATTGGTAGTAAGAAAAAGGTTTTGCAAGGCTTTCTATGATGAATAGTTTTACTATGGTTACAGCCTTTAAGAACTCCTTGCTGTTGGTAAATCAATGCCTATATGATGCGCTTTTCAGACTTTTGTATGGGTTTTAATGCCATTTCAACAATATTTCAGCTAATTTTTGGCTGTTCTTGAATTCATCAGTACAAGGCTGGGGATATCAAGTGTTTTGCCAAAGGACACTGTCATGCAACAAATACGTCATTGGAAACATACACATGATCCTCGGCTGGTTACAAGTAACACACCTTCGGTAGCAACTGGATCTTGCAGGACCCTCTATGTTACATACTGAGTTCAAAATAGCATGTGTAAATTCATACTGTTTCCTTTTCCATAAAGCTTTCTTTACTCATTATACACAGCTCACAGAGACAAGAGATTCCCCAACTAGGCTGTCAAGTGACCTACTATCTTTTTATGTGGGTTTTACATCTTGTCAACATTATTTCAATTATGTTGCCATGCGAAACTCTTAGTGAAGAAGGAAGACCAAGTACTCAACTACCCATTGGGCTGATAAAGTTGGGTAGAACCATCCATCAGGCATTCTGTAAGTCAGTAGGGAGACCACCTTTTATGAAAATCTATATCCCTCACCGGGATTTGAACCCCAAGTGTCTTATTCAGTTTATCCTTGATGATCAAAGTTTCATTTAACCCTAAACTGCATAACGCCTCACTTTGTTTGTGTCTGCGGCAAAAACCACTGTGACATAAGGATTGATAACTCCTCGTGAGCATTTCATCGTACTAACCCCATTGGTTTCTATCAAATTTTCTGAAGAAAATGTGAAGGGTTTATTTGGCTATACCTTTTTCATGTCTGTTTTTGCCTTTTTATACAAACCAGTCGCAAATTTCTAAATTGGACCTCAAAATCTAATTGTGGTATTAATGTGAAATGAATTTATCATTAATCAAATGAATATGCACATGTGGTCTTTCCTGAGTTTTTTCTTTCCTGTCATTTTCCTCAAAAAAAATTGTCTGTCAAATAAAGCTATAAAGAGGGAAATCAAATTGTAGATTGAGACATACAATTTCTATGTATTCCCAACAAAGTAAGAAACATATTCCAACATGTAGGAAAACCTGGCAGTTTTCTTAATCAATTACACTTAATGAGGCTTCAGTAATGATTTACCAATATTTTTTCTCTCCGATTATAAATCCCTTCCGTGTTCTCTAATTGGGTCTTACATCCCTTCAGCAGTATTTTGGTAAGTTTGTGATGCCTGGCTTGTAAATGATAGAGGAAGGCAAATTCATTAATTGCCAATTAGGGCCGAGTCATGAAGATTAGAACTATCAATAAATGATGGTTCAATGCAAGACTATTGTAAAGCCTTCACAAATGTGAAGCACTTACTATAGTCTTGCACTGAACCCTCCAGCATTTCATGAGGAAGACAAGAAAGTTGCTCCCAACCCATTGGAGAAAGGATATGAACATTTTGACCCTCATCCAGATCACATAATAATTATTTTTTAATATTGCCCTTTATTACAGTGAGAACTCAAACTATTGGATAGTCTGAAGGTCACTTTATTTGAATAAGTTAGTTGACTTATTGATTTTTAACAGTTCTCTTTTGTATTTTGACTTCTTTAATTACTGTGGTCAGAGCAACTTTGCATACATTGGTATTTCTTCACCAGCACTGCACAATATTCTTTCTAAGTCACTGTATGCTGTTCTTTATTTATATTCATTTACTCTTGTTAATATAACACAATCTTTCATACCACAATGAATTATAAGTAATCAAACATTCTAAAGAAGGAATTGAGAATTCATTGCACGTTTCTTTGTTAATCTGGGTCGTTACAATTTGTGTTATATTGGGATGCCCAACTCAAGATAGAGGGAAACTCTTATATCACTTACCTTAACCCTTTACCAAACGACGAAATTTCGACTGTCCCAAATTGGAAGAGTTTGCAGACGACATTTTAAAATGTGTTGAAATTCAAAAGTAATCTTCTGATAGGGCAGAAAACATTGAGAGAAAATGAGAAATTGCCCACATGAGCAATTTCTCCTTTTCCCACAATGTTTTTCGGAGTTGTCTGCAACCAACTGGTCAAATGTGGTAATTGTTTGGTAATGGGTTAAGTCTTGCATCGAACCATCACATTACCAACGGATATAAACAAGAAACTAATAAACACAGAGAATCCAAGGCTACTTATAGCTCAGTACGAGTTTAATCACATAACTTGCTATTTATAAATGTATTTATGAATGTATTTATGAATGTAGAAGACCCATGCCTAGTTAAAAAGTTCATTCACAGTTATTTTTCTCACTCATATCTTCTCCAGAGTGATAAAGCAGTCAGGAATTTTAATGAACCTTTAACCTGTTAGATTGTCTGTTTATCAAACATATGAGGGGTGGTTTTTCTTTTCTGGTTATGCTACTTAAATGCCTTCTGATGCCAACTGTTAGAGGAGAAAAAAATAATTGAGGCCAATCTTCTTAATATGTCCAGTATTAAGGTTTTAGATTGGATCAACAATATTTAAGTTATGTTGCATGCCTGGCTTATTGCAATTGAGAAAGACCCCACACTAGAATGCCATTAAATGCATAAAAGGACTATCTTACAGATTAGGATTTTAACTTTTGAAAATAAATTATCTTCTACAGATATCATGACACCATAGATTTTCGAGTAAAATTAAAACAAGATTATTGAAAGCTTTCTTTCTAACCCAATGCATTTAACTGCAAAGAAAAAATAGAGAATATTCATTTTCCAGATATATCGAAAATAATTCAAACAGCTTTTTTGGTAAACAACATCCTAGACTTAGAATAAGAGGTGGTGTTTTAGATACATACAGTGAAGCCTTGTTTATCCGGACTCTGATAATCCGGATAACTTGCAATCCGAACGAAATTGTAAGGTAACGGAATTATTTGACCAGTTTGTTGCAGACGACTTTTGAAAACATTGTGGGTAAAGGAGAAATTGCTCGTGACGAGCAATTTCTCCTTTTCCCACAATGTTTTCTGCCAAATCAGAAGATTATTTTTGAATTTCATCACGTTTTGAAATGTCGTCTGCAAACTCTTTCAATTTGGGACGGTCGACAATTTGCCGTTTGCTAAAGAGTTATAAGTATACACGGGCATACAGACCGTTTATGTCTTAATGTGTATAAGAACATGCTTTGCTTCATTAGTCCGGATGATTCGGTAATCCGGACATTTTGTTGGGAACGGACGTGTTCGGATTAACGAGATATCACTGTATACATCATCATGTGGGTCTTCGGAAACATGTAATGGCTCCTCTCACATGATGCTTGTAATATGCCCAAGGAAGAAATTTGTACATTTATTTTTTCACATTTTCCTTAATAGATTTGCACTGACAGACGCGAAGGCTTACTTAACATTATTCAACAAAAACCCGGGGTTCCAGAAATTTAGAAGTAAAATAATTAAAAATGGTCTTTGGTTAAATTTAGTGGTACTGATTGTTGATACCTAATTTCTAATGTTTTTACTCCCAGTGAACAAATCTCTTGAGTTATTCCCTCTAACCCTTTACCAAATGCCAAATTTTAGACTGTCCCAGATTCAAAGAGTTTGCAGATTACATTTCAAAATGTGATGAAATTGAAAAATAATCTTCTGATAGGGCAGAAAACAATGTGGGAAAAGGGGAAACTGCTTGGTAAGAGCAACTTCTCCTTTTCCCTCAATGTTTTCCAGATTTGTCTGACACAAACTAGTCAAATGCAGTTATTGTTTGGTAATGTGTCAAGCTGCCAATACCCACCAGCAACCATCAGTCAACAGGGGGACTAAACCTCTTAGAAAATCCAAATTCCATCATTAGGATTTGAACTAACATGAAGAAAAACTATGAATTTCAAGTTCTATAGTTCACCCACTATAGGCTTCAGAGGTCAAAGAATAACTTAATGAGTTTTGAATCTATTATATAGATATATTGCTGTTTACAATTCATCTGCAAACCAGAAAGAGAAATTCAACATACGAGCCTAGTTCTCAGAATTAATTATAGCCAAATCTTCATTCCATCATGCTGGATATCATTTTCCTTGATTGATTTACCAATGAAGTAGCATTAAACAAAGAATGGTGACATCTTTCACTAAAATAAATCATCAAAGATCTGGCATAATAACCCAATTAAAAGAAAAATTAAGAGACAAATGTCACAGGGATTGTTCCCTTCTCATTTCTTAACAATTGTCTTCATGTGGGAAAAAGGTCAGTGGCTTCGGAAAAAAAGATAGCTTCAGGGGAGGATAAAAAATGTATGAATTGGTAGCTTTAATTAGAGTAAACACTGTTTTCAACAATATTTCAGCCATATCCCAAAACAGCTGGCCAACTATCTATCCCCTAAGGTTTGATAGTTTGAGTAACAAACAGCGGAGTCAAAAGAAGAAATCATTTTTCACTTAAAAATACCCCTTTTGTCAAATTATTCTTAAGATTTGTACCACAAATGAACAATTGATAATAATAGGAAGTTACAGATTTCATTACTTATTTCAGCTATGCATTGGTCTTATCAGACGACATTTAGAGATATAAGAACCAATATCATTGCAAGCATTGGTTTGAAGATATCCATATGCCCCTTTATATGCAGTCAAAGCTCACAGTCTTATCATGTTCTTTTATATTACCAGTGGAAGAATTTTGTGTGTAAACCTAATTAGTTTACAAGGATAAAAAAAAGAGGGATTACTAAGAAAGAAAATCCATGTTGAATTGTAATATGCAAACAATCTGACATACATCTACCAAGCTAATCAATATTTGCCTGGTTTAGCCAGTTTATTAGGACTTTACATTCATCTCAACAAGTTTTTGTTAAACTGCAATACAAAAGCTTGACTGCAATCGGAACTACTCAGGTATTTCCGTCAGCTGTGAAATACACCTCGGATATAAGTGTAGGGTTTCAATTTTTCGGGTAAATCGGCATCCGGCAATTAACACATTTTCTAAACGTGCACGTTAAGTAGTTCAATGTGTATGGAAGTGTTGAACATCCTTTTTAATAATTTTTTATCAGTAACTCATACCAAATGGCGAAATTGTTGTTGTTACCTCAGTCGAATTTTTCAAATTTTTGATTTCACATTTAAGATCTATTTTTAAACACGAAAGTAAAGTGATGTCATTCTCGCGGAAAACAATATGGCGTCATCCCTATTATTTCAGAGGTGTTTTCATTGGATAAACCCGATGTGTTCAGATTGGCTTGACTGCATGCTTTTCAGGGATGGTAATCCAGGTAGAACCACAGGGATTCGTAGTTAACCCATACCCAAACAATAACGACATTTAACCACTTCGATGCAGACAACTATGGAAAACATTGTGGGAAAAGGAGAAATTGCTCGTATTAAACAAGAAATTTCTCCTCTCCCCACTATAATTTCTGCCCTATCAGAGGATCATTAACCAATTTCATCACATTTTGTAATGTTGTCTCTAAAGTCTTTCAATTTGGGACAGTCGAAAAATTGTTGTTTGGTAAAGGGTTAAAATTATTTAGGGGTAATGGCTATATATATATATATATATATATATATATATATATATATATAGCCATTATCCCCAAATAATCGTAACTACGAATCCCTATGGGTAGAACCATCAGCATTCTGTATTCTAAAAGACTTCTCTTCATGAAAATCAAAATCAATCCTCCCAGTGAACTGAACTCAAGATGAAAGATTTCATGTCTTGAGCTTAAACAACTAGACAACCCAGACCCAAGAACTATTCAATTCGTTTCTTCATTTTCTTAGGTATAAAGTCAATCGGTACACACTTATAAAAATAATCAGTTCTTTACACTTTTTCTATCTATTGGATCCAGCAGCCAGCTAAGATAAATATAAACATTCCCTCTCACTTTGTTTATCTTTTAGAACCTTTCCCTCATACAACCAACGGTACTTGCTCTTATAGCATACATTACAACATCTAAACAAACAATATGACATAGGAGAATTCAGGCTTTTCACAAATCACTATTCCTTTTGCCACCATAATTTCAATGGTTTTGATTTATCTTGAATGAGATGATAACCTCTTTCTAATTTGACAATAAGTTTTGACAATTTTCTAAAATTGGATTTTGTGTCATCTGCTTTCCAAAACCTTAAATATCTGCTTAGTTTAGTTGAGGAAAGATACCAAGAGTGTCAAACAGGTTAGATCACAGGCCAGGCGCCAATTTACTTGCCAGTGCACAAAATCATTACCATATGCACAATTAGTCTTGCATGACCTGAAGATGATACTGCCCCTCAATGAATTGAAGCACTGAGAGGATGGATTTCAAGAACAAACTTGAATGAAAAATGCCTGTCCTATGATGAACGCAAAGTTGTTCTTGAACATTATCATGCATTTCAAGAAGATTTCCAAAACCTTAAATATCTGCTTCATTTTGCTGAGAAAAGATACCAAGAGTAGCAAACAGGTTAGATCACAGGCCAAGTGCCAATTTACTTGGCGTCTGGCCTGGATCCAACCTGTTTGCATAAGCATGAAGTCAGTTCCAGCACTATAAAGGTTAGGTTCAAGGCTATCATAAGATGTCAGACAAGAGGTTGCCAGTGCACAAAATCATTACCATACGCACAATTAGTCTTGCATGACCTGAAGATGATACTGCCCCTCCAAATGATTCAAGCACTGAGAATATGAATTTCAAGGACAGTCTTGAAAATTGGCCATCCCAACATGAGCACAAAGTTGTTCTTGCATTTCAAGAAAATTTTCATGAAGGTATACATGGACATGAACATGTTCAAGAATATGTTTATGGACACATTCTTGATGTTGATGAATTTGTTCTGGAAATTCAGGAGCTTGTTCAAGCAAATGTTGCTCAAAAATGGTCATTCTTCCTTCATGATTGTTCATTAAGTTCACAAAATAGTTCTTGAATCATTCACAGGAGTCATTCAAAAGAAACCAATGAGCCAAAAGAAAAAAGAGCCCACTTGTTAATTATGAGCAGTCCAACTAGTATTGATTCATCACTGATATTCCTCGAATTTTGTGCTAAACTTTCATTATGTGCAACTAAGATGGGTATTCATAGAAAAAGGGTTTAGATGTTTATTTTGACTGCCTTTGCAAATGTTTATTTGTTCTGCTTTCCATATTCCCCATAAACAATTTGTAGCTTGTCATTAATTGAAGTACTTAACAGCAGAAGAAACTGACCAAGTATTAGAAATAACATCTTCATCATTATATTCAACCGAGACAAGAGCCATGGAATTGATCCTTTTGTCACTACGGTTTTATCTTATATCACCGAAATGTGTGATTTATTCATGATTCATTTTTGTTCTCTGCTGTTTGTTTCAATTTGGACCAGCCTCAAACTCCCAAAAGAGCAAATGGGTAGCATCAAAACTTCCCAGATATTGAGGATATATGTAGAGAATAATTTCCCTACTAGCCTTTTTATTTATCCTTCACATTAAATACAGTTGATACTCATCAGAGGGACTATCTCACAGAGTGTGTTGTGAGAAAAACAAACCTAAAAAAAATGATCTAAAACACTCCTCATTACTAAATAAATGACCATATAGAATATCTGTATTTTGAAGATGCTATAAATCTGTGTTTTTATTGAATAATTGTGAAACGAGCATTAGGGCCTTTAGTGCTTTGATTGAAAAATCTTGGTCTATAAATAGTCATGGGTTCCTCTCGGATGCACCTTGATAGCATAAATGATTATAGTGTGGACCCATTCCATAATCTGGGTCCAAGATGATTTTTCTTCTTCAATTATTTCATAGAACATATAAAACAAGATCAATGTATGCAAAATAAACTGTTTAAACAGTTTATTTAATCTGCAACATAAATGTGCTACATCTCCACTACACATTCATGAAAAGAGATAAAAAGTGAATCAATAATCTAGTTTTCTGTAACATAATAGATACATGATGTCATTTTATTCATAGCAGACATCATATTTCCAAAAAAAGATTAAAATCTTAATCTGTGAGATAGCCCTTTTAATTCCATCTCATCAAGATAAGTTGAAATAAAACACACACCCTTAAACTTGTGGAATAATGCATGCTAAAGACCACCTTGATGGTAAAGCCACATACTCTATGCAAAACCATATCACTATCATGTTACCCCTGGTTCTTCATTGGTGGTCTAGCTGTCAAGCTGTAGAAAACATCAATGCTGCAGATTAAAAACCAATACAAATAGGCTGTACAGTGGCTGCAAATTCAATTTTCTACATTGCCCAGCTGGTCCAAAAGCATTAACAGAGAACTGTACTTATACTGAAATTTACTATACAACCATTATATCGACAAGTGCAGAAAAAAGGATTTGGCATTTATTGACAAGTAAATCAAAATCAAATTGTGCCATCCCGCTGTATATCTTGTTTATATCCTTAATCATAAACCTGTCTCTCATGTGGGCTTTTTCTTACTGGTCCACATTGAAAGATATTGGTTTTAAGGGGTTTAACACTGTTTCAAAAATGTTCAACAATTTTCAAGTTATTTTATGCCTTTCCTGGATTCACCAGCACTGTGCTAGGTCTCCCAAGTGTCTTACCAAAGAACACTCCAACAAAACCAGAGGTAGCCATGAGGCTTGAGCCCAGGACCCCCCTCCCCTATTGTGCAAGAACATGTTCACGAACATCAAGAACATATTCACGAACATCAAGAACATGTTCACGAACATCAAGAACATGTTTATTCATTCATGATTCTGTTCTTGATAATTACGAAATGCACTTGGAATTCATATGAACGTGTTCAAGAACAGATATTTGTTTGTGAACAGCCATTTGTCATTCATATTTGTTGATGAAATTCATGAAAACAATTCTTTAATCCTTTGCAGGGGTAGTGTTTCAAAACAGGTAGAAAAGCTCTTAGTCAGCCAGCAGACCAGAAAATTCCAATCTACCAACAATGTGACTGATAGACAACCCCCTACAAACTTAAGAAAATTGTATCTATAAATCTCACTAGGGGCAATTTATCCTTTTTGTTATAGTGGTTTCTCATATCTTCTGCAGCAAATGCCACAAAGTGGGGTTTTATGAAGTTAGATGTAATAGAGCGATTGATCCTATTTTTATGGAATACACCAAAAGTGTTAGTCTTGTACAGATTGTGTGCTTTCTACATCACATCCCTCTGTATCCCCTAAGTAATAAAAAATATGGCAACCATTGGTTGATCATGAAATATGGCAAAGTCATTGATAGGTCAGATTCTAACAACCAAGACCATAGTTTAACTCCAGTCTGCTACCTGTTTGATTGGATTTTCTGGTCCTTTCAACAGTTCCTCAGATATATTGAGGTAAATGATGACTTACTAAAACCTCTTGAGTATTCTACATCAAAATGGTTAGAGAATGGCTCAATGCCCATGAACACTCCACAATGAAGTGGTTTAATAAACCTTAAATAATTCTTAACTACATAACTTAGACCCCCTTTAATGAAATTAGTCAATTTTGCCAAACATAAGAAACATGATTTAATGATTTATCCGGAGATAGTGAGTGAATAAAGTATAATTTGTAGAACACATGTTGAAAATGGACATAGGCTTCATTCAAACATACAAGTTGGAATAAAATGAGAATTTACCCACAATGATTAAGTTCTCATTTCAGACAAAGAGCTTTACTCATCTGTTTCCTAATAACCATACATCTTTACTATAACTATAGCCAACTGGTGATTTCAATTACTTCTAATATCTTAAAACTCAAAATGCAAAATGAATACTAAATGGAAACATGAAAATCTGAGACTATAAAGCTCTGGATCAATTCAACATTAAAAACATTTCTCATCATTTTATAAAAAAAAAAAAGAACTCTCCATTGTAGACACATAAATTTTCTGCATTTTGGTACATTTTCATCTGCTTCAGAATTTCCCCATCAGAGAATAAGGTATGAAACAGATTCAGAGGCTAAGTGTTACGGCTTATTTCACAGTGCAAACTAAGGTATTTCCTTTCTGAACCTTTCCTTGCAAATTCTCCTTAAAATGGTATCGTCATGACAGTTTCTTAAAGTACCCATAAGATGGATAAATTGCATGACATTCATCCAATACTGCACAAACTAGATTCTAATAACTGCTGTTTCAAGATCCCTGTAGATCACTAAAAGTCTTGTTGTCTAGAAAAGGCAGTGTATGAAGGTATTTAACCTTTTACCATACACGAAATTTTCGACTGTCCCAAATTGAAAGAGTTTGCAGACGAACTTTCAAAACATGATGAAATCAGAAAACAATCTTCTGATAGGGAAGAAAACAATGTGGGAACAGTGTTTTCCAGAGTCATCTGCAACAAAGCAGTAAAATGTTGTTATTGTTTGGTAATGGGTTAACATGCAGTTATTCTTTCTGAATATTAAACCTATTAAGACAGACCTTACGAGGACCCAAAATACAGAGCATACAGAAGCTTGAAATAAGTAAGAAGGGGAATTAATGCATTCTGTTATTAAGGTCTCCCTATACTTCTAATGAGTTCCCACAATAGAGTGTTTAGTGAAGTTATATATATATAGATATTAGCAAGGGAAATACAACTCTTATCTGAACATTGGTACAGTCTAACTTGTGTTAAGCAGCCACCTTTTTAAGCAGCCAACCTGCCTTAAATAACCACTACAGAAAGTCCCATTGTTAGACTTATAGTGTATATCAATTTGTGTTAAGCAGTCATCCTGTCTTAAACAGCCAATTTACTCTGTCCCATAGGCTGGCCTCTTAACACAATTATGACTTTATAATTCTAATGAGTATCAATGTTATAGGGTTTAGAGAACCTATAAAAAAGTAACCAAGGACAACATACCTTTTATCTGGATTTTTGTATAGTCCTTTATGAGTACCCACAATAAAGGGTTTAGAGAAGCTGTAAAGAAGTAAGCAAGAAGAATACACAGGTCTATTATTTAGACCACCATGTAATTCTAATGCATACCCACAATATAGAGATCTGAGAGGCAATAAAACCTAAGCAAGCAGAACACACCTCTAACCTATAATACATTGTAGACTGCTCTCTCTATCTTGAGTATTAATCTTTCTACAGACAACTCTTGGCGTCTCAATGGTGTGCTCTCAATTTCAAACTCGCTATCACTTAATGCGGGTTAGATTCACACCTTGCTCCTGCTAGGAATTTCTTAGCAGGAAATCTTTCAAGTGATTTACAGGGAGATTAGATATAAAATTAGCTAAAATCCTGACATTTATCCCTGATAAACCAATAGGTATCTGGGGTAAGACTTCCCTTTATCTCCAACAACCACCATCATAACGAAGATGTAATGTAAAATCAAGCGTGCATCAACACTTTTTCTTTTCGTTATTTTAAAAATTGAAATAAATTTAACCTTCCTTTAAATTTCCTTTCCCATGTTGTTAAGGTACTGACTGCTTAAAAGCTGCTATGAATCTTTTTAGTCTTAACCCATTACCAAACAATGACGACGTTTAACCACTTTGCTGCAGACGACTCTGCAAAACATTGTGGGAAAAGCAGAAATTGCTCTCTAAGATCAATTTCTCCTTTTCCCACAATGTTTACTGCCTTATCAGAAGATTACTTTCCAATTTTATCACATTTTGAAAAGTCGTCTGCAAACTCTTTCAATTTGGCACTGTCGAAAATTTTGCACTTGGTAAAGGGTTATTAGTCTTAAACAAAAGATCATTTTCTTGGCATTTGAGAAGGAAGGTTTTAGGAAAATGTTGTGAAGTTATCAATAATTAGCATGTTCCATACAGCTGTATTATATATACAGTCTTGAGAACTTCTTGCTGTACACAATACTGTCTACCGATCCAGAAAACAACTATTCTAACCCATGGATAGTCCCCCTGATAAGGATTCAAGGACTGTTTTCATGAACAAACATGAACCCCAGATGTCTGTTCATGAGCATATTACATACATGTTCATAAGTTTCAAGAACATGTTCATGAACATTAAGAACAGGTTAGTGGAATCATTTGTGAATCTGTTCTTGAAGTTCATGAACAAAATCAAGAACACCTTTGAGATCATGAGTGGCCATTTGTGGTCCATGACTGTTCATGAACTTCATGGACACAGTTCTTGAAACCTTCACAGGGGCCTAATAGTCCTAATGGACTTTGTAACTCTCCAAATTGACCATCACAGTTAAAGGCAACTATTTGATATCAAGGCTTCAATGCAAGAATATAGTAAGTGCTTCATAAACATGAATACTTATTTTAGTATTGCAGGAAACCCTCAATATAAATATTAGCCATTTTCCTCTGTGATATAGATATGAACAATCAAAAGTAGCTTATAAAAGCATAAATAATTCAGGAAGAGTCAATATACCTGAAAAAGTACAGCCTGTATGTTGTAGATCTCAAAACAGATGCAATGATTTTTGATCTTCATGCTTATTAACTCAATGTGAATATGTGCTCAACCTAAATACGGACTAATCTTTCCTCGAATGGTTATTCTACAGTACATACCATACTAAAGTACAGCTGATGTACAGTTTTTAAGAAATCAAGTTTTAACTTCCAAAGTTCCTGACAAGCATCTTTAATATCATGTTTAGGATTCTATGCAAGGATTTATAGCAAGTCCTCCAATTTCGTAAAGGACTTGCTGTGGTTAGAAATTTCAAGTGTTCTGTTCTGTTTAAGCCGATTCATTTTGCTCTCATTGTGAATCAAGTTCTAACCTTAGGTTAATCACTCTCAATTAAACATGGGATACGATTGAATGGGTATAAGATAATAGTTTTAACATCAACTTTCTAAGGTTGAATACCCATAACCCACCATTTTAAAATTTATTCTTTCGTCGGAGTATTTCAATCGTTCTCAGTATACATCAATCGGGGCCGAAACTATTCGGTTGAATGCAAATAATTCCAGCCCCTTCCATATTAATTACAAACGGGGAATATGGGTATTCTACCTTAAAAGCACCGGAAGCCATTCATGTCCTGAGAAGTTAATACAAGAAACATGCTTCAGAGAAACAGATGCCCAAATTTGAATTGCACTGCTAATTTAAGCTTATTTCTAGCCCTTTGAACTATATAAACCAGATGTGACAAATCCAAACCAGATCTCTACAAGTAAGCGTACGTACATATAGAAAAAAAGAAAAGAATAAAGTATGGGCAAAAAACATTTTTCCTCTTTTGTTTCAAAATTTTCAAATCATTTTCTGAAAGAAAATATCAAATGTTTTGGTATAGAGTCTGAGAATTAGAGGTAATAAAGTTAACATTATATAAGATTCAGATACTCATTTCATGTACCTTAGAGATCTATAAAAGGAGAATTCTTTTTGATAACTTTTTTATTTTTTTTAAAAACTGTCAAACCCTATATAGTAATCAGTGTTGGACTTTCTGAGCCTATTACCAACAAGGCACTTGGTAAAAAGTTGAGTTTACTTGATCATGTCAATATTAGATACGGTAAACCAATCAGATAACTGGGGAAAAGTTGTACTGGTTTAAAACTGAATTTGATGTATGGCTATAAAATCTTACTTATTCATGAAATTCTAAGTGGCTGATCATTAACAATTCTATCTTTTGGTTTATATTGGTTTTACAACGCGTTAAGTTTATTCGCCCCTCTCCGCGTGGGTTCAAATCCTGAGAGGGATATGGATTTTCATGAGAGGCAGTCTCCCGACTGACTTACGGAATGCCGATGGTTCTACCCGCCTTGACCAGCCCTTATGGGCAGTTGAGTATGGGGTCTTCCTCCATCATTAAGAGTCGGGCATCGCTACATAACTGAAATAATGTTGATGTGATGTAAAACCCATAAAAAAAAAAAAAAAAAATTAAGTTTATTCAAGTTATATTGTGATGCTTGACTCATAATGATGGAGGATTATCTCATACTTAACTGGTGATAAGGGCTGGTCAAGTCGGGTAAATTCATTGGCATACCGTGAGTCAGATGGAAGACTACCCATCAAGAAATCCAAACGCCTTCACCAGAAATTTAACCCTTGCTGAGAGGGACCATGTGATCATAATTAATTTTGTAATGTTTTTACTGTTTTATGTATGAATCTTGTCTTATCATTTAACTTTCAACAGTAATTTTGTACTTTAAATCAGAATTTGGTTAAATCCACAACTTTTTTTATCCTTCATAATTTCGACGTTAATATGTCCCATCAGATTATAAAAGGCAATCTTTATGTCAAATTATTTTGCTAAGGAACTTACGTTAAAATGACTATCTAACCAATAGAGATTATATTCTTTTTCAAATTAAATGTCTTCTATGACTGAAATCACATGAGAGATCCATTTTATTACAGAAAACAGGAATATTGAAATCCTCCTCATCTCATTTTATAACAGTGATCAACACAAAAAGTAATATTTGAATAGCAAACACTTTCTGATAAAACTAGAATTTGCTTTAAAATCAAGTATTTGCTTCGATGGCAATTAACGTTGGCTGTATTTGGAAAACGTTTACGTCGGCAAAAAATCAATCTGACAAAAGAGGGGGCTCAAAGGCTTATGTATTCATGCTGTCTTAGAGTTGTCTTAATTAGACAAAACAAATTGGTA